>QXTE01000026.1:5153806-5451556 GCA_003942145.1 Platysternon megacephalum | reverse complement strand
GCACCCCGACCCCCTGCCCTGGACCCCCGCTGCACCCCTCCTGCACCCCAACCCCCTGCCCTGAACCCCCGCCACACGCCACACCCCACACCCCTGCCCTGAGCCCCCTGCTGCACCCTTCCTGCACCCTGAACCCCCACCATACCCCTCCTGCACCCCAATGCCCTGCCCTGAGCCCCCTGCTGCACCCTGCACCCTGATCCCCTCCTGCACCCCTCACCCCAACTCCCTGCCCTGAGCCCCTGCCACACCCCTCCTGTGCCCCCTGGGGGCAGGGAGGGGGCAGAGTTGGGGTGGGGATTTCGGGGAAGGGGTTGGAATGGGGGCAGGGAAGAGGCGGGGCAGGGGCGGGGCCTCATGGAAGGGGTGGAGTGGGGGCGGGGCCGAGGGTGGCGGGGGGGAGGTGTCAGTAAATGCGGCCCTCGGCCCAATGTACTAGTCCTCATGTGGCCCTCAAGGTCATTTGAGTTTGAGATCCCTGGTCTAATGAATGTTTGACATAGATTCTTTGGAAAGTCGTGTTCCCCCCCCCCAAGTAAAGTGCATTCAAGCTGTAAGGAAGGCGGCATGGAGCCTCCTGGTGAAGGAAGTTCCATGCTAGCTTCTTCCCCTGTAGGTGTTTTCAGGAACCAGATCAATTTGCATTTTGGCAATCTCCTCCCCTTGCCATGATGTGAGTGGTTATCTCCTCCCCTTTTTATGTAAACTGCATTTCCATTGTCTATTACTGTACCTTGGAAATACCTGCCACATGGCAGAACTGCATTCCTTTACTTATAGCGGGGTAACTTCACTCCTGCCTGGCAGACACACTTTAATAACATAATTTTCAATATGTTTGTATTTCTGAATTTGTCCTCCATGCATTAATAGTAACTCTCAGTATATTGTTAGCTTTCTGGTATCTTAGTTGACACCTTTTTAAAGAGAGGTTATGGCATTAGTGAGCTGGGGTAGACTGAACTGGTCAGGTCTGCTGAAACTTACTATTAGATACCAGTGAGTCCCTTGTTCCTTGCCATGCCATGATATAGCAGACGGTTACATACACAGTTTTGGCCATTACACCTGTTTCTCCACTGAAGAGCTATAAGTTTTTGACTTATTTCATATTAAATTCAAAAGGTTGATGGAATCTTTGGTTTCCTAAAATCAAAGCCAGAAGCCCACTACCATGAGAATTGCCTTGAAAGGGTTTTAGCTGGTAGGTTTTGTGCAGCAAATGAATGTAAAGATTCCATAAACACCTTAATCTTTAATGAAAATCTCTCATCTTTAGAAAACCACAAAAATTGAATCTCATAAACATGCTTTTAAGTCAAAATATTACACTCTTCAGTTGGTTACTCTCTTTTCATGTATCTGATTTGGCTGTTGCTCACAATTAATTTCCCTTCTACTTCAAGTCTTTAAACAAGTGCTTTTCAAATTTGAACATTGTAAACACCACTAGTTTTATATTGGCATGGTGTCTTTAAATTTTTTTATAAATGGTTGTGATATGGGATAGAGGAGGAAGGAAATGCTAGGTACCAAGTGAGTGAAATGAGAACTTCCCCAGTGTGCTATTGGACGTTTTAACAAATAGCCACACTATACCATGCAGTTAATCAGAGGAGCACTATATCTTGTGCTAACTACAATAGTCTTATGTTTACACCAATCATTTGGGGAGGGAAAGAAACCATTTTGTGACGCAGTCAACACTTCTGCATTACTATATCATACAAAATGACCACTCTTCATGACCTGTTATTCAAACAAGTCAAGGTATGCTATCAGATGCTTGTGGTCTGAGATGTTAGTAGTAAGGAAGTATATGCAAGGGTTTCTATTTGCATAATTCAAAAGAATTCTTTAGTGCACCCTGCAGGCTAGTTATATTTGGATGAGAGATATTTTTCTGAGAATTTGGACTATACTAAATAAATCCGTTACTATTGAAGTAATATGACAGGCATCATGATTACTACAAGATTCCTCACCTCAGTCCCTGGAAAAATCATGGAGCAGGTCCTCAAGGAAACCATTTTAAAGCACTTGGAGAGGAAGGTGACTAGAAACAGTCAACATGGATTCACCAAGAGCAAGTCATGCCTGACCAGCCTGATTGCCTTTTATGATGAGATAACTGGCTCTGTGGATATGGGGAAAGCAGTGGATGTGATATATCTTGACTTTAGCAAAGCTTTTGATACGATGTCCAACAGTATTCTTGCCAGCAAGTTAAAGTATAGATTGGATGAATGGACTATAAGGTGGACAGAAAGCTGGCTAGATTGTCAGGCTCAACAGATAGTGATCAATGGCTCGATGTCTAGTTGGCAGATGGTATCAAGCAGAGTGCCCCAGGGGTCGGTCCTGGGAATGGTTTTGTTCAGCATCTTTAAGATCTGGATGATGGGATGGATTGCACCCCCAGCAAGTTCGTGGATGACACTAAGATGGGGGGAGAGGTAGAGACGCTGGAGGGTAGGGATAGGGTCCAGAGTGTTCTAGACAAATTGGAGGATTGGGCCAAAAGAAATCTGAAGTTTAACAAGGACAAGTGCAACATCCTACACTTAAGACGGAAGAATCCCATGCACCGCTACAGGCTGGTGACCACTTGGCTAAGCAGCAGTTCTGCAGAAAAGGACCTGGGGATTACAGTGGATGAGAAGCTGGATATGAGTCAGCAGTGTGCCCTTGTTGCCAAGAAGGCTAATGGCATATTGGGCTGCATTAGTAGGAGCATTGCCAGCAGATCAAGGGAACTGATTATTCCTCTCTATTCGGCACTGGTGAGGCTACATCTGGAATATTGTCTAGTTTTGGGCCCCCCACTACAGAAAGGATGTGGACAAATTGGAGGGTCCAGTGGAGGGCAACAAAAATGATCAGGGGGTTAGGGCACATGACTTACAAGGAAAGGCTGAGGGAACTGGGCTTGTTTAGTCTGCAGAAGAGAAGAGTGAGGGCAGGATTTGATAGCAGCCTTCAACTACCTGATGGGTGTTCCAAAGAGGATGGAGCTTGGCTGTTCTCAGTGGTGGCAGATGACAGAACAAGGAGCAATGGTCTCAAGTTGCATGGGGGAGGTCTAGGTTGCATATTAGGAAACACTATTTCACTAGGAGGGTGGTGAAGCATTGGAATGGGTTACCTAGGGAGGTGGTAGAATCTCTATCCCTCGAGGTTTTTAAGGCCCGGCTTGACAAAGCCCTGGCTGGGATGATTTAGTTGGTGTTGGTCCTGCTTTGAGCAGGGGGTTGGACTAGATGACCTCCTGAGGTCTCTTCCAACCCTAATCTTCTATGATTTTATGAAAAGAAATCTGAGTGTTTTACAAGGTTGCCTGTATCGTATCTCATCTCATATAGTTATACTACTGTTGAATTTTTTTCTTTTAACAGTCAGTGAGCGTTATTACATATTTTATAAAATCAAACTGTCCTTGTACAATAGTTCATTATATATGAACTCATGTGATATAAGTTTATATCTGATGCTAGCCCCATTCTGCACAAAATGATTCTAGTGAATTCACTATTAACGAAATCCAGAAATAAAGAAGCTTAAGGTAAATAGGGCAGAACTGGGCCAACTAATCTTTTGTCACTGCTGATGATGTTTTGATATCTTGAGCAGAGGTTCTCAAACTTAATTGCACCGTGACCCCCTTCTGACAACAAAAAATACTACACACTCCAGGCGGGGGTGCCAAAGCCAAAGCCCAAGGGCTTCAGCCCCAGGCAGGGGGCCTGTAACCTGAGCCCCTCAACCCAGGGTTGAAGCCCTCAGACTTGGGCTTCAGCCATGGGTGGTGGGGCTCATGCTTTGGCTTAGGCTTGTTGGGACCCAGGGCTGAACACCAGCCCTTGCGACCCTATTAAAAGAGGGTCACGACCCACTTTGGGGTCCCCAACCCACAGTTTGAGAACTGCTCATCTGGAGAACAGATTTGATCCCATCTGACTGGCAAAAAGGCATTATTTGACTGGTTTGGAAACAAGGGTAACAAACGAGACTGTAATTATAGCAGCATCTTTTTTTATTCATTCTGGGTAAAGTTTGTGGTGTGTGGTTTGGGTTTTTGTTTTTTTTGCGTCTGTCTTTTTGGCCTGAGCTGCTGATCTCTTAAGGAGCAAGAGAAGACCGTAACAGGCTGGCTTTGTTCCTGGCCATTCCATGGCAGAGCAAATCTTCAACTTGCCATGAAGGAACAAGAATTCAAGTACACTGTTCACATTGCATTTGTTGATATCTAGGCCACATTTGACCCATTGACAGGCAATTGCTTTGGCTGAGCTTGAAACTCGCAGATCTCCTTCACAAGTTCTGTAGAATGTTGTATCTCTTATGATGATGACTCTCACTGACTTTTTGTAATTGGGACAAGAAATGCTTATTTCAGATTTAGGTTGGGTATTTGACAAGGATGCGTTGCCACCCCGGAATGCTTTAGTGCAGTGATCACATGCTATAAGTAAATGCATTTTAGAAATATGCCTTGATAGCATCACCAGTGTTAATTATGCAGACGACATAATGCTAATTGTCAAATCAATGGATGAAGTAGTAACGGCACCTTCAAGCCCTGGAAAGCTCAGCACCAAAAGTTAGCCTGAAAATTGATTGGACTAAAACCAAAATTCTTCCAGTTGGCAATTTCAAACGTGCTACAGGCTTTAGCATCTTAGTGGGCAGCCACCTAGTCGCGATTCTGTGACTTCACCTGCCTCTGTTTTGTTGCCAATAATATGGGTGGCATTGAGAGAGCGAGCTTGAAACCTGCACTGCAAAAGTGTCAATAATGGGGCACCTCCATCAAGAACATCATTTGCAAACTGAACACTGTTTGGTAGAGAGAAGAAGCTGAGGATATAGAATGCTTTGGTCAATATTCTGACTTATGGGCCTGAAACATGGTCCTTCACTGTCAAGAGTGAGAAGAAGTTGGACACCATTCAGAGAGGCAGCTTCATCTGAATGATCAAAAACATTCAGCTTGAATTCATACCATTTGATAAAGAAGAGTTTTCTAAGTAAACGGGTCCCATGCGCTCAAACAGTCACCCAGTGCTCTCTAAGATGGTATAGTCATCTGCCACAAATGCCTACCAACTTCCCTGTGAGAATCCTCTTCAACTTTGACCCAATGAAAGCAGGATGGAAGACATGCTCGCCCCCCTCCCCCTGGGGCACCCCTCTTGGGAAAACATGATGGCTGGATGGCATCAACAGACACCTGTCCCTCACAAGCAGCCTACCTTGAAACGTGCCAGATTTGGCTCAGGATAGAACATCATGGAGGGGCAAAACAAGTTCAGTGGCCTTACACAGTTCAAGGCTTGTCTGTCCCTCTGATCGCTACCCCATGCTGCTCATCCATGTGGGCACTAATGATATTTCCAGATCTGACCCTGAGCAGATCAGCTGTGACTCCAGGGCTCTAGGAACTAGTGTGAAGGGGTCAGGGTGCAGGTTGTGTTCTCCGTTCTCCTGACTGAGGATAAGGACACAGGCAGAGCCACACGTATCCTAGAGAGGAAAGCACGGGTGTGAAGGTTATGTTGATGTAAGGGCTTCAGCTTCCTCAACTATGGGATGCTGTTGGAAGAAGGTCTGCTGGGAAGAGATGGGGTCCACCTGACAGAGAAGGGGGAAGAGCATCTTTGCACACTGACTCGCCAACCTAGTTAGGAGGGCTTTTAAAGTAGGTTCAAAGGGGGCAAGTGACAGAAGTCCACAGGTAAGTATAAAAAGAGGGCTAGATGTTGGGTGGGGGACATGAAAAATTACAATAGGGTCATAAGAGGAAATCAGTGGGGGAATCTGCTCAACATCTTAGATGTATATCAAATGCAAGGAATGTGGGGAATAAACAGGAACGAAGTATTGGTACATAAGCTAAATGATCACTTAATTGGCATCACAGAGACTTGGTGAGAAGTCTCATGACTCTAATATTGGTGTAGAGAGGTACAGCTTGTTCAGGAAGGGCAGGCAGTACAAAAAGGGAGGAGGTGTTCCATTGTACATCAAGAAATATATACACTTGTTTTGAGATCCAGAAGAAGGTAGGATGCAGACCAGTTGAGCATCTGTGGGTATGGATAATAGGGATTAAAAAATAGGGGTGTTGTCCATGGTAGAGGTCTGTTACAGACCACCAAATCAGGAAGAGGGGGTGGATGATGCACTTCTAGAACAAATAACAAAAATATCCAAAACACAAGTCCTGGTAGTAATGGTGGACTTTAACTACCCAGACATATGTTGGAAAAGTAATACAATAAGTCCATAGAATGTATTGGGGAATAACGTTTTGTTCCAGAAAGTGAAGAAAGTAACCAGGTGGACAGCCATTTTAGACTTGATTCTGGTAGCAAATCTCAAGGTAGAAGGCAATTTGGGTGAAAGTGATCATGAAATCATCATGATTCCTAAGGAAGGGAAGGAGTGAGAGTAGCAGAATAAGGATGTCGAGAGAGAGAGAAAAAAAAAAGTCTTGAACAAACTCTGAGAAATGGTTGGGAAGAAAACGTAAGAAAAGTTGTTCAGGAGAGCTGGCAATTTCTGAAGGAGACAATATTAAATGCACAATTGCAAACGACAAGGAAAGGCTTAAAAAAAAAAAATTTAGTCTTGCGAGAGAGTGAGGGGAGACCTGATAAGCCTAAACATATTCAGGGTTGATATAAAGAGGATTGTGATCAATGTGATCTCCATGTCCACTAAAGGTAGGACAAAAAGTAATGGGCTTAATCTGCAGCAAGGGAGATTTAGGTTAGATATTAGGAGACACTTTCTAACTGTAAGGGTAGTGAAACTCTGGAATAGGCTCCCAAAGGAGGTTGTGGAAGCCTCATGATTGGATGTTTTAAACAGGTTGGATAAACACCTGTCTAGGTGGCTCTGCTACAGTGCAGGGGGCTGGACTTAGAATCATAGAAATATAGGGCTGGAAGGGACCTCAAGAAGTCACTATGAGCTAACCTAGGTAATCCTGGACCAACCCATTCTAGGGGTTGTAGTTCCCAGAGCGATGGATGGGAACTCTAGTCTGAGAACAGGGCCTGCGGGGTACAGGTGGAGATAGGATATAAATAAGCTTCTCTTTCATCACAAGAAGGAGAGAAGCAGCCTGCTGGTGGGCTCCCTAGTACTGGGATTTGGGCAAGCCCTAAAGAGAATGGGAGAAGCTTGGGAATCGCTGGCAGGAGAGAGCCTAAGTGGTAGGTAGGCAGAAAACAAGCAAACATAAGTGGCAGCCGTTGTTTGGGAAAATGAAACAGTTGGACACTAGAGCAGACTGGCCTTAGGGCTGGAGCTTGTGGGAAAGGGGGAGCATGGGCTCTCCTTTACATTAATGCCACCTTGAGTGCTGATACCCTTGTGTGAAGAGGGGTGGTTCCCTACAACTGTAGGTGAAGGTCTAGTTGTGGACCCTGGAAAAGGTGAAATTTCCTCAGAGGCTTGAAAGAGTGTTGTGACTCAGAGTGGAATGAGGTGAAAGCTTTTTGCTTAGAATTTTGCCTGAAGGACTTTTCTTCCCCATTGAAAGGGAAATGTTCTTAATTTAGCCTTTTAGCCAAAGTATCTGACAGCAAAAGGGAGGTGGAATGACTGGGGAACTGAGGCACAGCTGCATCCTGACTGGGAGGGGTCAGCAACTTTGCCACAACTTAAAAAAAAGAAAAAATTGTAACTATCTCCAAATAGTGTGCACCCTGCTCTGGTTCCTTTTCTAGCTCAAGTGTTTAATGAGCTAGGAAACAGTGGTATAATATATACTTTCCTTTTAACGATAATTGTTTACTTTAATCGAGGGATCGGCAACCTTTGGCACGCGGCCCACCAGGATAAGCACCCTGGCGGGCTGGTTTGTTTACCTGCCGCGTCCGCAGGTTTAGCCTGGAGCAGCGAACCGCGGCCAGTGGGAGCTGCGATCGGCTGAACCTGTGGATGCGGCAGGTAAACAAACCAGCCTGGCCCACCAGGGTGCTTACCCTGGCGGGCCGCGTGCCAAAGATTGCCGATCCCTGCTTAATCTCTGGTTTCTTTAAAGCAGGGGTCCCCAACGCGGTGCCCGCGGGCGCCATTGCGTCCTCCGGGGGGTGTAAGTGCGCCCGCGTAGCCCTCGGGGTTTTTTTTTTTTTTTTTTTGGCGCCCGCCGGCAGCTCTCGGTTTTTGTTTTGTTTTTTTGGCGCCCGCCAGAAGAAAAAGGTTGGGGACCACTGCTTTAAAGAATTTGGATGGGCAAATCACCTAATGGCCTCAGTATGTGCCCTAAAAATGGGCAAAATTTCATTAAATAATGACTGTTGTTTATTTTGGGTACTTTCTTGAACTGAGTTAGGGTGTTGGGGAGGGAATGGGACATTTCTGGCTGGAAAGGCATATGGTAAAAAACAAAAGCCATGGTGAAACCCTGAGTTTAGGATCATGGCAAGCCATTGGCCAAACTGTACACTTACTCAAAACATAACTCTTCTTTGCTAAACCATTTAGAGGTTTTTACTGCAGCACTTGAATATAATCCCAAACTAAACAATATTTCCTGTACAGAAGCTGCTCCTTTTGTGGTCTGCAGCATTGCAGAGACTTTGAACATGTCTCTTTACCAGTGCCTAGCAGAGGCACCTCAATCTGACTGGGGTCTCTGGGTGCTACTTTGATATAAATAACATCTAGGACCATGGTTTCATCTTATTTAATCACAGTGGTGACTCCAGACTTATACCTGTGTGATCAGAATTCAGACCCACTGTGAAAAGTTTAAAAAAACAACACCTCTATTTTCAAAATGATACATGGATTAATCTAGCTGCAAAAAATACCAATAAAATATATTGCTTGGCTAATGCCTGCCCATGAATGCTAGCACCATTGCCTGACGTTAACTACAGTACACAACCAATGTAGCAAGACAGACAAATATGCACTTTCATTTGTTTGCTAAAAAGAATTAATCTTTTTAAGATTCTAGCTGTGACCTGAAATCAGTGTTGATTTGATCTATTAGCACTGGAAGAAAACTGTCATTAACCAGCTCTGTATGTCGGTGAGCTGAATGCAATTTGTATTTCAGACTTTGCAGTCAGTACTAGGAACAAGACTTTTATAAAGATCGCTGTGACAGTACCTCCCATAAGGCTTCATAGAAATATGCTTAGAATGTGTTTTATGCTACATATGCCATGTAACGTATCTCAAAGGTTATGATCTACTGAATGTATTAATCCGATTTGTATGCATGTATCATTTTTGTATTTGAAGTTATGAATGTTGGCTGTGTACTGGCTTGATTTCTAAATAACATTAGTAGAGCATTTGGTCAGTTTCTGGAGAAAGGAATGTTAAAATTAAGTACCTAATCGAGAAACATTTAAAGGACAGGTTTCAGAGTAGCAGCCGTGTTAGTCTGTATCAGCAAAAAGAACAGGAGTACTTGTGGCACCTTAGAGACTAACAAATTTATTTGAGCATAAGCTTTCGTGGGCTACAGTCCACTTCTTCGGATGCATAGAATGGAACATACAGTAAGAAGATATTTATACATACAGAGAACATGAGAAGGTGGAAGTAGCCATACCAACTGTAAGAGGCTAATTAATTAAGAGAAGCTATTAACAGCAGGGGAGAAAAACTTTTGAAGTGATAATCATGATGGCCCATTTCGGACAGTTGACACGAAAGTGTGAGGCTGCTTCAACATGGGGAAATAGATTCAATTAGTGTAATGACCGAGCCATTCCCAGTCTCTGTTCAAACCTAAGTTGATGGTATCTAGTTTGCATATTAATTCAAGTTCAGCAGCCTCTCGTTGGAGTCTGTCTTTGAAGCTTTTCTGTTGCAAAATTGCCACCTTAACGTCTGTCACTGAGTGATTAGAGAGGTTGAAGTGTTCTCCCACTGGTTTCTGAATGTTATGATTCCTGATGTCAGATTTGTGTCCGTTTATTCTTTTGCGAAGAGACTGTCCGGTTTGGCCAATGTACATGGCAGAGGGGCATTGCTGGCACATGATGGCATATATCACATTGGTAGATGTGCAGGTGAACAAGCCCTTGATGGCTGATGTGATTAGGTCCTGTGATGGTGTCACTTGAATAGATACATAAGAAGTCTACTTGAGGACAAACAATGGATGCTACCTGTAAAAACTGAGTCATGCATGGACATGTGACTTGCCCAGGTGACTCCTAAACTCCATCTTGGAGCTGGACTTTGCATAGGGGTGAGGAGGGGGTCCCCCCCCATTTTGTCTTCAGCTGGCTAAGGAGAGAGCCTCTCCACACCCCAGAATACTTGGAAGAAACTGGAACAAAGGGCAGTGACTGCAAGGGGTGTGAGTGATTGCTGGAACCAGGCTAAAAGGAGATTAGTCTGTAAAAGGGAGCATTCTGGAACTGGTGAGGATCTTATCTGTATTCAGTTTGATTAGACATAGATTTGCGCATTTTATTTTATTTTGCTTGGTGACTTACTTTGTTCTGTCACTACTTGGAACCACTTAAATCCTACTTTCTGTATTTCATAAAATCACTTTTTACTTATTAATTAACTCAGAGTATGTATTAATACCTGGGGGAGCAAACAACTGTGCATATCTCTATCAGTGTTATAGAGGGCGAACAATTTGAGTTTACCCTGTGTAAGCTTTATACAGGGTAAAACGGATTTATTTGGGTTTAGACCCCATTGGGAGTTGGGCATCTGAGTGTTAAAGACAAGCACACTTCTGAGAGCTGCTTTCAGGTACTGCAGCTTTGGGGTAAGTAATTCAGACCCTGGGTCTTTGTTGGAGCAGACGGGTGTGTCTGGCTCAGCAAGACAGGGTGCTGGGGTCCTGCGCTGGCAGGGAAAGCAGGGGTAGAAGTTGTCTTGGCACATCAGGTGGCAGCTCCCAAGAGGGTTTCTGTCATCCAACCTGTCACAATCACATCCTAAACAGTTCTACAGATTCTCATGTTGGAGTAATTTTCTGACTCCTTAATCTATAGAGGAAAACAGCATTAGGAATATGATAACCTCAAAGAAATAGGGACTTAGCCTCTGGCTTTTGGAGCCTTGCCACCTTTGTTTTGTGTTTATAATCTCTACTGCTGTTGGTTATTTAAAAACCGTTATTTACTCCTCATAACACAAGAACTATGGTTCACCAAATGAAATTAATAGGCAGCAGGTTTAAAATAAACAAAAGGACATATTTCTTCACACAACACACAGGCAATCTGTGGAACTCTTTGCCAGAGGATGTTGTGAAGGCCAAGACTATAACAGGGTTCAAAAAAGAATTAGATAAATTCAGGTAGGATAGGTCCTTCAATGGCTATTAGCCAAGATGGGCAGGGATGGTGTCCCTAGCCTCTGTTTGACACAAGCTGGGAATGGGCAACAGGGCATGGATCACTTGATTACCTGTATATTAATTCCCTCTGGAGCACCTGGTATTGGCCACTGTGAGAAGACAGGATACTGGGCTAGATGGACCTTTTGGTCTGACCCAGTATGGCCGTTCTTATGATCCTCACAACAGAGAGCCTAATATTGTACATGAAGCAGCAGAGAATTCACTAATGATCACTTGGTTCTCCTGTGAGGGGGTGCACATAATTCTTGGCATGATGGAAGTTGTCCTTTTTAAAAAATGAAAAATCCACGTTTTAACGTGAGCCACGTTTTGAAATACAGGGAAACACTTTTTGGTTAAGTAGATCATGATGATATTGGTGGGAAACGGAGGCTTTCAAGAGAGGCAAACAATGGAGTATAAAAATGGAAAGTTTAATCTTCTTTTAAAGAAATGAGTGATTTTTATATAGATATTGAATGTGCCTTTGGCAAAAAAACTTGCCTTGAGTATTAGAATTACTTCCATAACTGCTCATTCCAGTGGGGAGAGGTGCTTTGTGTCTTAATTGACTAACTTAGTGCTGGTAGACTGAAAAAATCATTTGTTTTTATTTGGTCAAGACTCTAGGTAGAGCCCTAGGTAGACTTCTGTGGAAATAAGTTTGCTCTGATTGGGGGAAAAAATGAGTGGCAGCTCAAATAGATGCTATAATTGTTTGGCTTTTCAGTTTTATTTTTCACGTGGAATGTGGGGAGTACACCTCTACCCCAATATAACGTGACCCGATATAACACGAATTCGGATATAATGCAGTAAAGCAATGCTCCGGGGGGGTGGGGCGGGGCGGGGCTGCGCACTCCGGTGGGTCAAAGCAAGTTCGATATAACGCAGTTTCACCTATAACGCAATAAGATTTTTTTGGCTCCTGAGGACAGCGTTCTATCAAGGTAGAGGTGTATATGTAAAATAGAGAGGCCTCGGGGCATATATTTGATTTTTTTGTTTGCAATCCATTCTTATCCCTTTTTTTCTTAGCTTATAACTTTTAAATTATACAGAATCAATAGCCTATAGACCTAAACATTGAAGCCATTTATTGTTCTATATATAGTCCGAGGTAGAGATGTGTTTAGATTTTTAGTCCCCTAGAAATTGTTGGTGTGTGAGAGAATGAATAAACGGACATCTACTTCTGAATAGAATATTGTATGAAAACAAACTACTATAAAGCAATTTGATATCACATTAATGGCTAAAAGTCAACCTCTTCAGGGATGGAATCTATGCACTCCCTTGATACTCTGTTGGAATGTGCTGCCATGTGGGGATCAGAATTCAGGAGTCAGTTCAGTACGTCTAACTCATCAGAGTTCTCTTCCCTCTGTGAGAGAGAAGAACATCCCTCATCACCTGAACATAGTACAAGTTTTGTCATCCCATCTGAAGAAAGAGCTAGCAGAAATAGGAGCCCCAAAAGGGGTGGGGTGATGAAAATAAGTAGCAAGATTAAAGAAAGGATTGGATATATATGTAGATCAGTGGTTCTCAACCTGTTTATCACTGTGGGCCTCAGGCCACAGATTGAAAACCACAGTGCCTCCCCAAAACCCATCACAGTCCTCTATGCCCAGGGCCCCACACCCACAGTGGGGCCAGGAACAGAGCCCTAGGCTGGGCAGCGGAACTGAAACCTCCCGCGTGGGGCCACTCCTAAAACCTGGGAGTGCTGCAGCACCCTGGGAAAACTCTCTAGTTTCCAGCACCCCCCACAGACCCACTCTCTCGCCTCCTGCCCCTCTGCAGCACTCAGCAGCCTCCTGCTGTCTGGAGCGCTCATGCAGGCTGCAAGATGCTGTCTCCCCCTCAGCCAGCCCCATCCCCTGCCAGAATAGCAAATTTTGAATTTTTATTAGCACACAGCTGGGCCACAGTTGTGTGCTATTTGGGCTGCAGGTTGAGAACTGCTGATGTAGATAGTCAGAGTACTCTTTTAAATCTGATATGATAGAACTATGAAAGAGAGACCCCTTCAGGCCATAAGCCAACCTCTGACTGATCAGGGTTGGGAAGAAAGGTCCCCGGTGGGCAGGCTAGCTGTCTATTGTAAGATTTCTGAAGAATTCAGTACTGATCAGTGTCTGAGACCGGACACTGGGCTGACAGAGCTGTGGTCTGATGTGCTATGGGTATGCATAAAAAGGATGGTGTGGCCAGAGATGGGGATGGCCCTTACAAAACAGCTGTCTCTTCCTCCTCCACCTAAACCAGACCATAAGAGGTGTTGGTGAAGCTTTATCAGCAAATATTTCAGTGTAGTTCAGTTTTTTTAAAAAAAGCATTAACAAGACCGTTTGAAATGGCTTTTGATTTCTCTGCATTAGATAATGTTCTTTGTTTATGAACTAATATCACCACCAAGCCCTTTCATCTGTAAGCATCTGTAAAGTCTGTTTACTCTCATAGTTACACTCTCATAGCCTATCAGACTTAGGCTGGAGGAAGTATATATGCAAACAACCCAACTGTATTTGCATGTGTACATTTGTGGAAATAGTTTAAAATTGTGCAATATAATTCTTCTTGGCCTCCATGATTAACAGAGAAACTTGTACTTTTGTGCTTTTTTTGGTTTGGACCAGCCTAAGTCTCATTTAGGGTTGCCAACTTTCTAATCTTACAAACCCGAACACCCTTGCCTTCCCCCCACTCACTTCATCCCCTCTCCCTCCATTGCTCACTCTCCCTCACCCTCACTCACTTTCACCCAGCTGGGGCAAAGGGTTGGGATGTGAGGAGGGTGGGGGAGGGCTCCAGCTTGGGGTGTGGGCTCTGGGGTGGGGCCAGAGCTGAGGGGTTCAGGGTGCAGGAAGGGGTCTGGGCTGGGGCCGAGGGGTTTGGGAGGGGGTTCAGGGTGCAGGCTCTGGGAGGGAGTTTGGGTGTGGGAGGGAGCTCAGGGCTGGGACAGGAGGTGGGAGGGGGTGAGTGGTGTGGGCTCTGGGAGGCAGTTTGGGTGCGGCAGAGGGTTCCGAGGTGGCAGGGGGTTGGAGTATGGGAGGGGGGTTCAGGGTGCAGGCTCCAGGTGGCGCTTACCTCAGGCGGCTACTAGAAGCGGTGGCATGGCCCTGTGGCTCTTAGGCGCAGGGCAGTCAGGTGGCTCCGCATGCTGCCCGTGCCTGCAGGCACCACCCCTGCAGCTCTCATTGGCCACGGTTCCCAGCTAATGAGAGCTGCGGAGTTGGCCTGGCCTAGGCCTGTGCCTAGGAGCCAGACATGCCGGCTGCTTCTGGGAGCCGCGCAGAGCCAGGGCAGGCAGGGAGTCTGCCTTAGTCCAGCTGCACCACTGACCAGACTTTTAGCAGCCTATTAAAATCTCTCCTGGATTGCTTTCAATAGTTACTAGGAGATTGATGCCGATTCTGGTAGACTCCCGGCCAATCCGGGAGGGTTGGCAACACCCTAGTCATGTCAGTCACTTGAACATTTTTAACATAATTTTAAGTATTGGTGCCCATCTACCATGGTGATGGGTACTGCATGGAAGTAACTAGAGTGGAGCATTAAACGTGGGAAGGTAATCCATAATTCAGTTCAAAATGTGATGGCATCACTTAGGAGCCATAATTTTTCTACCCTTTTACGTATATGGCGTACACTGAGCATCCCAAAACAAAACTAATCTTTTATTTTCAATTGTTTGGATGGTCTTGGTTATGCCACTGTATATTTATGTGAACTTTGGGTTTCTGCATGTGCTTTTAATCTGGTTTTACAAGAAAACAATATTGCCTGACTACATTATAGCATGATTTCTTAAATCCAATACTCTGATTTAAAAGAAGAAAACTTTTTTTTTCTTTCTTCCCTGCATGTTAGGGCTGGTGTAAACTCAGTTTTATGTACCACTGTCATTTATTAAGAATATCGGCTTCTACTGTTTCTAAGAGAGGTTTTTAAACTGGGGGGTGGGGGGGGATGCAGAGGAACATTCAGGGGGCAAGTGGTGACACCAGGCACTTGGGCTTCAGCACCACCTGACTGGGATTGGGGAGGGAGTGCCACCTCCGCCTCCCTCTTTTTGTCTGGGTTGGGCAGGGGCACAACCAAAAATTGTAACTCAAAGGTGTGTGTGTGTGTGGAGGGGGGGCTCAGCTCAATTTAGGAGGATAGTTTTCAAACTGTTTAATATAGGTATAGTGGTGTGTAGACAAGCCCTTAGGAAGTATGTGACATCAACACTCTGTTTTGGCAGTAGCTTGACAGCTGAGTACAGGAATACTTTCTTGTCTTTCACGTGATTACAATTTTGAAGTGTTCATGATAGCATTCAGTGCAGTGGTTTCCCCAGGAATTGAAATTAGGGGTGGGGGGTGTCAGGTCTGATGACGGGTGAGACTGTGAGGGTGAAGGTGAGCTATATGGCACCATAGTAAAAACTGAAAAATGTTTCATGACCATTTTATTAGATTTAACTAATGTTTTAAAATCATCACACAAATTAAAGTTGGCTACTCAAGCCTTCTATGAAGCACTACGTCCTTCTTGGTTTCTTGTTATAATTTTGCACAACTCTGTTAATGAACTTCTTGAATGCAATGCGTTCATCTTTGGTGGCTTCTCGTGTGTCCGGTACTTCCATTCCTTCAATTGATATGCTCATTAGTTCATTCACATGATCAGGCAGAAGGCGACTTCTTTAAGAACACAAAATTCTATTCAGTGATGAAAAATAACGCTCAACTGTAGCTGTTGTGACTGGGAGTAGCAAGAGATGAATTCCTGCTTCTTTCATCCCAGGAAACAGAACACAAAGATCGGGTCGAGCCACTAGTGATGATAAAAAAAAGTTGAAGTCAAATCTTCATTCATTCGTGGTATGATATTCCACTCTGTGTTCAAATTCTCTATTCTGTCCTGATCACATGGCAGCTCCATTGCTGGTAGTGCCTCACTCCACTCAACTGTTGGTATTTTAGGACAGGCATCTGTAAAAGCTACGTAGAGGTTGAGTAGAATCTAGAAGTCGCTGTTGTAGATTTTCAAGAATCAAGTCTGTCTACTTTTTCAGTTGTCTTAACAAACACTTCTTGTCTTCTTCACTTAAGGATTCAATATAAATGCCTTCATTAGTCAACTTCTGGACTGAAGTCTTTGCTTCGTCCAGTACTTTTTCAATGGATAGCTCTCTGATCCAAATGTAGCTTCTATTGCTGGACAAAGATCTACTACTGTTGTAGCAGATGCCTGGATGGCATTGTTTAATGACCCAAGTGGTTTCAACAGTAGACTTACGAGAGAGAGAATGGCAATAGTCTTCTCTGAACGTAGTAGCAAAAGTAATCCACCAGCATCACTACTTAGATCCATCCCATCTTGGTAGATACTTTCCAAAGCTAGTAATAACGGCTGGAGTAATTTTAAGACAACAGCCAAGGATCGCTCATGAGAAAGCCAGTGGGTTTTCCCAGGTTGGACTAATTTGAACTTCAGTCCCAGTGTATCTTCTATATTTTCCAAGATATTCAGTCTTTTTGGACTCTTGCTGAAAAAAGAATATAATGAAGACATTAAATGTATAGCTTTTTTAATGTCTTTTGAAGATTCTGCAGCTCATACTAGTGCTAGTTGGAGTAGATGGCCTCTGCACTTTTCTCTGAGCAAGCTTGTACTCCACCATGTCTTCCAGAGAAGTTTGCAGCTCCATCAAATACACAAGCAGCCATCTGTTTGGGGTCCAATTGACAAGCATTTAACTCTTCTAAGATGTGGGTTGTCTCAGATGCAGCCGATGTGTCTTCTATAACTTGAACATCTAGAAATGCATCTACTGGCCTACCCCTGACATCAAGATATCGTACACAATGACTTAATACTTGATGCCCATTTGCATCGGTGCATTCATCAGCCATGTATGCAAATTTTTTGAATGTGGTGAGAGAGTTCTTCACTTTTTCAACTGTTGAGCCTTTCACCGTTGCAGCACATGCTTCTAGCCAGTCAGTTGAGTTTCTTGCAGAAAGATAGTGAGCATTTGCTGGTCTTCAGAACCGGTGTTCAACTTCAGGATGAACAAGTGACAATGCACTTAACCATTAGCCTTCAGTTTGTAGTGTGTGGTATCTATTGCTTAAATAGAAAGTAGGATGCCACAGACATGTTTGTTCGCATGAACTGTGTTGTGTCTCCAGCATTCTTAACAGCCTCATTAAGTACTTCTAAAATTGGCTTTGAAAGTGGGCTTATAAGGCTTTCTGCATGTTGATGCACTCCAGAGGCCTGGTGTTTTGCAGCCTTTTCACATAGTTTGTCAGCATTGGCTTTGCTGATCGGTTTGACAAACCAAGCTCCTCCACTTTTACCAATTATAGCATTGGGAAGCTTTCCTTCTTTGTAAGCTTTTTTGCAAGAGGTGCACCAGTAGCCATCTTTTGTAACTTCAATAAATGGGAACACTTTGACCGACAAACATCGGGAACTGGTTTTGGAGACACTGTTTCTTCAGTAGGTAGCTGTATTTGTGCTTCAGGCTGGTCGGATGTAGATATACCACTTGAAACTTCAGATGACATGTTGATATATTCTTGGTTCTTGATGTGTTCTTCACCTTGGTTAGTTTTTGAGGCCTTTGAGTGGAAAAATTGTTGTTTTTTGTCTTTTCATTTTCACTTTGACCTGCAACATATAAAAGAGATATGAATAAAGTAAATGTTTTGTTAGAATAATGCAAATTTAACATAAGGATAATGCAAGTTACACCAAAACACATAACAGGTCTAGATTTCTAAAAAAATACATTTTTTGTTTTGTTTTAAATTTATATTTAATTTAAATTGACTTTTGAAAAGTAAGCCATCATGGGATAAGAGGGAAGTCCTCTAATGATCAGTAACTGGTTAAAAGATGGGAAACAAAGGGTAGGAATAAATTATCAGTTTTCAGAATGGAGAGAGATAAATAGTGGTATCCCTGAGGGGTCGGTACTGGGACCATTACTGTTCAACATATTCATAAATGATCTGGAAAAATGGGTAAACAGTGAGGTGGCAAAATTTGCAGATGATACAAAACTTCAAGATAGTTGAGACCCAGGCAGACTGCAAAGAGTTGCAAAGGGATCTCACAAAACTGGGTGACTGGGTAACAAAATGGCAGATGAAATTCAATGTTGATAAATGCAAAGTAATGCACATTGGAAAACAATCTCAAATATACATACAAAATGATGGAGTCTGAATTAGCTGTTAACACTCGAGAGAGAGTTTGGAGTCATTGTGGATAGTTCTCTGAAAATATCCACTCAATGTGCAGCGGCAGTCAAAAAAGCAAACAGGATGTTGGGAATCATTAAGAAAGGGATAGATGATACAGAAAGGGATAGATAATAAGACAGGTCTGGTCACCCCATCCCAAAAAAGATATATTGGAATTGGAAAAGGTACAGAGATGGGCTACTAAAATGATAAGGCGTATGAAACAGGAGGAGAGATTAAAATGACTGGGAATTTTCAGCTTAGAAAAGAGATGACTAAGTGGGTTTATATGATAGAGGTCTATAAAATCTTGACTGGTGTGAAGAAAGTGAATAAGGAAATGTTATTTAATCCTTCACATAACACAAGAACTAGCAGTCACCCAATGAAATTAATAGGCAGCAGGTTTTAAAAAAACAAAAGGAAGTACTTCTTCACACAACATGAAGTCAACCCGTGGAACTCTTTGCCTGGGGATGCTGTGAAGACCAAAACTATAACAGGATTAAAAAAAAAACCTAGGTAAATTCCTGGAGAATAGGTCCATCAGTGGCTATTAGCCAGGATGGAGAGGGATGCAACAACATGCTCTGAGTGTCCCTAGCCTGTTTGCCAGAAGCTGGGAATGGGCAATAGGGGATGGATCACTTGATCATTACCTGTTCTGTTCATTCCCTCTGAAGCACCTGGCCTTGACCACTGTCGAAAGACAGGATACTGGGCTATATGGACCATTGGTCTGACCCAGTATNGATTAGATTTACACTTTAACCCATCTTCAGACTTACTCAGTTCCCCATCACTCTTAGAGATTGGCTATTTCACCATAAACACAGGCCAGATAAATTTTAAATAATACATTGGGATAACAGGGTTACCACCTGGACAGCCTTCTCTTCATGCTTCTCCACCTAGGTGTATCTGCAGGATTTTCAGTGGCAGTTTTTCCTTTCACTTGATAACAAGGGTGGAGTGTTACAATGTAGACACAGTTACATAGGATATTGTTTTAGAATACTTGATTGTGTGGGTGAATGTGGTAGGGGCTTGGATTCTAGCTCTTGGGCCAGCAAGGACTAGAGGAGCTGGTGAAGGAACACATTGTTATGGTCAAAAAGTGATTCTGGTAATCTGAAAACAGTGTCCAGGTTTTAGCTGGAAGAAAGATTGGCTCAGTGTAGTATGAGTGTTGTATGCAGGCAGTGCTGCTGAGGTACGGTGACCATATTTCCCTATGCTGAATATGGGACACTTAGTAAAATGACTCGTATTCGAGCAAGTTCAACGGCAATCAGAACTATGCAGTACAAACATTCAAATTAACATCAAGTTGACTGAGTCCCTGTTAAAAAGAAATACTGCGTAGTTGGATTCCGTTTGTTTACATTCTTATCTTTAAGGCTTTAGGGTTCACACAGGGAGGGGTGACACACACTCCCCTTCCCCCCACGGGGAGAGGTAACACACACTCCCATACGGCCCCCCCCATACACACAGTTGGGGGGGAAAACCACAGATGATGGGGACACTGTCCAGCCCGACCGTCCCTGTATGGCGCTCTCCACCCTCCGTGCCTGGCTGCGCCCCTGGGATGGACCCACCTCTCCTGGTACCTGGCGCCACAGCTTCCCGAGGCAACAGCTGGGGGGGGACACAGGGTCACATGCCCCCCTCCCCAGATTTCTGCCAGGGTTCACACCAGAATGTGGCCAGCAGCAGCCTTTCAGCACTGTGCGGGAGGGAAGGGAGCTGCTTCCAACTGCAGGGGAGTGGGGACCAGGGGTGGGGGGGGGGGGAAGGGATGACCTGGCCTGTGTCTTTGCAGAGCTCATCTCTCCCCCGCCCCGCCCCCATGCAGCTGGAAGCTGCTTATTCCCTTCCTGCCCTCAGTGTTGAAAGGCACCGAACACCTCCATGCTGCTGCTGGCCACCAACATAACCCAGCTGCCTCCTGTTCTCTGGCTACAGCATGGGCAGGAAGGGGTTAAGCCCTAAGGATGCATTGTGCACCAGGGCCCAGGGAACCTGACTGCAGGGGCTTCAGCCAATCCAGCCAGAGAGGTGACTCAGCAGGAGAGGGTGCCTAGAGGACTGAGCAGCCCTGCACTCCCTGGGGGCAGGACCCAGGGGGGATGTATGGTGGGGGGGATGAAGAGGATGCTAAGCCCCTGCCCAGGGGGCTTCTGTGGAGCCTGCAGGTTCGGGGCACAACCAGGCTGGAAATTGCTTCTCTCCCCCCCCCCTCCCCCCCGCCACTCCAGAGCTTAGCTGAGGGGGGCACAGAGGCTTCCCCAATGCCAGTGCTGTGCGGGGCTTTGGCATATGTAGGGCTCGACTCCTCCTGGCCAAAGGGTCTTAGGCTTTCCTGGGGCGCCAGCTCAGCCAGAGGCTGTGGGGGAAGGAAGGAGTCTGCCGGTCAGGCTGTTGGTGAACTGAGCACTCCGACCAGGGGCTGGTTCTCTGCATGGGGCTGGTTCTCTGCACAGCGCTGGGAGCGGGATGCGCCACACCGGGGAGGATATGGAGGAACAGTGGGGCTTAGGGGGGAGGGGAAAAGCAGGGAGAAGATAGTGAGATGGGGAGCACGTAAAGGGCTAATGGGTGGGCAGCAGAGGTGACATGTAACCGGCCACCGCCTGGTGCCTGCCTGTACTCACCAGCCACCGCCGCTCCCAGTGCGCAGCCAGTGCTGGCTGGAAATGGGACGGGGCCCCGCTGGATGAGAGCCGACATGCATCAGGGGCTGCACTGATGGACCAGCAGGGTGAGCAGCTTTGCCCTGCCACCAGCCTTGCACATCCACCCCCATCGTCAGCCACTGGACCCCCCTCCGACTCACTGCTGGTGGGTGGGAAGCTGGCGAGCAGGGATTCAGCCAGCAGCAGGACCCGCCAGTACTGATGGGGGTGTTGGGGGAGAAAATACGGGACAATGTGCCTGTTTTAAAAAAAAAAAAAAAAAAAAAAAGTGTTGGGACACCTGCAGACGGGCTTAAATATGGGACTGTCCCTCTGAGGTAAATGGACATGTACAGTGAATGTAATGGGAGACTTCTGTATTTTATTTTGGGTGGGTTGGTGGGGGAAATCAAGATTTATGGGGATGACTTATGAAAGTGTTTGAAGGTGGCAGTATAACTTCCCTAACTACTCTTAAGTTTCTATTTCCAAGTGTTTGCAAATTAGAATGGCAGTGGAAAACCTATAAAAGACTTAATGACAAAAACCAACCCTACTAGACTCTGATGTAGTATTGCATGTGTACCTGTGATCCAGCTGGCCCTCTCCATATGTCTTCCACTTTTCTTGTAATCTAGCCTATAGAGTGGGTCTGCGTGACCCAGTCCAAGGTAGTAACTGCTGCCTTGTGAAATGAGTTTCAGGCACTGTTAATTGCTTTTTCTTTAACTATACTTTTTTTTTTTAGTATAAAAGTGCAATTTTTTTTATACATAATGCTGTGGAAGTGGAGTTTTTAGGAGTGATTTGAAGTAGATGAGGGTAGAGAAGTGAAATAGGTTTTGGAAGGTTATTCCAAGCACCCAGGCCTGAAAAAGGCACAGACTCTTCCATGAGCCAAGAAGATAGAAGGGGTATGGAGGAATATAGGGCTGGCATTACTGGTAGAGTGGAGAAGATGAGGGTTGGGGTGAGGTACTCAAAAGCAGACCAGGTCAGAGAGAGAGAAAGAGAGACTGGTTTATGCTTTATAGGATCCTGAAAGCAAAGGCAAGAAGTTTAAAATAAATACGCAGTGCAACATGGAGCCAGTGAAGTGACATGCATGAGGAGATTTTAGCTGAAGTGTTTGGATTGACTGGAGAGGGCTGGGGTTAGTATTGCAAAGACCTTGTGGGAAGAAGATGCAGCAGTTTAGGTGGCCAAGGCATGGAGAAGGAATTTGGCTGGTAGAGATTGAGAGGGAAGGGTGAATTTTGTGAAGGCAGAAGCAGCAGGGCTTAGTTACAGCCCAATTGTAGGAGGAGTCTAAATACCCTGAGTGTATGCGTTTAGGCCACCTAATGGAGAAGGAGAGTACTGCAGTGGCTTGGCTATTAAAAATAGGAATTTTTAATTTAAATTATTCTAAATTCACTGGGTTTAGTGAAACTTAAACTCTTGAATGAAACCTCTATATTGAAAACCTACAAATTGAGAACTTCTAATAGTTAAGGATTGTCTCACCCTTTCATAACATTGCTACCAGGCACCAATATTGCAAGCCTCCAGAGACAAGAGATTTAATCAGTCAGAAGTTCAGAACCAATTATTTGCATGTGACAAGTTTCTTAAGTGACACATTGTGGCCACATTACTCATGCAATCCTGGGTGGTCCTACCCAAAGCCTTGCAGATATTCTGGTATGGAGAAAACATGTTTGTTAATTTCCTAACCAAGCTTTGAAGATTAACTTTTCTTTACATCTTAATATACTTTTTAAACTAGGGGACTGAAACTAGAGAATTTGTAATGGAGATAATGGAACCTTTCATCGTACAATATCTGGTTCATTTACACCTCAATAAGCAGCAAAAGATACACTCTGATGGTTGTTTGTATGGCTTCCAGAACATGAGTTGATGTGAGTACACTCCCTAATGCAGGAGGACCTATCACAAAAACCACCTCCAAATCTATTAATATGCATCCCCGCTGGCAGTCTCAACAGAGAAGCCAACAATTCAGTAGACATAGTGGGTCTACACAGTCTACACAGCAACTAGAGGCTCACAGCTGTCCTGTGCCAGCCAACTCGGGCTCATGGGGCTCAGGCTGAGGGGCTGTTTCATTGCAGTGTAGCTTCTGGGCTTGGGCTGGAGCCTGTGCTCTAGGACCTTGTGAGGTGGGAGGGTCCCAGGGCTTGGGCTGGAGCCCAATTCCAGCACATCTCCACAGCCGTGAAACAGCCCCCTGGCACGGGCCATTTGCAGGTGTCTAGTTGCTATGTAGACATACCCAGAAACAACACTCTCTCCCATCCCTAAAGGCAATCCTTACAATTTCAAGCCCAGGTTACATTGGCCAGGCATTGTAGGAGACTTCGAATTGCTTCTGCCTGTGCTATACCTGTTCCATGTGTGACTGGGGGACTTTTTCCCGAGAACTGTCTCTCCAGGACCCCTCACAAACACTACTTTTATTTTTTTATTTTATTTCATTTATTTTATGTATGTATGTGAATTACAGAAAATTTATGAACAGGTGTGTAGATAAATTAGAACTGATTAAAATACTGTATGTAATGATGCAATCAAAACTATTGTAATGATACCATGCACTGTTGCATCACAAGGGTATAATGCTTTACTGTCACTGTTCAAAGTGGTGGAGAAGACCTGGCTGCTGTATAGTATACATAGTTCATTTCTTACTTATTACTTTCAAAAATGAAAACCAACCTTTTAAAAAAAGCTGACAAATCTTATTTCTCTGAACATTCTGGCTCTTCATCTTTGCAGCTCAGTGCTGGTTCTTTCTCTCAAGCTCTTTCAAAAAAGTTCAGTGAAACTTGTACTGAATCTATTTCCTAAGTTTTTTGAGCAGGTTTCCTTTTCAACCACCTGCAGTGCTTTTGCAGTTGCACATGTTCATTTTCTGTGAAGTTACTTTTTTAGCATCCAAAATATTTTTATAGGACACAGACTTTTGATATCACAATGAAAGCAGAAGAATGTTTCTTTAATGAGTCCAACCATCTTAGAAGCCTTATCTATCCTTAAATTTCTCCTGAGTGAATTGCAAACAATGAAAATTAGATTCTCATGTTTTATTTAATTAAAATATTTTTCTAGTGATGCTATACTGCTAGTTAGACTGTCATGCTAAGCCTCTTATAAAGGCTGAAATTTCTCATGTTAAATCTCTGACCAGGCATGATTTAAAAAAAAAAAAAGGAAGCTTGGGAGGAAAAAAAAAACCTCTTGGCTGTTTTTGAGTTAATAAAATGTGAGAAATCCCCTTGTACTAGAAGACAAATATTAGTTTCTGAGCAAAGAGCATATGAAAGAAAAAATGTGGTACTTCATGTGCCTTGCCATTTTTTAAAAATCTTCCTAAATGTGGCTATCAAAACATCAGTGCACATCCTCATCCAACTTGCAGATCGCATCCCTGGTGGACTATCGGCTTTTGGTGACTTTCTGCTCCATCCTGCTTCCTATAATTTCCATTTGAATCTTACACACTTTTTTTTTTTAATGTGTGCCCAGCAAAGGTGAAATGAGTGTACAGTCTAATTTCAGAACCCTGAAACATTTGAATATGCAATCAGGATTTTGACTGTGCTATCAAATGCATTGGTAGCATATTTCCTTGTTTTACTTCATTGTTTTTTCCTTAAACAGAAGTAACTTAGTGTATTATGACTAATCTTAAATGCTTTGAAGTAAGGACGTTCAAAGTCCTGGTTCCCACAGCAATGGTAACTCTGAATTTTCCAACTTTTAGTGCTTAAATTTCAAACATGATATTGGGTCAACAAAAAGACTGAGTCTTTTCTGTTAATATTTTATATGGAGTAACAATCACAAATCAAAACTACATTAGCAGTAAATACCAGTTATACAAATTCCCCAAAGAACCCCATTTAAACAAAACCGTTAATCAGAATATCCACCAGTCTCACTGTGAAGATTTTCCTCCTATCAAACCTTATTTATCAGAACCTTGTTTTCAGTGAGGGGTAGGGTAAAACAAAGAATAAAATAGTTAGCATGGATGGCTTCCATACAGCATAAAACTCTAACTGGAATGATTGATTTATACAGCAAAACGTCAGATCTGCTCATCATAAATTATTGTGCTTGATTATATTTCCTTTGTGGTTTCAATCTGATATGATAGTGATCAACACTTCCTTTCTTAAACGGTTGTGTAGTGTTGCTGTGCACTGTAACACAGGGCTATGTTCGAGTCATGGCTGAATTTTCAGTAGTGATTGAAGAATGTTATAAGGTGCTGTGGGATTTGCAGCAGCCCAGAAAGAGGCTGTATGATTGACTCTCCCACGTCCTTCTGTTGGCGGAAAGCTGTATGTGTTAGAAGGTAGGTAGAAGACAATCACAAACCATCTCTCTACTGGCTCTTTCCTGTATGCACATGATAGAATTTACATTAGGCTTTTTATTAGCTTATTACACTCACCCTGAACTAGAGAACATGAAAACCTTTTATACCAAAGAAGTTAGTTGCCTGCCAAAACTAATACATTTTTAATCCTCTGATGGAAGGTATAGAAATGCAAAGTGCTATGCAAGCACTAAAGAGGTAAACCTTGTACTTCTATTAAGGAGGTGCTTAAATTTTATCTGCTTTATGAATGGTGAAAATGAGCAATAGGCCTTACCTAAGCTAGGAAAACTCTGACCCATAATTCACCTCTGGTGCATTTCCACCATTGTTAACAATGATGGAAGCTGTACCATATCTTTCCCAGTGTGTTATCTAAACCTGCTCAGAGCACGTTTGTGATGCAGTACTAAAAATGCCTGCGTCTACCTGAAAATTGTCTGTTATGGCTACCATCCGTAGATAACTTTGTCACTGAAAAATAAGCCAAAGTGGTTAAGTGATTTACCTAAAATCACACAGGAAACCTCACGCAGTCAGGAATAGAGCTCAGAGCTACCATCTGCGTTTCTTGTGCATCAGACACAAACCATCCCACTTCTTCCTCTCTGCAGGCTGACATCTTCAGACATTGTTTCATTTGCTTTCAAGAAAACCAGCTGTCTGCAGCACTGTCAGGCCTCCATATTCCAGATGTTTCAAGTTCCATTTCAAGTCCCTATACTAAAATGAAGTTTAGCAAAGCTCTTCTGGCATTCCACCAGTGCAGGAACATAGTGGGCAGGGAGGAGAGAGGATTCTGGCTTTAAGTCCTTGGTATTCTAGTTGCCTTAGCTATTTTTTTTCTGCAATGCAGATCTCCATAGACTTACTAAAATTTCTTCTCGGGGTATCCAGGACTGAGAGTTATCCTGTTACCTCCTGTCGCCAGCGAGAGGGAGTCTTTCTTATGGTAGCTGGATGTCAGCTCCCTGGCACTGCCAGCCTTTCAGCCACTCAAGCACTCTCCTCTGGGTTATGCCAGCCCTCACTTCACCTTGCAGGTTAACAGTAGGTGCACTCCAATCCCTGAGTTCCCTTGCATTGTTCCCCAGTGATACCCAGCCACTAACACGGACTACTCAGACTTTCCAGATCCTCTGCACCTACAGGTACCCAACCATTGCTCCTGTAAACCACACCGCATTTGTGAGCACTTAGGATAAAATACAAGTAGGTTTATTTTAAGAGAGAATAAAGATTTGACTAGAAATAAGAGAGGTGGAAACGAGTGGTTGCAATAAAAACAATCATAAAACATGAACCTGGGTTTGCCCTTTATTAATAATTTCCTTCCTCACATTCTCAGTGAATGGCTACAGTGTGTCCTTCCCCACACTGTAAATTGATGAGTCTTTTTTGTTTCTATTCACAGCTAGGGCGAAGCTCTGTCCTGTTGAAATTTTCTTTTTTACTGTTAAGTGGCTTCGATTGTATATTGTCAGACAGTATTGTGTAAGGTTAAACGATTGAAACTTGTATTGCTGGCCAGACAGGATGGGATGACAACTTCCTCTTGCTCAAATGGTCTGTTACTGAGACATCCTGGTGATTGATCTTTACTTTTAGTCCAAGTCCATAAATCATACTTTCAAATAAATACGTTATTCCTTAAATATTATCCATACATACATCTCACGATGATTTTCTGTAGATACTTTACGTATTACTCTTCATGGATAAATGTCCTGCAAGATGTTTGGTGTGATTTCCTCAAGTCTGAGGAGAGAGGAGTTTGAAGAGACCTGGGGACCCTTTGCCAAAGGGTCCATGTCACTCTTCCTTTACAGGAGCTGAGAAAATGGTTTTTAAATGAGTCATCAAGCAGAGGCAACCTAAGTGGCACAGTAAGATGCAGCTGACCGTAACTTTTTAATGGGCAAAACACTATTAAGAATCTGTCTTCCGATCACAACCCATTTTATTTTTATCCTTTCCCTTTTCTTCCTCTCCTTGCCTCCCCCACCCAACCCAAAAGACCCCTCTCATAGGCTACATGTTGCAGTGACCTGCCCTCCAGTGGATGAGGGCTTGATGTGACTCCTTACAAAACCTGCCAATGTTGTTGGTGGTTATGGTGCAGTCCTGCGATGCACTAAAAGCTGCCAGTGAGGAGCTGAGGGCCTTCAGCCTCTATTGAAGTCCAATGAGAGCCAAGAGCCCTCACACCTTTCACAAGTGGGCCCTGAGATGGTCACTAGGGAGCAACTCAAGAGACTTTGTTCCCCGCCCTGTTTAGTATAAAGGGGGAGGTGTGCAACCGCCACAGCACCCAGCTGACACAGGGAGTGACGGATCAAGCATGGTCTGAAGTTCTGTTGTTAGACAATTGGACCAGCCTCCTTCCTCAGTTTTTGCTCCTACAATTTAACCTCTCCATTCTGTCTCTGCATCAGCCTCCCTTTGGGAGTGTTCTATCTTGGCTCCTGTTCCATTTGTCCAGAAGAGTCTAAATTTAGTAGGATTTCTCTCTGGGAATTTTGAAATGTGAAAATGGGGAAATAAATGATCCTATGCTTAACATAACACTCCCCCACCCACTGTCTCCGCGTGACCCTATTTTATGCTAGTGAAAGGAGCAGTTTGTTTAGAGGAGGGTGAATTTTTAAAACTGTCTTCAGATTAGGGTCTGGTTTTTGTTTGTGTATATTGGATCAGTATGCCCATGCCTACTGAGGGGGAGCAAAATTTGAGTTGAGACTGCATAGAACGAAGAACCTGCTATTGACCTTGCTAGTTTTAACAGAGTACGGGCTAGATTTTCAGATTGTCTGCCCAAATCCTGCATTTACATGTGCATATGGAGGGGTGTATAGTTTCACAGATTGTTGGTTTGAAAATTTGGCCCTTTTTATCTTCAGTTTGCAGTGAAGTCTGTTCTTCAGCTTAGAAAAATTTCTCTAGTTTCATAATTATAATAGGATTACAACTAGACCTTTTCTAAATTTCTGGCAAATAAGGCTTCAGGCATATCTTTGTAACTTTTTTGTTTTTAGCCTTTTGATTTTAATGAAGCTTTTCAACATATCTAAAAGCAGCATTTTCTTTAAATTAAAGGTTTGCCTGCATTATTCCTCTTACTCTTTAAAACACATTCTCTGACTGCCATGGAAGACACATTTCCAGTATTTAAGGCTGCTTTGGGAAAAATTTGTCAAAGTGAGAAACTTAATACTGATACAATATGCCAAGTGGGACATACCACAGTCATGTTGGAGACTATTATAATTCATCTAATTAATTGTTATATTCTGTTTGAGGCTTACCAAAAAAAAAAAAGCCATTTGAGGGGGAGCAAGCAAAGTGGCAGAGTGAATTTCCCTTCACTTTTTTCTGATACCAAGGAAAAAATTTGCAAATAAAGAGAATGCGTCTTGCTTCAGAGCTTCAAGATCATAGTTTAGCTGCTGCTCTGTGCATCAGGCTCCAATCTAATTTCCGTTAAGTAGGTGGGCATCATTGCAAAGATAAAAAAATCTGCTGCTGTGCATCTCTGCATATACACAACAGACGATTTTAACTGTGAGTGGCCACCTGTAAAGTGGAGACTAAAATTTAACCATTAGTCTTCACAGACGGTGCTTGTGAAGCTCAAAGATGAGCCATTAAAAGTCATTAATTATTTGAGACTTTTTAGAAGGGGGAGGGATTGGACAAAATTGGATGAATTTTAGCAAAATGCTTTATCAATATTTTAAGATCATTAAATGTGGTTAATTTAAAAAGACAAATAGGATCTGCTAATTGAAGCCCTGGTAAGACTCTGTTCTTCTTTTGGGAATATGTAATGTAAGAAATGCTGAACATTCCCCTCTTAACAGGTGAGGGTTATATGTATTATGCTGACATTACACAAGCTACTACATATTGATGACTGGTTCATCATGTTAATCTGTAAAAGCCTCTTGACTGTAAGTCCAGTCTAAAGGTAGGAGCATGTGTGTGACTTTTATTACAAATTAAGTGAGACATGTATCTGGTTGCTCTAGCCTTTTACCTTAAGGGGTCTGTACTTACCAGGACTTCAGGAAATGAGACCAACTAGCCCAGGGGTCTCAAACATGCGGCCCGCAGGGTTATTTTCTGAGTCCCGCGAGCTCCTCGCGGCCCCCCCGCCCTCCCCCAACGTTTACCTAGAGCGGCTCCGGCCCGACCCGCACCAGGGGCACCCGCACCAGGGCTCCCTGCCTGCCTGCCCTGCCCCCGTGCCGCGCCGGGAAGCAGCTGGAACCTGGGGAAGGAGGGGCGCAGAGGTGTGTGTGTGTGTCTGTTGCTTCAGGCACTGCCCCCAGCAGCTCCCATTGGCCGGGAATGGGGAACTGCGGGGAAGGGGTTGGAATGGGGGCAGGGAAGGGGTGGGAAGAGGCGGGGCAGGGGCAGGGCCTTGTGGAAGGGGTGGAGTGGGGGTGGGGCCGAGGGCGGCGGGGGGGAGGTGTCAGTAAATGCGGCCCTTGGGCCAATGTACTAGTCCTCATGTGGCTCTCGTGGTCATTTGAGTTTGAGACCCCTGAACTAGCCTGTCTCTTGAGGGATGTCTTTCCCACCCTGTGACTTGTCTGCACGGTGGGAGGGATGTGTCTGAGGGATGGACTTCAGCTGTACGTTTTTGTTTAAAGCTACCAGAAATTAAGCTCCTGAAAAATAGTCTGCCTAACTTTGTTTTAATTGCTGTGTGCAACTATGGTAGGACATGTATAATGCAAACATTTACCGTTGCTAAATTCTTTTGAGTACATTTAACAAAAGTAAACAGCAACACATCTTCCCATATTTTTAAAATAGTTTAAAATGTCAACAGGGAGAAGGAGCATTTTTAATTTTTCAAAAGTTACCCTGCTTGTTGCTTGTCCTCTCCTGTGGATTCAGTGATTATAGGCTGCATCTTCTTAAAGGTANCGACATTACACAAACTACTATATATTGATGACTGGTTCATCATGTTAATCTGTAAAAGCCTCTTGACTGTAAGTCCAGTCTAAAGGTAGGAGCATGTGTGTGACTTTTTTATTACAAATTAAGTGAGACATGTATCTGGTTGCTCTAGCCCAGGGGTCTCAAACTCAAATGACCTCGAGGGCCACATGAGGACTAGTACATTGGGCCGAGGGCCGCATTTACTGACACCCCCCCCCGCCGCCGCCCTCGGCCCCGCCCCCACTCCACCCCTTCCATGAGGCCCCGCCCCTGCCCCGCCTCTTCCCACCCCTTCCCTGCCCCCATTCCAACCCCTTCCCCGAAATCCTCACCCCAACTCTGCCCCCTCCCTGCCCCCAGGGGGCACAGGAGGGGTGTGGGGTGCGGTGGGGGCTCAGAGCAGGGGGTCGGGGTGTGGCAGGGGACTCAGCGCAGGGGGTCGGGGTACAGCAGGGGGCTCAGGGTAAGGGGTTGGGGTGCAGGGTGCAGCAGGGGGCTCAGGGTAGGGTGTCGGGATGTGGGGTGTGGCGGGGGCTCAGGGCAGGATGTCGGGATGTGGGGTGTGGCTGGGGCTCAGCGCAGGGGGTCAGGGTGCAGGAGGAGTGAGGGGGGCAGGGCAGGCTCCCTGCCTGCTTGCCTGCCGCCGCGCGTCGCACCAGGAAGCAGCTGGAACCCGGGGGAGGAGGGGCGCAGGGGTGTGTGTGTCTGTTGCTTCAGGCACTGCCCCCAGCAGCTCCCATTGGCCGGGAATGGGGAACTGCGGGGAAGGGGTTGGAATGGGGGCAGGGAAGGGGTGGGAAGAGGCGGGGCAGGGGCAGGGCCTTGTGGAAGGGGTGGAGTGGGGGTGGGGCCGAGGGCGGCGGGGGGGAGGTGTCAGTAAATGCGGCCCTTGGGCCAATGTACTAGTCCTCATGTGGCTCTCGTGGTCATTTGAGTTTGAGACCCCTGAACTAGCCTGTCTCTTGAGGGATTTCTTTCCCACCCTGTGACTTGTCTGCACTGTGGGAGGGATGTGTCTGAGGGATGGACTTCAGCTGTACGTTTTTATTTAAAGCTACCAGAAATTAAGCTCCTGAAAAACAGTCTGCCTAACTTTGTTTTAATTGCTGTGTGCAACTATGGTAGGACATGTATAATGCAAACATTTACCGTTGCTAAATTCTTTTGAGTACATTTAACAAAAGTAAACAGCAACACATCTTCCCATATTTTTAAAATAGTTTAAAATGTCAAAAGGGAGAAGGAGCATTTTTAATTTTTCAAAAGTTACCCTGCTTGTTGAGTATCAGAGGAGTAGCCGTGTTAGTCTGGATCTGTAAAAGCAGCAAAGAATCCTGTGGCACCTTATAGACTAACAGACGTTTTGCAGCATGAGCTTTCGTGGGTGAATACCCACTTCTTCGGATGCTTGTTGCTTGTCCTCTCCTGTGGATTCAGTGATTATAGGCTGCATCTTCTTAAAGGTATACCCTCCCTTTAACAGAGTGGGCTCTAATGACTGTCTAAATGGAAGTCAGATCCCTTGAACATGATGGCCCTTTTTTTTTTTTTTTGAGGATAAAAGGTTACAGGATAATCTTGCTATCCAGGAGACTGCTGCTTTTCTCAGTAAAATTGTCTTCTACTGTCTCTAAATTGAGACTTTTTCCAAAGCCAAGTATGGGAGGTAGCCACCCCATTCTTTATCATGCCACCATCACCAGATTTATTTCAATGGGTACCTTGGTCTGCTTGCAACTTGGGGGCAGAACCAGATCTGTCAGTAAAGCAGTACCCAAACACCTCTGAAGTTTTTTCCAGTCCTATCTACCTCTGCAGTGGCAGGCAACTCAGACAGGCTTCTCTGCTTGCAGAGCTTTTCCAAGGGAAATTCCAAACTTCATTTCAAATTTCGGATCCAGAATCTTGCAGAAGATAGCAACACTGTCACTCTCTTCCTATTTATGCCTTTCTGGCTGAGCAGACTATGGCTCTTGGATCTGATTAGCCTAACATTGGACCTTGCAAAATGTGCGTCTTTGAAGAAGGCTGTTATTGCAAAAACAGGTCCTCCATCCCGTACTGCCCAGGTTCAAAATGGATACTAAGGGCTGTTCCACACTACAAAGTTAGATCAGCTTAACTACATCGCTCAGGGCTGTGAAAGTTTCCCATCCTGTTGTTAAGATGACCTAAGCCTCAGTGTAGACACCGCTAGGTTGATAAAATTTCTTCTGTCAACCTAGCTACTGCCTCTCGGAGAGGTGGATTTACTAGTGATGGAAGGCCCCTTCAGTTATTGTAGTATGCGTCTACGATACTGCGCTACAACCGCACAGCTGTGGCAGTGCACCTGTGCCACCATATTGTTTCTAGTGTAGACATAGACTAAGAGGAAGTAACTTTCACTCTCATGGACCCTAAAACGTCATCCGGTAGAACGTATTGTATGGGCTGGTGCAAAGTCCATAGTGTACCTACCATATTAAACAAGTGAAACATAGCCTTGAATTTCCTCCAGGAGAGCCTCATTGGGGGTGTTTGACCAAAAATGTCAAGTCTCTGCTGTATAACGTTATCAGCATATTCAACCAAAGTTTTGTACAAATCCCAATATTAAATGCTTCCTTTAGGGAAACAACGTGTATTGTAGCTGCACAAGGTTATAGAGCCCAACCTTGGAACTCCATTCTGCTTCTTACAGCACTGTCCAGATTTGACCCCCTGCGGGAGGTGTCATCATTCTGCCTGTCTGCTAAAGTAGACCTCCTAATGACTACCGTCCCAGTCAGAGGAGTTTGGTTTTTTAAAGCTGGGAGCTTTCTCTGGGACCCACTATTGTACATTGAATTCAGACAAATAATCATAACATTCATTTACGAAAATAAATTGAAGAAATATTCTTGTTTGGTTACTCATCAAAGTCCCAGTCCTTAGGAGCACTGACAGTCATAGGGCAGGGAAGTTATGCCTCCTGTCTGAGGCAGACACATGGTCAACCATATAAAAATTCACCAAATTCTACATATTGATCATCAAATGTTTAGATAATGCCATTTTCTTGGCAGAGGTCTTCTCCATGCTGTAGTGCCCAGGGGAGGATGGAGGGCGGAGGACATATACACCTCATTTTAGGAGTTCATATTTAAAGGATGAGCCTGGTTTCCACCCTGGAGGCATACTCCTGTGAAAATCCCATTGTAACAGATCTCAGTGTAGAATTGGGAAAACATATTTGTGCTCACCTGAAAATTTACTTTTGTCAAGAGCTATGGTCCACTGTGGAGACAAGTGGATCATTGAGAATAGAAATGGAAACTGACCTCCAAAGATTTGGGGTGGTTTCATTAGGAGGAATTCCCCATGCTCTGTAGTAGGAGAATTTGTGCATTTTCCTCAAAGTGTCTTTAACAGAAAGATTTCTAATTTACAAAAGTAGAATTGAATTATCCTGGCCATAACATTTGTCTCAGCTGGAGATAATTTCAAAAGGTAGTCATTTTCCTGCTTGCTGCCCGTTACTGGGAAGTTTGGGTCTGCCCCCAACCTGCAAGCAGGCTGAAGTACCAGTTGTAATGGTTCTGTGGCTCTTTATTGCCCCAAGAAAGGAATTTTTCACATAAGCACATCTTCCTATTCCTGGTAGCTTCAGTGGTAACTGTGTGGCCAGATCCCCAGGTTGGCTTTCAAAATCTCAAACCCAGTGAATAGGGAAGCGTGAGCTGCTGGTTGTAGAGCCAGTGATTGCTGAAGCAAATGCAACTGCATTATGCAAATATGGAACTCATTGCTTTTATGAAGCACTTCAAGACCACTTGAGCTCAAAAGTTATGAGACAGTATGCTGCCTTTTTAGTAGAGACAAACAGCTCTGGTCTCAAGAAATACATATACAACAGAGGGTTTGAAAATGTCATTTATTCAGTTACTTACCAGAGGCAAGTAGGGAATTTCTGTGGATTTGAGGGGGAAAAGTGTGCACCTGGGCAACTGCGGTGCTTCTGCAGTTGCTTATATATTTACCAAACAAAACCGGAGTGGCGCTAACAAGAGGCTCCATTTCACTGCTGCTGCCTGGGGCTCTGTGTGCAGCAGTGAAGTCCAAGCATTAGACTCCTTTCACTTTAGAGAATGCTATGGGAAGTAGTGGAAACTCAAGCTAGTCACTGGAGAGGAGAATACCAAAACAGGGAGGCTGGGGAGAAGGGTAGAGAATCGGATTCTTCCTAGCAGCAGTAGCCAGGGGTTGAGGAGAGAAGAATAACAGACTTCCTCTTGGCCTTGCAGAAGACTGGAGGATAGTAGGGTATTCCAGTAGCTGGGGATTGGAAGCTGGTGGTCTCACCAGGATATTCACCTTGAACCTCCTCTGGTATAAAAGTTTGGGAGACGGAGAATGGTGTTATCAGCCTCTGGCTAATGTGTGATTCCCTGGTTGGTTCGCATCTGGTAAATTTTAAAAATCCTGTTGAAGTAGTTGTTTCATGGTCCGTCTTTGGGGGTGAATAGGGAGGGGGATAATTTTTAACCACTTTTCATAAAGTGACTGATGCTCGATGTCTTTCCTTGTGGGTCATGGGCTAGACCAGGGGTAGGCAACCTATGGCATGCGTGCCAAAGGCGGCACGCAAGCTGATTTTTCAGTGGCACTCAAACTGCCAGGGTCCTGGCCACTGGTCCGGGGGGCTCTGCATTTTAATTTAATTTTAAATGAANGACCATCAGACCGCTGACTGTCAGGCAAGCCCATCCTAGTACTTTGGGGTGGAAAGACTGTTGAGCCATGGCCTGCGCATGGAGGACAGATTAGGTCCAAGAGGACTGGAGACAGGCAAATGTTGTGTTCTCCAAGTGAAACCTGTACAACCTTAATTCATCTGTCCTGCAAAACGTTTTTTTCCTTTTGCATTATAATTATATTATATTCTCCCCACCCAACTTACCTGTCAAACGTGCTAACAGTTTTGTACAATTGCGTCACAAAATAATTGTATAAAGTAGTAATGTTTCATCTGAAGATGTACAGAGCTGCATAATACTTTAGTGTGACTAAAAAGGCAGAAAATCTTATTTTTGTAGATCAATTTGGTTGTCATTAATTTAACCCTTAGCATTCATATTGCACATATGATCTTCCCAGTACAATTTTTTAATTCTGATTTATTTTTTTTTGAAATCCTTGTTAAATGTGCCCTTCCTGGAAAAAGAATAGCTGGATACAATCTGCATATGTTGATCTGCTTTAGTCTCCTTAATCTGGATCCTTTTTAAAATATGATGAGTTTATTTTAAACAGCTGCTGCAGTGAGACAATGAAAACTAAAGGTCCAGTGAAGAGAAGTGAAAATGCTTGGTGTTATGATGGGACTTATGCAGAAGAGTTTGCAAACAGCTGGGATCACTTAGCTTGGAAATAGGGATTGTGAGGGGATGGTATTTAAGAGTGAAGGGTATAGTAAAAGCTGGTTGTTTGCCTCTACTTGATTCCCTGCCCCTTTGCTCCTGGACCAAGGGAACACACTGAAATTGGTGGGCAGTGATCTCAGAACCACTAATATTAATTTATAATGCAAAATATTAGTTACTCATGGATTTCACTGCCATGAGCAATTGAAGTAAAAACAGTGGGTCAGTTTTAAAAGAAGAGTCTGGATAATGTTTGACCATTTATTGTATATTAACAGTGACAATGAGAGTAGTCAAAATGCTTTACTTCTAGGCTCGAGCTGATCAATCTAGTGGGACAGGAAGGAATTCCACTCAGTCCTCCATGTGCTGCATTGCACACCTAAATTCAATCTGGGATTCATTCCCCTCTCCCATTTCTCTGCAGCATCAGGTACAGGAGATTGGGAGCCGGATACCAGATTTGATGGACCAATGGTCTGATCTAGTATTGTCAACTATGTTCCAAGCAACTTGGTTTAGAATGTGGTTTTTTTGTTTTGTTTCTTCAAATACACCTCTACCTCGATATAACGCTGTCCTCGGGAGCCAAAAAATCTTACCGTGTTATAGGGGAAACCGCGTTATATCGAACTTGCTTTGATCCACCGGAGTGCGCAGCCCCCCCCCCCAGAGCACTGCTTTACCGCGTTATATCCGAATTGGTGTTATATCGGGTTGCGTTATATCGGGGTAGAGGTGTACCTCCTGTGTTTCTCCTTGAGCAGTAAAACAACTTTAGTTGAGAATTTCTCACCCCACCCTCAAATATAAAATTAGTTAAATGCCTACTCCTCTCCTTCCCCCTCCCCCGTTATATACTGAATGACTTTACTAACAAGGATCTCAGTAACATTGTGAACATACGTAGATCTGTAAAAAGCAACAGAGTCCTGTGGCACCTTAAAGACTAACAGTTGTACTGGAGCATAAGCTTTCGTGGGTGAATGCCCACTTCGTCAGACGCATGTCATGGGAATTTCCAGAGGCAGGTATAAATATGCAGGCAAGAATCAGTCTGGAGATAACGAGGTTAGTTCAATCTGGGGTGGGGGGTGTGGGGTGTGAGGTCCTCTTCTAGCAGTTGAGGTGTGAACACCAAGGGAGGAGAAACTGCTTTTGTAGTTGGCTAGCCAGTCACAGTCTTTGTTTAATCCTGATCTGATGGTGTCACATTTGCAAATGAATTGATGTTCAGAAGTTTCTCTTTGAAGTCTGGTCCTGAAGGTTTTTTTGCTGTAAGATGGCTACCTTTACATCTGCTATAGTGTGGCCAGGGAGGTTGAAGTGTTCTCCTACAGGTTTTTGTATATTGCCATTCCTAATATCTGACTTGTGTCCATTTATCCTTTGTTGCTTTTTACAGATCCAGACTAACACGGCTACCCCTCTGATACTTGATACATAGATCTGTACACATTCAAAACACTGTACATGCATTAACGAATTCATCCTCTCGACTCCCCTTTGAAATAGATTGGAAAGTGTGCTATCTCCCTTTTACATGGAGTAGCTGAGACTTCTTCATGAAATAACTTTTCATACGGTTACACAATGAGTCAGGGGCCAAGCCAGGGTTAGAATCAGAACTTCTTGACTCCCAGTTCTGTGCTCGTTCCTCCAGACTAATAACAATATTTTAAAGCATGATACGAGCCTTAATAATGGAGCTTTATAATAGCAATTGTAGTGTTCTCTTGGTAAGGATCCCTGTGATTTGACCTACCATCCCCAGGATTTTCCTGTGGGCTGTACTACCGTTGCAGTATGTTGTTTATAACCTATTCTATAGCTTATGCAGCATACTGTGAGGCTTCAACTTAGAATATTGCTACTTTATCAGTTTACAAAACTAGCTTTATCTATTCCTGTGACTTTTAAAATATTTGAATTGTTGTTCAGGGAATACAACACCAACTTTGATGTGGAAAATGGATATAAAAATTCCACAAGTGACCAATCCATTAAGTATGATTTAGTCACTCCAGACACTGAAGAGGGGGAAAAGGTTATAAATCTGTTATACAAGAGGCAACACTTTTTTCCTATGTAACTCCTAAGAACTTTTCCCCTTGTGCCTAAACATCTGTTCACACAAAATCCATTCTGATCTAGTAATTCTCATACCTGCAGAACGATGCTTAGCATGTAAATAGTGCTTTAACTATCCAAAGCTCTGTGCAAACATTAATGTAGTTGTGTTTTTAATAACTTAAACCCATTCCAAACTTTTATTCAGCCACAAACTGATTTAAAAAAAACAAGGGTGTGTGTGTCTGACATACTCACAAAAGCAAAAAAGAATCTGGAATCCTGGTCTCTATTGTTAATCTTCTCTTCTCTCTTCTCTCTCTCTCTCTCTCTTTTCTCCCCCCCCCCCCCCCCCCCCCCGTCCCCGTTTTGTCTTTCATCCACTCTTCTCTGGAATAGTTGTGTTTTTGAGGTATAGCTGAAGTATCAGCATGGAGTTTCAGCCCTGAATTTCCATGTCTGTATGAATCAAAGGCCCAAATGTAATGTTACTTCTATGTAGCTCTTAGAGCTGCAAAGACATTTTGTCTTAAAAGAGCATGTTTGTGATGTGAATATCATGCTAAAGGTCTAGAAATTGCTGTGTGAAGTCACTCAAGAAGCTGTCAAAATAAAATTACACAAGAAACAGTAGCAGCACTATTTTAGGGTTTGTTTGTTTTTCAGTTTAATGTACCTATTTTATCTTTTTTGTGGTGGTGGTGTTTAGGGCAATTCCTTCTCTCTCTAAAGAGACCACTATTAGAGAATGTGTTGATCAAACAGACGTTTTTGTTAATGTGCTGACGGGTTTATGTAACTTGAGTTATTTTCCTCCCCTTTTCCCCAGGAATGGATAGTGCACAGATAGTAATTGATAACCCTTCTTCCTGCTAGAGCCCTGAGCATTCACTGATTTTGCTCTTTTTCCTTCAGCCCTCCTCATTCACTTTTTCTTTCCCTCCCTCATGCTCTACTAGGATTCACATTGCAGCCACCATTCTTACAGTTGAGGACTGGCCGGGACATCCTTTCCAGAGCATGTAAACACTACTCATTCTGCTGGAAAGGTTGCTGTTGAGCAATATGAGGAGCTCTTTCCTTCCCTCTTTTCCCCCAGGTTGAGTACACTCCTTTATTCTCTAATTCTGCATTAATATTGATGGTAGGAAGCCTGTGAGTTAGCTACTCTGCACAGCGTTTCAGGAGTTCCAGTTCATTTACAAATTTGGTATTCTATGTAGCTGCACTTTCTTTTCATCAACCCAACATTAAGGCCAGTTTAAATTTACCAGCACCCATGTTCATGAGTTTATTTGCTAGGGGTAATTTTACTTGCTGTACACCAGCAAGTACATCTCAGTTAAGTCATCTTCTCTCTATTACATGTTCTTCCTTATAGCAATTGGTGTAGGTTCACAAGCATAGAGGGTGGACGTAGATACATTGGGGCAGAATTAAGGTGATGCTTGGAGCCTTAAATGCAGGCATCTTTAGCTTAAAACACTTAAAGCTTAAAAGTAATGGTCACTTTCTAGAATGATTTATACAAAAACACTGCGTTTTCATTCATCGTTCTCCAGTACTGGGGGGAGGAAGGAGAGGGGGGCTGTTTGGTCTGGGAATATTTTATAGCTCTGTCCATGTTTTACATTATGCAGTACAAGGGGAAAAAATTAGGCTGTTTGATTGTATTATTATTATTATTGTTGTTGTTATTATTATTATTGTCATCATTGTACTGGGACTGGCATCTACCCCACTTCTGAGAAATAATAATCTCTTAAACTTCAACTTCATATCAAGTGTGTGATAGCCTGGAAGAATGTGACAGTCTAACACAGCCAGATATTAAAGGGGCAACTACCCACTGACCTTTTAAAAACTACTTAAAGCTTTGTTGACAGTTTCCTGATGTCCATTGGCATTAAGCCAGTTATGTTCTTTACCATTTACTTTCTGAGGTTTTGTCTTCACTGCTTAAAAAAAGTGTTACCGCTGGATAACTAATGCACATTAGCTATCCTGCTGTAAAACCCAAGTGGAGATGAGTCATTGTAATATTACTGCAAGGTAGACTAGGTGAGGCTAACCACTGGTGGGGGTACAGTGTTGATCTCGCCTAGCTATCTTGTGATAATATGACACTGCCTTGTCTCCACTGCGATTTTACAATAGGATAGCTATGCACAGTTGTTATCCTGCTGTAAAACAAAATGAGCCCAACTTTTCTTGCAGTGAAGACATTGCCTGTGATTAAGCAACAAGCTACCACTATATCACTGGTATACTTTCAACTTATGTGCCTAACTGTATTGGTTACAGTACAGATCTATTCTCTGTTGCTTTACACTAACAGTAGTGATGTCCGATTTCACAAATCACTGGTTTGCATTTCGCAGTAAGGTGAGTTGGCTTCTTCATATTTATTATATACCACATCACTTTACTGACTGTTTGTAGGATTTTCCCAACAATGCTAACACACAGGTGAGCCAGACTACTTTCTAGCTATGCATTTGTCAGGGTTCAATGAGGCCTAGGGGCCTTGGCATGAGCTGACACCTGGTCCGCCAGCATCACAGACCTAGATATTGCCTCTCCAGGAGGTGGATTAACTACAGCGGCAGGAGCACCTCTCCCATTGTGGTAGTGAGTGTCTATGGTGCACAGCTGTGCCGCTGTAGCATTTATTGAGAAGACCTAGCCTTAGTGAGCTGCTGCTCTTCGCCTTTCATCTTGTAAAATTGGCTGCTAGAGCATGTGTGTGGGTGCTGTAGCTGATTTTAATAGATAAGGCCTGCATATGTCTAGAAGTGCCTAGGTCAGAATGTTGCCTTAACTTAGACTTGGTGACTATTGAGGGTTTATGTCAGAGCATAAACATCTCACTCAATGTTTTACATGTTCCAAAGCCATGCAGGGGATGTAGCCACGTCTTCTATTTGAGTTTAATTGGAAGATATGTGGCTAAATTTCCTGCATGGCTTTGAAAATCTCAACCAATGTCTTCAAATTCAATTTTCCTTGTTTTCTAAAGTAAAGGAATGTCACAGAATGATGTTCTTCGAGTGATTCCTTATGTCCATTCCACAATAGGTGTGCGTGCTTGCCACATGCACCGGTGCCGGAAGTTTTTCCCTTAGCAGTACCTGTAGGGGAGCGCCCCAGTGACCCTTGGAGTGGCACCGCTATGGTGCGGTATGCTGCGCGCTCCCCCCACCCTCAGTTCCTTTTTGCTGCTTCGGAACGACTCTGCTCCAGCTCTGCTGTAGCTTTCCCTCTTTGGACTTCGTTTAGTTCATAGTTAGTTAGTACTTGCAGTTACCCCCCCCCCCCNAAGTGCACTTGGGTCGGGGCATGCCCCGGGCTTTAAGTCAAGGGACACTTGTAAAAGGCCTATCATAGAATATCAGGGTTGGAAGGGACCTCAGGAGGTCATTCTAGTCCAACCCCCTGCTCAAAGCAGGACCAATCCCCAATTAAATCATCCCAGCCAGGGCTTTGTCAAGCCTGACCGTAAAAACCTCTAAGGAAGGAGATTCCACCACTTCCCTAGGTAACCTATTCCAGTGCTTCACCCCCCTCCTAGTGAAAGTTTTTCCTAATATCCAACCTAAACCTCCTCCACTGCAACTTGAGACCGTTACTCTTTGTTCTGTCATCTGGTACCACTGAGAACAGTCTAGATCCATCCTCTTTGGAACCCCCCTTTCAGGTAGTTGAAAGCAGCTATCAAATCCCCCCATATTCTTCTCTTCTGCAGACTAAACAATCCCGGATTCCTCAGCTTCTCCTCATAAGTCATGTGCTCCAGCCCCCTAATCATTTTTGTTGCCCTTTGCTAGACTCTTTCCAATTTTTCCACATGCTTCTTGTAGTGTGGGGACCAAAACTGGACACACTACTTCAGATGAGGCCTCACCAATGTTGAATAGTGGGGAATGATCATGTCCCTCGATCTGCTGGCAATGCCCCTACTTATACAGCCCAAAATGCCATTAGCCTTCTTGGCAACAAGGGCACACTGTTGACTCATATCCAGCTTCTTGTCCACTGTAACCCCTAGGTCCTTTTCTGCAGAACTGCTGCCTAGCCATTCGGTCCCTAGTCTGTAGCAGTGCATGGGATTCTTCCGTCCTAAATGCAGGACTCTGCACTTGTCCTTGTTGAACCTCATCAGATTTCTTTTGGCCCAATCCTCTACTTTGTCTAGGTCCCTCTGTATGCTATTCCTACCCTCCAGCATATCTACCACTCCTCCCAGTTTAGTGTCATCTGCAAACTTGCTCAGGGTGCAGTCCACGCCATCCTCCTGATCATTAATGAAGATATTGAACAAAACCAGCCCCAGGACTGACCCTTGGGGCACTCTGCTTGATACCGGCTGCCAACTAGACATGGAGCCATTGATCACTACCCATTGAGCCCGATGATATAGCCAGCTTTCTATCCACCTTATACTCCATTCATCCAGCCCATACTACTTTAACTTGCTGGCAAGAATACTGTGGGAGACCGTATCAAAAGCTTTGTTAAAGTCAAGGAATAACACACCCACTGCTTTCCCCTCATCCACCGAGCCAGTTATCTCGTCATAGAAGGCAATTAGGTTAGTCAAGCATTACTTGCCCTTGGTGAATCCATGCTGACTGTTCCTGATCACTTTCCTCTCCTCTAAGTGCTTCAGAACTGATTTCCTTGAGGACCTGCTCCATGATTTTTTCCAGGGACTGAGGTGAGGCTGACTGGCCTGTAGCTCCCCGGATCCTTCCCTTTTTTTAAAGATGGGCACTACATTAGCCTTTTTCCATTCATCCGGGACCTCCCCGGATCGCCATGAGTTTTCAAAGATAATGGCCAATGGCTCTGCAGTCACATCTGCCAACTCATTTAGCACTCTTGGATGCAGTGCATCCGGCCCCATGGATTTGTGCTCATCCAGCTTTTCTAAATAGTCCTGAACCACTTCTTTCTCCACAGAGGGCTGGTCACCTCCTCCCCATACTGTGCTGCCCAGTGCACTAGTCTGGGAGCTGACCTTGTTCGTGAAGACAGAGGCAAAAAAAGCATTGAGTACCTTAGCTTTTCCCCGCATCCTCTGTCACTAGGTTGCCTCCCTCATTCAGTAAGGGGCCCACACTTTCCTTGACTTTCTTCTTGTTGCTAACATACCTGAAGAAACCCTTCTTGTTGTTCTTAACATCTCTTGCTAGCTGCAACTCCAAGTGTGATTTGGCCTTCCTGATTTCACTCCTGCATGCCTGAGCAATATCTTTATACTCCTCCCTGGTCATTTGTCCAATTTTCCACTTCTTGTAAGCTTCTTTGTGTTTAAGATCAGTAAGGATTTCACTGTGAAGCCACTGTTAATATGGTCGCCTGCCATATTTACTATTCTTTCTACACATCGGGATGGTTTGTTCTTGCAACCTCAATAAGGATTCTTTAAAATACAGCCAGCTCTCCTGGACTCCTTTCCCCCTCATGTTGTTCTCCCAGGGGATCCTGCCCATCAGTTCCCTGAGGGAGTCAGTCTGCTTTTCTAAAGTCTGCTTTTCTGAAGTCCAGGGTCCGTATTCTGCTGCTCTCCTTTCTTCCTTGTGTCAGGATCCTGAACTTGACCATCTCATGGTCACTGCCTCCCAGGTTCCCATCCACTTTTGCTTCCCCTACTAATTCTTCCCGGTTTGTAAGTAACAGGTCAAGAAGAGCTCTGCCCCTAGTTGGGTCCTCCAGCACTTGCACCAGGAAATTGTCCCCTACACTTTCCAAAAACTTCCTGGATTGTCTGTGCACAGCTGTATTGCTCTCCCAGCAGATATCAGGGTGATTGAAGTCTCCCATGAGAACCATGGCCTGCGATCTTGTAACTTCTGTTAGTTGCCGGAAGAAAGCCTCGTCCACCTCATCCCCCTGGTCTGGTGGTCTTTAGCAGACTCCCACCACGACATGACTCTTGTTGCTCACACTTCTAAACTTAATCCAGAGACACTCAGATTTTTCTGCAGTTTCACATCGGAGCTCTGAGCAGTCATACTGCTCTTTTGCATGCAATGCAACTCCCCCACCTTTTCTGCCCTGCCTGTCCTTCCTGAACAGTTTATATCCATCCATTACAGTACTCCAGTCATGTGAGTTATCCCACCAAGTCTGTTATTCCAATCACATCATAGTTCCGTGACTGTGCCAGGACTTCCAGTTCTCCTTGCTTGTTTCCCAGGCTTCTTGCATTTGTGTATAGGCACTTAAGATAACTTGCTGATCGTCCCGCTTTCTCTGTATGAGACAAGAGTCCTCCCCTCTTGCGCTCTCCTGCTCGTGCTTCCTCCCGGTATCCCATTTCCCCACTTAGCTCAGGGCTTTGGTCTCCTTCCCCCAGTGAACTATGCCCATGAGTGATCCGCACGCTGAGTGTTTAGGCTTTCTGGGGGAACCCACCTCAGCGACGGTTGCAAAATTTGCAGATCTTTTAAGTCTCGTACTTCCACATTCACATATTCAAGGGCCACAGGCGTTTCCTCCACTTCACGGTAGGACAGGAACACTACCAGTTCACTGGCCTCTCGTTTGGCCTCTCGATGGCACCCAGAGTCTTCACAAAGTGTATGTCTGTGGTTGCAGCCTACCTCAGGCATCCAGCGGTCCAGATTTTTTCCTACCTTGATGACTGGCTGGTCAAAGGAAGCTCCAGATCACAGGTACAGAACCATGTAACACTCCTCCTGTCAACGTGCACCACACGGGGGCTGCTGGTTAACAGCATCAAATCCACATTGGTACTGGTGCAACGCATAGAGTTTATTGGCGCGATTCTGGATGCAGCATTGGCCAGAGCCTGCCTCCCTCCCCACAGACCGATTCTAAACCTTGCTGGAGCTCATCGGGGTGGTTACAAGGTTTCCCGTGACTACCGCCAGAGCGTGCCTCCATCTCCTGGGACATATGTCGGCATGCACATACGTCGTTTGTCACGCCAGACTCCGGATGCAGCCCCTTCAGCTCTGGTTGGCCTCGGCATTCTCCCAGGCCAGATACAGGATGGACAAAGTTCTCATTGTGCCTGAACCCGTGCTAGCCTCCCTCCGCTGGTGGTCCACCCCGGGGAACATGCTCCAAGGGGTCTCGTTCAGGGGCTGGCCCCCGAATGTAGAGTTGGTGTCCGATGTGTCAGACTTGGGATGGGGAACCCATGTGGGAAACCTCCAGACCCAAGGGCTGTGGTCCATGCAGGAACTAGCTCTGCACATAAATGTCAAGGAGCTCAGGACGATCAGTCTAGCCTGCCGTGGCCTTTCGCTCGTGCATAGCAGGCAGGGTAGTCAGAGTTCTCATGGACAACACGGCCTCGATGTTCTACATCAACAGGCCAGGTGGGGCCCGCTCCTCAGCTCTCTGCCAGGAAGCCCTCAGGCTGTGGGTCTTTTGTATAGCCCACAATATCAACTTGGAAGCCCACCACTTACCGGGCGTCCAAAACTCTTGAGCAGATCGGCGGAGCAGGGACTTCTCCTCTCAGCATGAATGGTCGCTGCACCCGGAGGTGGTGCACGGGATTTTCCAAATGTGGGGCACTCCCCAACTGGACCCCTTCGCAACCAGGCAGAACCGCTGGTGTCCTTGTTTCTGTTCCAGGGGAGGGCTGGGCGTGATCTCCGTCTTCCTTCTGTTCTGGTTGGATCAGCTTTTGTATGTCTTTTTCCCCCTATTCCGCTGATCGGCAAGGTCTTGGAAAAGATCAAGACGGACAGAACTCGCCTCCTTCTGATCGCCCTGGCGTGGCCCAGACAGTACTGGTACAGGACTCTCATGAGCTTGGCAGTCGCCCCCCCATGGCCGTTGTCACCCCGCCCGGACCTTCTCTCTCAGGACCAAGGTCGCCTCCTCCACCCCAAACTAGCAGCCCTCCACCTCACGGCGTGGTTGCTGAATGGTTAGGCCAAGAGGAGAGGACTTGCTTGGAGGGAGTCCATCACATCCTCTTGGAGAGCAGGAGGCCCTCCACGTGTCAGGCCTACCTGGCAAAATGGTCTCGGTTTTCCCGGTGGGCCGCTGATTGGGGCGTCTTGCCAGTGACTGCTCCGATCCAGTTTATACTGGATTACCTCCTTCATTTCAGAGCCCAGGGCCTAGCGCCCTCGTCTGTCAAGGTGCATCTGGCAGCCATATCGGCCTTCCACCTGCCAGTACAGGGCCACGCTATATTCTCTCATGCCATGACTGGTCGATTCCTTAAGGGCTTGGATCGCCTCTTTCCTTATGTTAGACCCCCAGTCCCTCAGTGGGACCTGAACTTCGTGCTGGCCAGGCTAACAGGGCCTCCATTTGAGCCACTTGCTACATGCTCCTGGTCCCACCTCTCATGGAAAGTAGCCTTGTGGTGATCACGTCTGCTAGAAGGGTCTCGGAGCTCCGGGCCCTGACCTCTGAACACGGTATTCCATAAGGATAAGGTCTAGCTCCGCCCACACCCTTCTTTCCTCCCTAAGGTGGTCTCCGCCTATCATATGGGCCAGGACATTTTCCTGCCGGTGCTCTGTCCCAAGCCCCACGCGTCCAGTGAGGAGCACCGCCTTCACATGCTAGATGTGAGACGGGCTCTGGCCTTTTACCTGGAACGTACAAAACTGTTTAGTAAGTCTTCGCAACTGTTCATCGCTACCGCCATGCGCATGAAAGGTCGGCCGATTTCCACTCAGCGGCTCTCCAACTGGATCACTTCATGTATCTGTACTTGTTATGACCTGACGGGGGTTCCCCTGCCGCCGATTTTTAATAGGGTATAGAAACTGCTGTGAAAGGTTTTTATTCCTTCTACTATAACTCCAAAGAGCTCAAGATGATTTAAGCACATACTAGCATTCAATTGACTAAATCTGTTCTTCTATTGCAAGCATTTGAAAATGACCTCTGTATGCTTAGTCAGCAAAGAGTTAAGGTAAGTCTGCAATATTAAAAAAAACAACAACAAAAAACACACACACACAAAAAACCCCCACACTTAGTGTGTGCTCTGAAACCTGGCAATGTTGCGAGGGTTTCAGAACTCAAGCTTCAGCCCAAGCAGGAATGTCTACACTGCTATTTTTAGCTCTGTAGCACAATGCTGAGTGAACTGACCCGGGCTCTGACACCCACTGCTGTGGGGGAAGTGTTGTTTTTTGTTTTACAGTGTAAATGTACCCGTGTTTTCTTAAGATCTGTTGACCTCCTGGGTGCTTATGTGTTGGGCATGATTAGATGGTGAAAAATTGCTTTTGAATACAAACTAATTTTATGATTCATCTGGGTGCTTGTTTCCACTTTACTAAACAAAGTGTATGCAGCACAATACTGGTTTTGATTGGGGCAGATGGCTGTTTCCAGAGACTGGTCCAAACAAGTACTGACAGACAAAGATCTTCTTGCTCTTTTTCACTCACTCTTGCTCTCCTGGGTTCTGATTGTTGCTCTATATCCTTGGCCTTTTAATTTGGTTCCCTCAGCTAGGAGTTAAACAATGCCCAACTTATGTGCAGAGAGGCTTGTTTTATGCCATCAAAATTAGTTTGCTCCTTCAAATTGCAGGGCCAGGGTCCCCTAGTCTGTACTGCCTCTACTTATTTGGTCCTTGCCCTCTAAATTGGTGGAGCACAGTACAGGTGTAACCCTTTTCTCCCCACCCCACCCCTTGGAAGTTAATTCCAGGGGTTGGATCCACCACACCAAATCTCCATTCTGAGTAGAGATTGATGGGCTATTTAAGGCATACAATAGACAGTGTTAAGCTTTGGATCCATTTTCTTTGGTAAAGACAAAATTTGGAGCAGGCACAGAAGGTAGCTAAAACGTTAGTGGCAAGGAAACTGTCTTTCTGGTGTAGTAAGTGGGTGGCTTGAGAGCGTATTGGTGGCTTGGGGCAAGTCACTTAATCTTTGTCTTGGTTTCTCATCTGTAAAAATGGAATAACTGATCAAAAATGTCAATTATAAGGGTGTTGAGGGTGGTTAATCCAGTAATATCTATAAGGTGTGTTTTGAAAATCAAATATTTTATAATAGATCACTTTGTTACTACTATTCTTACTTGGAACTGCATTGGTGTTCCGCAGTGTGTAATTATTTTATTTTTAGAACAAGGATCTTGTTTATTACTCTACATTTTTTTTGCAAACTTTCCTTATTTTAGTGAGGTTAATAAAGTAGTTTGTTTCAAGTGCTATTAATTTAATAAATCAGATTGTTTAATTGATTTTTGACTTGAATGTTTAGGCATCTCTTTAAATAAAACATCCTTTTCTGTTTTAAATTTAGACTGTGGACATCCATAAAGAGAAAGTGGCTCGCAGAGAGATAGGTATTTTGACAACCAATAAGAACACATCAAGAACTCATAAAATTATAGCGCCGGCGAACATGGAGCGTCCTGTAAGGTACATTCGAAAACCTATCGACTATACCGTGCTGGATGATGTCGGCCATGGAGTAAAGGTGAGAATCCATGTAAATTTTGAAGACTTATTTGAACTGAATGCGGTGGGAATTTTAGTTGAGATTAAAATACTTAGTGCTTGGTGCGGCAGTGAGGGGTTGATACAAACGTACCCAGGAGCAGCACAGGCACAAAGTGAGATTTTTATGTTGAGGTCTTGAGCAATTTCTGCTTATAAACTTGTGACTGCCTGAAGTAACCACAAACCAGGAAACAATGGCTCATGATTCTGATAATGGATATTTCATAACAATGCAATTGCACTAATGACTCGTTAAAAAAGGGACATGACTGACTTGTTATGAAAAACATTCCTTAGTTTAAAAAAGTTCTGCAAAAGCCCTTTTTATCCCTTTCTTCTCCTACACTCCCACTTTTTTTTTTTTTTTTAAATTTAAACTAGAGTTTAGGTCAAATTTGATGGCTGGAGACTTCATTAGGGAGAGGTTTTTTAAAGGCACGAAGGGCAGCCCCCCCCTCCTCCTCCCATTGAAAAATCAGTGGGAGTTCATTTGGAAATCTTCCTCCATGTATGTAAGTGCCTTGACCAAACTCAACTTTTTTGGGTACAACAGATGACCACAGGAGAGTTAGGTAAGACTGATCAACATGGTACCTTTTGCCATCTGGGAATCTTTCCTTGTCTGGTAATAGCAGGTTTTATTTTTCCTTAGCTGACATGATAGTACATTGTTAATTGCAGTCTTCCCCCGACTTACCTTAAAAAGCTTTTATTCAGGACCTTGTATCCAAATAAGGATTTGTGTGTGCTAGTCAGTCAGGAAAGCAGCTGCATCAATCTTGAAGTGCCTTTCTGTCGTGCTCAGCCCTAAGGACTAGATCCTTGTCTGCAGCGGCGTATTATCGCCTAGGCCGACAAATTTGCAGGGGCGGCAAATTTGAGCACCCCCGGAGAAGTTCCCCTGCTCCAGCTGCCTCCTCCGCGAGCATGCCGCCGCTTCCTGTTCCTCTTCCCTCCCTCCCAGCGCTTGTGCCGCGAAACAGCTGTTTTGCTGGGCAGGGAGGGAGGGGAGAGAAACAGGAAGTGGTGGCGCGCTCGCGGAGGAGGCGAGCTGGACCAGGGTAACTTCTCCGCAGCTGTTTCGCTGGTCAGAGAGGGAGGGGGGAGGAGGGGGAACGCGGCGTGCTGGGGAAGAGGCGGGGCTGGGGCGGGGATTTGGGGAAGGGATCCAATAGGGGCACGGAGGGGGCGGAGTTAGGGCGGGACTTTGGGGGAAGGGGTGGAGTCGGGGCGGGGCCAGGAGCGGCAAAATTATTAATCCGCCCCTGCTTGTCTGTGGCAGAGAAGCAATCACCACAGATGGAGGGAAATGAGGAGGTGCCAAGGTGTCCTTGGCATTTCAGTGATCCTGGGGCCACTTAGCAGTGGCTAAGCACAGTGAAGAAGGCTGCTTTAACCTGTGACAGCTGTCAACAGCCTCAGGGCATAGGAGCTTGTTAGGGGGCCCTGTAGTGCCTGAGGATCTCACTACACAGCAGAGAACTCCTGAGGGGATGTCTACACTGCAATTAAAAACCTGTGAGCTGGCCCATGCCAGTTGACTCGGATTTGCAGGGCTCGGGCTAAGGGACTGTTGAATTGCCGTGTAGATGTTCAGACTTGGGCTGGAACCTGGGTTGTAGGACCCTGTGAGGTGGGAGGGTCCCAGAGCTTGGGCTGCAACCTGAGTCTGAACATCTACACCACAATTAAACAGTCCCTGAACCCGAGCCCCGAGAGTTGGCACGGGCCAGCTGTGGGTGTCTAATTGCAGTGTAGACGTACCCTGTGAGCCAGATCCACTGGGCTTAGGGCTGCTTTATATTGGTACAGCGATGCAAAGCAGATGAAACGTACAGTGTTGGAACATAAAAGAGCAACCATACAAAGGAATCCATTTAACCTCATAGAAGTTAGTCACTTTTTATTTAGGGCCCCTTGCATGTGAGAGAAGGTAGCTTGAGTCAGTGGAGAAGTGTCAGAATCCATGTTTCCAATGCCAGCTCTCAGTTCACCGTTTAGATACCAGAGTGATAGTCTATCTAGAAGACCATAAAATAGACTAATCAATTAGCTGCTGCTGCATTATTGAGAGGTGCGTGTCCTCGAGCCTCATAAGCTAAATGTTTGGTTTAGACTCCAATGCTGTTACATAGTAATAGCAGCTTTCTCCAATTTGTACACTTTTATTTTGGCATATCTATTTTAATAACATGTTCAACTTCAGTTAGAAAAAAAAATAGCCTGCCCTTCGGAACTGATAATCTTCTGTTCACTGGGCAAATGGCTTTTTTCTAAAAGGCTCTTTGCAATTTTATACAAGTTTCAATGGTAGCTTTTGCTATCTGTCAACTAATTAACATAATTATGGAAAATTGACTTTACTAGAAACCATTCCAAAGAAGAAACCTGAAGTTTAGTGGCCTTGGTTTGTAGTGTACTATGTTAACTATATCTTACTTTTGTTTCTTCACTGTGTGATTGGCCTACTGCCATGCTATCAATTCTGCTATAGGCGATGGGACAATGGCTGTGTGAAAAGATGCCCTTGTCTCTTCCACACGGATTCATTATGCAAATACCATAATTGCCAGGTAAACCTTACACACCTGCTATTGGAAATGGCATCCATAGCCTTCCACTCCATAAACATAGACCTCAACCCAACCACTTCAGTAGCTGTATGTATGTCACCCAGAGAGACTGCTATTAATCGTAGACACCTAACTGGTATGTCACACTGTCTCCTAGGATGTGGTACTGATTGTAGCTGTAAAGGAGGTTGCTTGTTCTGCCTTCAGTCTTAGATATAAAGAGGATAGATGGCTCAGTGCAAAAAGCTTTCCACTTCTGGGTCCCAGTTCAGATTTCTACTTGAAATTGAATTGACAGCCTCAGATCAGTTCCCAGTCAGCAGGAGTTCGCATAGTCAAATGGCCATTGATATTTGACATTAATATTTATTTGTTATTAAAAGCTAGAAAGGCTCTGCGTTGGGAGCTCAAGCTATGTCTCAAACCTAACCAGAGTGGTTCTGTCAAATTGAGGCTGACATGGTTAGTGGCAGGAATGGAGAAAGCTGCACTGCAAATTCTTCAGCGTACCTGTGACAGGGCGTGACTCACTGCTGCGGCGCTTCCTGCTGGTCTTTCAGGGAATTAGCTTTTCCAGCCTCCGGAGTGACCTCTGCAGGCCGATGCCCCACTTGCTGCTGGCCCCCATGTCCCTCCCGGACCCCGGTGCCCCTTTGCCTAGGGGTTCTGCCCCCTGGCAGTACCCCCACAACTTGGGGTCTCCCCTCCCCGGGGAACCCCCAACTCTCTATCTCCCACCTCGCCTCAGTCTACGGCTACTGACAGTCACTATCTAGCCCCAACTCACTGGGGCTGACTGCAGCGTACAGGCCATTCATCATTGGCATGGAGAGTTTGGACCTGCTGCCTTTGCCTCCTGTGGGCTGCCCCTCTGCAACCCCAGTACCTTTCCGGCCTTTATGAAGGCCTGCAGCCTGGGGAGTTTCCAGGCTGGAGCTCCCCAGCTCCTCTCACCTTCCCCCAGCCCTGCTACACTCCAGGTACCTTGCTCAGCTTGCAGCAGCCAGGCCTGTCTCCCTCAACAGCTAGAGAGAGCTTTTATAGGGCCAGCTGTGGCCTGGTTGGGGCATGGGCCCAGCTGAGGCTGCTTCCCCAATCATCCTTTCCCCAGCCACAGCCCTCTCCAGGGCTGTTTTTAACCCCTCCAGGCAGTGGGGTGACTACCCTGCTACAATACCCAATATGTGGATAAAGAGGATATCAGACTTTACTGCTGCCAACCCTATACTCTTGACCACAAATTCACCCAGGTTAAAGTATTGATGGAAACTGTCTAGGGCCTTGGAGGTAGCATGATTTCCTGACAAAACCAGAAATTGTAGTTCTAATCCCAGCTCACCCACAGATTGACCAGCTGTATACTTTGCCCTGTTCATACATTGTCTTTTTCCTCAATAAAATGGGGCATAATATTTACAAACGAGATAACTATTGAGTAAGTGTTAACTAATGTTCAAACAGCACAACATCATCCTTTATAAGGGCTAAGTTATCACTGTTTGTGTGATTTCATTTTGTTTTGGTGGAGGTAGGAACAAAATGGGGGAGATAGTAAGGAAACAGGAAGGAAAACATGAGGCCACCAGAATAAATGTGGAACCATAGCCTGTACAGTTCTGATTTCTAATGTCTGTGTGAGAATATTTTTAAATATATTTAAATGACTTAACAATTATTTCAAAAGTATATTGCAATGAGCAATACCAGAACTGTTTTGTTTGATAAACATAAATTCAAATTGACTCTCATTTATTCAATAAAAAAAAAAAAGATAGAAACGAAGCTGGTACTGAAACTACTTAAATACTCCTCTCTCCCAAAGCATTTGTTCCTGTATGCCCTTCCCTAATGGGACAAAAGTTTCTCACACTTTATTTTGAGTCTCACCCTGGGAATAGGGAGTGGATCATCATGCAGAAGGAGAGAAGCAAAAGCAGGAAGATGTATGGAGGGGTATGAGGAAGGGCTCTGCTCTGTGTATTTCTCCCTCCCTCTGAGCCCATGAGATCAGCAGCTGTTGTGTGGTTGATGCTCTGCTGATGGGGGAGGGAGAAGATAGGCAGCAGCTGTTCTCCATAGTATATTTCCCTCCTGCTGGGGAAATCGCTGTGGGAGTTGATGCTTCTAGTAGTATAAACTGCCCGCCAGGGTTTCTATGTACCAAAAGGCTACACTACCATTGTAGGGAGTTAGTCAGCGGCAGCCCAGATCCTTAAGGAACCTGGGTGCTGTGTGGGATCCAGAGTCCACAGTTAGCACACAGGGATAGGCCACCCCTAAAATGGCCCAGGATCTACCTAATTATACTCTTATTGTCTTGTGGGTCTGAGAGGTTTTTCAGGCTGTTTCCATATTTCTACTCCACAATGCTCAAACCTCTCCCTTTGGAGGGGGTAATGCTAAGTATTCTGTTCCAGTTGTAGGATTTTTCCTGGGATGGGAACAGTGAGCCCAGGGATACCATAAGTTTGGTTTTGATGCATCATACATGGGCAGTGGATTTTTTTTTAAACTGTTGCACTTGTGATTAGACTTAACATGGCTCACTTCCCTTTTCATTGAACAAACATTCTGTGTGTAAATGGCTGCAAGAAATAATGTACACACAAGCGGATTTTGCCAGTCTGTTAGATGCTAAATAGTCACTCAGCGACCATCCTCTGGGGATGAGGGCAGGGGGACACAACTGAAGTCATTCCCTCCTCAACCCCATGTAAATCAGAACCTATCATGACATGAAATGCTGCTTTAATGTATGAAGACTCTGGCTTAGTAACTTAAAAAGAAAATTAGACACAAGCTAATTTAACCATTCTTCCATTCTCTTCCTTTTTTGTGAAGGAAAAAATAGGTCAAATGCTGTTATCCATACAGAAAATCCAGGGCTTAAAAAAAGAATGTTGCTGAAAAGAATTATGCCTGTCTACCAGCCCTGCTAGAATTTTAAAATATTCTGTGTGAAGTATGAAAGGCAGGTAGAATTGGCGCTATCAGGGTGTCTCAGTCCATTTGATTGTAAAATGAAGGTTAAAGCAGAAATGGAAACGATTTCTTATGCTAAATGTAGATAATGTGTTTAACGCTCACTAAATGAATTGTCCAGTAGTTACAATTAATTGAGTTTATTGTATGAAACTAGTAATTATTTTTTAAAAATTACAGGAAGACTGAGCACCTTAAGTGGAGACTTTGGAAGAATTTTAAAATCTCCTAGATATGAGGCACTTGTGACAAGGTGAAGATTGATTAATCAGTCATGGACCCAAGAAAGATGCAGGGGATAGGGAAAGGAGAAAATTTAAACTGGAGATGGAGGCTCCAAATCCCGTAGTACTTAAATATGAGAAGTGGGTTTGATTTTCAACATCTGTGAATGCTTGCCATGTAACAGCTTAGTCCCTTATATTCTTCATGTTTATATCTACCACATAAAACCGAGAACAAAAGACAAGACTATGAGGAAGAGATTTCTGTGCACCTGCTGTTTTTCTCCCCTGTAGGGAAAGGCCTTTTATGTTGGATCCAGCTGGGCATTAACTATTTTTGTAGAGACTTATTACAAAGATTTAAATAGGCACTTCTACAAGCAGCCAATGATTCGGAGCCTGAGACTTTGAATTCTCCTTGTTCCTGGTATTGGTTAGTGTCAGACACTAGCACTTCGTGTCATTTTGCCAATTGCATTGCTGCCATGTTATCATTCAGAGGGTCACTATCAAACAATACATATTGCTGTAGGGTAAAGGACACTGAGGTTAAAAATAACCATGAGTGTTGCCAGTGCTGATCATTTTATCATGAGGCTCATGATAGCTGGTGCTTTAAGAAAAACACCAAATTAACTTTGAGAATCTCAGCTTTAGATTTATTTTTTGTTAAGTAAGTTTCTAGAAAAAGTTCATTGTTGCAGAGAAAACCTTGGAAGTGTGAATCCTGAAAGACAAAACTAGAAGCTAATGAGCCCCCCCGCCCCCCCCAGAAAAACCACCCCCCCCCCTAAAAAAAAACCCACCACCCTATTTTAAAAAACCTATTGCTTTGTAAGCCAAGCTCTTGAGTTTTGGAACCTGACTCATGATTTTGAATGCTTGGAGTCAGTGATACTGAAATGTTTAAAAAATAAACGTAATGTAATGTTCCCCTAATAGAGAACCCTTCATCTGAGGATCTCAAGCCAAACATTTATTTTACATGTTTTACAAACATTTCAGAGACATAAAAGTTGAACACAATTCAAAAACAAATTTTGTTTCATGTGCTGCTAATAATAGCTTAGAGTAATAAAAAGGGAAAATCTAAAAAAGCCAACTGGATTTTTGTTTACTTGGACAACAAAAGTACTATCCCTTTTGTTCATCGTCTACATCTGCTTACATTTCACTTTCTGGTTACACGGCATTAACAGGAATCTGTAACTACTGGATTGCAAACAATATATGGCATATTGCTAATCTAAAAATAAAGTTCCATTAAAATAATAAAATATTATGGAACCTTTCTACTGATGTTTACTTTTGTAGAAGATTTGTTTTAGAGCCTATATTGGCCTGACATTGTCTCTTTGGGTCCCAGAACAGCCTGTGAGGCAAGAGCTAAGTATTATCCTCCATTTTACTCATAAGGAAACTAAGACACAAAGTGTGATTTGCTTAAAGTCCCAAAAGTTAGTGGCAGAACTGGGACTAAAAATCCCCAATTCCAGAATGCAGATCACATGTAGGAGTCAGGAAGAGAACCCTCTCGGTTGTTACCCATATCTTTTTCTAGGTTCATCCCTGAGTTTTCAGGAGCCCAGTGAGAAGCAATGTGTGAGAGCCTGTTCATTATGCCTCAGTTCCCACCTACCAAGATAGCCCCTGGCTGCTTGTGACTCTTCTTTAATACCAATACCATATCATGTGATACTCCAAAATTGATCTGGGTACTCCACCAGAAAAGTAGGGAGGGGATCGATGCGTACAACATGCTACTTAGGGAGGATTCAGAGGTCTGTAGAAGAAATGGGTTCTTTGGCCACAGATGTAATAGCAGCAGGGGTTCCCCAAAATGTGTCTCAGGCCATACTTTTGCTGTTTTGGCATAGGGCTGCCCCTGATATTCTCATTTGAGTAATAAGGAAAACAGCTAAAAATGGTTAGTTGAGTAGTCATCAAGAACAATCTTGGATTTTCTAGTGCAATTGACTATGATTATTGGTGAAAGGAACATCTAAGGTTAGCTAATCTGTAAGCCTTTTTTATTCCTGTATTCTTAGACAATGTGGCTACAATTTGTAGTGTTAGAAATAAAATGCAGCTCCCTGAATCACTGCTAGATGTCTGCATCCACTCTGCAGAGGAGGTGGAGCATGATGGAACAAAGTGGTGTGGGGGAAGACTCCCTTATTTGTAGATAGTCCTGACCAAAAGAACTAAATGATCTGAGAAACCTGAATGAATGAGACCATGCTGGGAGGGGGGCGGGACTGAGATAAAAGGAGGGGTTAGGTGTTAGAGAGACCTGGGAGGAGTTCTGAGCTAAAATGCCATGCTTTCTCTAAGTCTTCAGCTGGAAGGTTAGGATCTATGGCCTTCTTGATCTCTTAGCAGAATTCCTTGTTTTACGCCATTGTCCTTAGCAATTGGAAAAATTAAAAAGGGAAGGAACATAGTAGATGGGGAGACAAAAGCAGATTCATCGCTAAAAGCTTTGTTTCCCAGGAGATTAGTAGCTGTTTTAATAATATAGTGCTCGGGGATGATACCAGTCTGACAGTCTTGGAGACTGAACTTCTGTATTCATCCATAGAACAGGTGCATCAGAGACGACAGTAGCATAAACATCCTTAGTCTGCCTCTTGCCAATAAAATTCAGTCCAGACTTAGAGTTGGAGGGACCCACTCTAGTTCCACTTCCTATATCTTGATTACTGCTGAAACTGCCAACAAGGATGCTAGATTTCTCATTATAGGGATTGGTCAGAAAATGCCAAACTGCTTCCAAACAGCCAACAAAAGGTAATGACTTTTTACCACTATCAGTATTGCTTCCCCCAGCCACTCAAAAATTGAATCAGGTATCTTCCCCTCCCCCTTACTCCCCCAAAATCATTAATTTAAAAAAAAAATACATTTTGTGTTCTTTTTATGTTTTCTGATTTTTGAGCCTTTAGGATAACCTGAAGTCACATTTTTATGCTTTCCTTTGCAACCATGAGGGCTAGAAACGTACTACTTTTTTAAACGAAAGCGGAGATCATCTGACTCCAGAAGTCAGAACTTCAAGACAAATACTAATTATTTTGATGCTGGCAATAAAATCATAAGAGCTGGCACTGCTGCATTACTGACCTGGGTTGGATTTCAAGCAGCAGCCTAGAGCGGTGAAAGGCTCTGCTGCATATCCAGTCTGAGAATTCCCTTCATTCTTTTTTGCCATTCAGTGCAGCAGGTAGGACTTCTCCATTCTGGGTTCTATTCCCAAAGTACTGATGGTTTAATACATTCTGTAATGTGTGATAGAGATTGTATAGGGCATGTATGGTTTTGATATTTTATAACTATAAAATGTTCTTGGTCTTGGATTAGTGTCAACCAAACATTTTAAACTGGGTGTTAGAAACTTAAGGCTGGCAAGAGGCATGTGTCCCTTTTGCTGGCCACGAGCATAATAAATGTAAGTTTCTTAAGTGTTTCATTTGGAGATGCCTATTAATTGTGATGTTTGTCCTGTGACTGCTTGTGAGCTCATGAGATCTTTAACAGCATACCTGGGATGCAATGTAAGTTGTTAGGGAAATGAATTAGTGTTGTTGTTTTTTTAAAAGTTGTCCTATCAGTTGTGATAGATCTGCTATTAATTTCTGCTTTCCCCCCCCTTTTTTTTTGCCAACGTTAAGTGGCTAAAAGCCAAGGTAAGAAGAATCATTTCTCATTTGACCCACAGTGCCTCGTATTGATAGTTGAGGCTGCAGAGCCATTAAACTGAAAGCTAGTACTCTCCTATACTTCTCTCTGCTTTTCATAGGTTATTTAGGTTAAATAAGCTCTACTTCAGTGCAGATTTGCAACATTTAGCCTGGATGTGTTAATATATCCGTGATATATTGACATTTGCATTTATACATAGATACATTAATTTCTCTAACACATGTAGCGCTTTGCTCTGATTTGGTAGATGCGTTGATCCTATTGACTTACATTTTTTTATAGGAGGTTTCCCAGACAATATGCTTGACTGTGCTAGTCAAATAGCTGAGCTAAATTGAGTGAGACATTTTGAACGAAGACTGACAGTTTTGTAGAGTCAGCTTAAATTTTTTATTTAAAATATTCACAGTGGAACTGACACACAAATGGAATGTAATAGTAATTTAAAGAGGGAAAAGGGGAAGACTTTTGCATGAACTTGTCATCTGCTTAATTTTCAGATGTACTTCAGCTGTAAAATGACAGTTAAAAGCAATATGAAACTTACATTTAGGGTTTGTTTCCTTTTCCTGTTGTCTTCTCTAGTGTGTAGATAAAACCAGCTGTTCAATAGCTGTCTGGGAATCCTCACTTCCTATTCTTACATTAAAAAATAACACTCAATAGTAGAGGCATTTAAGTATAAAAATAAAATCATGTTTCCCCTCATTTCAGCATGGAAATAACCAGCCTGCAAGAACTGGCACCTTGTCAAGGACAAATCCACCTACACAAAAACCACCAAGTCCTCCTATGTCAGGCCGGGGAACTCTGGGGTAAGAATGAGACTTTCATCCAGCCTCTATAAGAGAGAATTCTAATTGTGCAGATATCAATATTGCCTGGATAAGTGAGTATGTGAAGGCTCTGAGTACCCTCTGGGCTCTAGTGAGTTAGACATATTTTCCATACAAAATATTTGAAATGTTCTGATTTTTTTTTAAATGAAGCCCCTTTGAGAGAATATCTTTTCATGGCAGTATTTTTATATTACAGATTGAGGTGGCTGAGGTTTGTTTTCATTTCTGATAGTAATCAGGCAGAAATATTATTGCATATTTAATACAAATGAATTTTGATTAAGGTTCTCGTTTAAACTAACAAAGCAAAAGGATTTCAGTGTTAAGAATCTTATTTTGTTGCTAACTCACTCCTGATTCCTTGACAGAGGAGAGTTGTGAAAATGCATTCCATGCTTTGTGCAATATTTAAGGAAAGTGTGTGTGGAGAGAAGTTAAGGATGTACTGGCAACACTAACTTTCATTGGTTTGCTCATTTGAATGAAAATTTTAATGCTTAATTGAGGGAACTTCACCCCCCCAACACAACCACTTTCTACTTCAGCTTCTGTTTCACTGCTGTTTGACTGCCGTACATCAACAGATTATTTTGAAATGGTGGTACTTGAAAACACTGAGCATATAGAGTGCGATTCTGTTTGGACTATTGTGTGAGGCCTTTTGGTTGAGATCTTAAACAGAAACTTCTGTCTATGGATGTTGCTGTTCACTGTCACCTGAATCTTTGCCTTTAACATGTAGGGTACGGTAGATGGAACGTGAGTGCTGGTGGGCTGGCACAGATTTAGCAGCTACGGATGAGTTAGTTTGCCAGGTTGGGGAGCTGAGTAATGGTGGGATTGGTTACAAGGCAGCTCACAGTGGGGATCAAGAGAGCCAGGCAAGAAAAGTGTGTGGGGGGGGGGAACTACAGCCCCCTTTAAAAGAGAGTGTTGCAGGGCTCTGGAAGCACTGAAGACTTTAATCCTGATGCAATACTTCAATGCTGCACTGTCACTGTTTATATATCAAAATGTAATAATGTACTGTGTTTAGTTTAAAAAAACAGACAAAAAAACTCTCTAGGGTTTGTTTGTTTGCTTGGAGTGGGTTATGGGAATAAGAATCTTGACCCACTGTTGATTGATATTGCATAGGCTCCAATTACCTGCTTGATTGATACCATCCCACCAGAGAGTGTGCGGTATTTCAGCTGTGGGTGGAGTGAAGTGTGCTGGGATCCTTCAGGAAACAGTGGCTAATGATCATGGGTGAAATCCTGGATATTGAGGGGAAGAGATGATTGGTTGGGGGAACAACCAAAATACACAGCAAGGATTACATCTTTTACATCTACCTCTCTTTTTGAGAGAGTGTTGTGTGCCGTCTTTTATCTTTTGGCATCGAAGTGCATGCATCTAGAATATTTTCTGCTACTTTACTTCAAGCAGAAAAAATATTGCCAGAAACCACAAAGATTGCTTATTTTTCTTTCCATTTGAAAACTGTTGATAGAAATTTAAAACCAACACAAAATATGCAATTTTAGGAGTTTAACAGAGCATGTTAGCAGCACACTTAAGAGTAGGCACTGCCACCTGGCCAGTTGCTGGGGCTTGTCCCTTTTAAGGCAAAGGAATTCTGGGAAATGTAGTTGGGCTGGGGGGAAGAGGAGAGTCCAAAGATCAGGTAACCAAGAAGGAACCAGGTGATTGAGGGAGGGATCTATAAGAAGGAGCTTGAGCTCAGTATAACAGAGACCTGGAGGGAGCAGGAGGTCTAGGAGAACTAGGAAACAGCTTCTCCCAGGCAGAGTAGGAAAAGCTTAGAAGAAGTTGGACCAGGTAGAAAAAGCATCACAGGAAAAAGTGAAGCAAGGGTGTGATGGGAAATGGACAGCCACTGCCTGCTTAGGAGCCCTAAATTAGAATGTAGAATAGCAGGAGGGCTTGAGATCCTTTGTAGTTCCACCTGAAGGTGGTGGGTATTAACACCACATTGAGAGAAAAAGGAATGACTGAGCTCAGTGAAAGGAACTACTGAGAGAGAATGTTCAGAGCCTTGAGAGCAGTGGAAAGACTACTTGCTTAATTGGATTCTGTCCATTAGCCAAGTCAGCTCTGAGGAACTGGAGTAGGGGGAATTTATATATGCAGATTATATAAGAGAGTCATAATAAACAAAGCTATAGAAACATGGGCTACTCCATTTCCTCCCCACATTTTGTCCAGAAGTGGAATACCCATTGTTAACATCCTATTTTTTTTTTAAATTGTGAGGTTATTCCTATTGGAAGTCTGTGTAAAACTTCAGTGAAGTCTTTTTACTTTGCAGTTTCAATCATATTTTAAAACTTTCTCTAGTTCTGTGTATGATAGAAACTCACTGATTCACAAATCCCCAAATCCATACAAACAACTGGGCTGTTGTTTATCAGGAATGGCTTTAGTAATAGTGAGGTCTAGTGCTCCTGAGACATTTTGTAAGAATTCTAAGTGTAACACAATATGTTCACTAGGATAATATAAAATAACTTAATTAAAACTAACTACAGCAGATTACTGAATATATCATATTTTTTGTGATGCATTGGCCTTGCTTTTTTGTGTCTTGCTTACCTCCTACCTCACCAAATTCAGAACCTTGCAATGGGCCCCCTAATAATTAGTAAGGTTCTACTATATTGCTGAGTCGTTGAATTAATATAATGTATGTTTAAGTGGTAATCTAACAAGAAGCAGCACAAATGATTAAAGATGTTCATAGTCTCCCATTTCCTCCCCATCTGTGAGCTCCCTCGAAAAAGGGAACAGGGACTCCAAACATGCTCCTGGCGTGAGAATGTGAATACCTATAGCAAAAAGTAATTTTTAGGGCATTTGTACCTCCCTCAAAATGTTCTATGTAAACATTATCTTAACTACTGTTGAAGGGCACTACTGTAATAGATAAGTATGCATTGCATAGCATGTGCATACAGTTGTTTGTAATCTGAAGAGTGTTTTGTGGCCATGGGTTTAATGTTTTTGTTTTTAAATTAGCTTTTAGCTTAAAGGAACATACAGCTTGGCCTTAACTGTATGAAAGCATTTTCAAAAGAATTTTTTTCAGTAGGTTTTATTTCATATATTACCTAGACACTGAAATTTCCCTTTAACCTTTTAAAATATAATTTGTCCTGGAAAGGTGACTAAAATTAGTCCCTTTAACATGTTGAGAATGAAACACCTATTTAATTTTGCCACTTTCAGAGATGGTTTCTATATGGTAATATTGGGTCACTGTGCAGTGATCTTAAGTGAAGGTTTAGGAAAACAAATGGTTTCATTACTTTAATTAAAGCTTTTTCTCTCCTCCAACCCACTTTCATTTGACTAGACGAAATACTCCTTACAAAACCTTGGAGCCAGTTAAACCTCCAACTGTTCCTAATGATTACATGACCAGTCCTGCCAGACTTGGAAGCCAACACAGTCCAGGAAGAACAGCTTCCTTAAACCAGAGACCAAGAACACACAGGTAGAGTACATTGCTTCTAATTCTATAGTTGTGTCTTGACCGGCATGCTGACACTCACCAGCATTGCAGCAAAGCTTCATGCCTGGCTTCTTCTAAGGTGGATGGAGAAGACAGATGTAGTTTAAATACCCTTAGATTCTTCTTTATACATGGTGCTGTCTGGATTTGGTACCTCTAGATCTGTTAACTTCAGTAGCATCTGTATCAGTTTTTCAAATTTTAATGCTACAGAAGCTTTGTTTGTTCACACACACACACACAGCTTTGAATGCACGACTTATTCTCTTCTATTGTTTTTTGCCTCATCAGAGTAGGCAAAATTTCAGAAATTATAGGAGTGAATAAGGAGATGGAATATCTGTCAGACTGTATAACTTATTTCAGACTTTAGGCTGGGATAGGTGTACAGGTAAGTGCTTTCACTGCTGCTAATTGTATAGGGAAGCCGTTCCTGATTAGAAAATACTTTAGTGAAGTTTGCCTGTCAGAAGTGTGGTTTGCTTTTATTGTTCAGAGAAAAATTCTGCTTGTGACATGGTAGATTGACAGTATTGGAAGCTAAAATTTATCCACAGAACCAGTTCAGCAGTGCCAGTCAGCTTCCACATACTGAGGGACATTGGCAGAACAGTACTTTCTCTGGGGAGATCATCTCTTGGGATGAGAGAGTAGTGCTGTCTCTATACCTATTGACTACTTGCCCTTTAAATCTGTTTGTTGAGGCTTCAATACAATCTCCGGTCAAACTGCTAGAAATAAATTGACAATGGCTACCTGAATACAGACCGGATTTAGACGGTGGTTTATTGTCCCAGGGATAGAGATGTGATTGGTGCGAGTCATTGAAACAATCTGTGATGTTTAAATGTTTAATAGCATAATGGCAGTTCTGGGGTTCAGGGAGTCCTTATGGATTTTGGGAAAACATGTTAACTTCATCTTTGAGCAGCTTGCTGTCAGTTGAACAATATTGTCAGATTAAGGTATTTTATAAACCAGGATGCAATCTGTTTAATTGGCAGCCATAAAATCTCCCTTTTTTTTGTCTGACAAGATCTTCTTTGTAGACTGCAGTTAGTCTTCAGCATACAGAACACTAATATTGAAGGAATTATCTTGGCTCCCAGTTCAGATCACTAATTTTCTCTTTTTATAGTAAAGTTATTGTCTTAAGATATATTTTTTGAATGATCTGTGCCCCACTCCTTGCTAGCAATTTATATATGGTTGCACAGAAATGGTAAATAAAGTGCATTGAGAGCTACTATATTTTAATTAAGATGGATATGTAGAAATGGCTTTTTAGTTACAGGGCATCACAGCTGTTTAATTCTCTGTTGAAACTTTGTAAATACAAGTCTTGGCTAAAGGCATATTTATTTAATTTGTCCTTGGATTCTTACTCTGTCCCCTCGTTTCCATTTGGTTGAAAAATATGTAATGACCTCCAATATGTCTGCATGAAAAAGTTATCAAAATTATTATTATTGCTCTGTCACTGGCTAGTGGCTGGGCTAGTTGCAGTAGAATTGTTAATGACTCAAAATAAACTTGAACACAAGTATTCATTTAGCGAACAGAGACTTCTTCAGCATCTAGCACACATCACTGGAATTACAAATAGTTTATGCTTGAACCCTTTTCACACCCAATTTATCATTACAGTAACTCCTCACTTAAAGTTGTCCCGGTTACGTTGTTACGTTGCTGATCAATTAGGGAACATGGTGTTTAAAGTTGCACAATGTTCCCTTATAATGTTGTTTGGCAGCCGCCTGCTTTGTCCACTGCGTGCAGAAAGAGCAGCCCATTGCAGCTAGCTGGTGGGGGCTTGGAACCAGGGTGGACCGGCAGCCCCCCTATCAGCTCCCTGCTCCCCTAAGTTCCCTGTGCAGCAGCCTCCCAGCAAGCTATCAATTGCCAGCAGTTCAGCTGTCCCTCCCCCCACTGCCATGTGCTGCTCCTGCCCTCTACCTTGGAGCTGCTCCTGGGAGCCTCCTGCTTGCTGTGGAGGGGAGGGGAGAAGAAGGGGGCTAATGTCAGGGTGTCGTCCTGCTCCTGCCCCCTGCTTATCCCTTCTCTATATAGAGCAGGGGGGAGACACAACAGGGCTCAGGACCAAGAGAGCTGGCCGCAGCTGCTGTCTCAACTTCCTGATCTTTTTAAAGGCAATGTACTTAGGGGGTGGGGTCAGCATACTTAAAGGGGCAATGCACCTCTCTCTCTCTTTCTCCCCCCCCCCCCCCCACCACAGGATGTGTGTTTGTCTGTCTGCCACGCTGTCTCCCCTCCCTCCATTTGTGCTGCCTTGTAAAGTGTGAGGCTACATTAACAACAATGTGTTAACCCTTGAGGGCTCAGCCGAGTGCTAGTTCATCTTTTAGCAGTAAGGCATTCCCTGGGAAATATCACACCCTCTGACTTCACCACCTCAACCAAGCTTCACAATCATGATTGCTGTGTACAGTATTAAATTGTTTGTTTAAAACTTATACTATATGTCTATAAAATATATATAGATTGATTGGGAAAAAAAATTCCCTGGGACCTAACCCCCCTTCCCCCCCATTTATGCTAGTTCTTATGGGGAAATTGGATTTGCTTAACATCGTTTCGCTTAGTCGCATTTTTCAGGAACGTAACTACCCCATAAAGTGAGGAGTTACTGTACTTAATTTAAGGTTCCTGGAACCATTACAGTATTCACATTGGACTGACAGCTGTCTAGATCTCGTATAGTTGCTTACATTTGTAGTTATAAGTAATTAAAAGCCATGGATGTATAAAAAGTGGCTAACAGCTTAGCTAATGATATTTGTATCTACTAGAGTTTTTATACATTTTGATTTAATGATCTGAGGGCGGTAAGTAATAGGGGTTTCAGGAACAGTCAGTCTACAGGGTTATTTTCCTCACATTTATGTAATTGAGCTAATTTATTTGGTCACTGTTCAGATAAGTGATATGAATGTTGGTGAGGCTGTATGGAAAGCAGTGCTGACATGTCTTCTCCCCCTCCTCCCCTTTAGTGGTAGTAGTGGAGGAAGTGGCAGTCGAGAGAACAGTGGAAGCAGCAGTATTGGCATTCCCATTGCCGTGCCTACACCTTCACCACCAACTGTTGGGCCAGGTATTTGAGATTCTTTTTATGATACCTAATACTGCAATGTGGCTCATTCAGACGTTTTCTCATAAATGTCAAGGGAGCCTTGAAGTTCTCTTCCCTTCCCTTTTAAAGAGGTTGGAAGAGAATCGCTCCCAAAACAAACAACAAAATGCCAAAAAAGGGTCAGCTGCTATTTTTTTCATTCATGTTTATTCATTACATTGTAACATGATTTAAAAAAAAATCAGGACTATCTTTTTTTTTTTTTTTTTTTAAGATATAAGGAGCAGGTGGAATCCATACTTTCAAACGCATGTTGACAAGTAGACATTTCTAGATGTCCTGAGAAGAAGAAACAACCATTCTGTATGCATATGATCAGAATTGTTTTTTGAAATAGTCTATTGATTTTTATCACTTACCATTTAGAAAAATTGTATTTACAATTTTAAACAAACTTCTTCCTTCGATTAAACCACTAAAGGAGATTGAAAGAGAGCCTAGGAACAAACAAACACCATCAATAGTGAAATTCAACAACATCCACCAGTGTGATTAAAACCAAAGTGAATTGTAGTGTGAAAATAATGTAAAGCTTATCGCACAGCATCAAAAGCACATGCCTCTACCATTTGAGTTGGAGAACTCTTTTAGCGATGTGAAGGTGCTGTAGTTGGCTGTTACAGTCAAGCGGTAAGACAGTAAAGGAAGACATGATCACTGGCCTAGTGACTGTGTGTCACATAGGCACGGTAAGCTATTTTGGACAAAACATTGACCATCCTAGTCTCATAAACTAGAGTGGTGGTATTGTGGTATTCACAAGTCAGATTTTTACTCTGCCTTGGAACTTTGCTGTTGTATCTTGTTCCTTTGTTTACAAATGTTCACTTCTTACCAAGTCTTAAGGCCCACTCTGTGTTCCTGGCCTGCATAGGGATCTGCATGCATGGATCTTACAAAGCACCCCAGTAAAATCGATAGGTACTCCCTGCAGGAGAAAAGGTGTGCAATTGTAGAACCCTTTGCAGGATCGGGGCCTGTGTGTATAATGTTGAATATTTTCTTGTACTGTAAAGTCTCTACGTTCCTGTTGTCTTTCAAAATGTAGCTCTTTTGCCATTAGCCTAACTGGCAATATGAACTATTTTATTAGCACAAATTTCTGTTCCTCCTCCTCCTGGAGTCCCGCCAGCACCACCACTGCCACCACCTCTCCCGATGGGCAGTACGATAGGTGAGACTTGTGTCAGCACTGGTGTGATTGCAGTTATTTGACATAATCAATAATAAACTCCTTCTAATGGATTTATAGAAGCCGTTTGCCTTTTGTAGTGGGGTGTATGTGATCTGGTATAATCATCGTTAGTTTTTGTTTTTTTTAACAAGTCTAATCCCAACTAATTTCCTGTGGTGAAAGCCTCTGAAGGTAAATAAATAAAATATGGAAAAACTATATTAGTTGCTTTGAATCCTAATATTCCCACTAAAGCTAAAATCCAATTAACAATGTGAGTTCAGATTGAGTGTAGTCCTTGTTCATGCGTTCTTGTGTTTGGAGGGGTGGGAAAACAAGAAGTTCATCAATAAAGTACACTGTAGTTTGAAAACAGTAGTGGGTAGAGTGGAGATGGTGCATACAGGGATTTCTCTTGTGAATTGATTATGAAGGAAAATGTAAAAGGAAAAGCAGAAATGTCTGGCTCAGTGGCTTGGGTACAATTCTGTGATCCTTCATGGAGATACAAAACCAGGAGACTTCAGGAATTCTCCTGCATGTGCCAATGAGAAGATACAAGTGACTTGCTTCCTAGTAGATTTGGGTGGGATGGTGAAGGAAATCAGCTTTCATTGCTCTTTGGCACTTTGAAGCACCTTGGAGGTTGTGAAGGCTAGGACTATAACAATGATTAAAAGGGGACTGGATAAATTCATGGTGCCTAAGTCCATAAATGGCTATTAGCCAGGATGGGTAAGAATGGTGTCCCTAGCCTCTGTTCGTCAGGGGATGGAGATGGATGGCAGGAGAGAGAGCACTTGATCATTGCCTGTTAGGTTCACTCCCTCTGGGGCACCTGGCATTGGCCACTGTCGGTAGACAGATACTGGGCTAGATGGACCTTTGGTCTGACCCGGTACGGCCTTTCTTATGTTCTTATGTTCTTGGATTCACAAGCATTAAAGTCATTATTAAGGGCCCTGTCAGTTTGTCTCCTCAAGTTGCGCAGCGAATGCCATGCATAGCTGTTAGTGAGGGGTTTTGAGAGCTACCTTAGAGAACCTTTAGTTCACCATCCCAACCAAGGGCAATTGTCAGAATTCATTCTTACCACAAAACTAACTTTAGAGGCTTTGACCCATATAATCCTTGTACACTTTCTCTTATCTGAAATAAGTGAAAGTGACTTTGAATAGTGTTATGTTAGTCTGTAAACTTCAGACTGTAGTGTGTGTGTGTGTGTGTGTGTGTGTACGGTATGTTAATACATCAATATGCATGTAGTAATATTTTACTCCAATACTGTTACTACATTTGGAATCTGAAAAGAACTTGTACATTGGCAAAAAGAGTTCAAGCAACACAAGACGCTCATCGGTTTGCATAGTGTGAAATTCTGACTTTTATGACACACACACACACACACATGAAATAGCAAAAATGAAAAAAGATGGACTGTTTGTTCATTACTAATCTGCAATATTGAGAATGTTGCAGACCAGATGTGAGGCAGGTAGGAATTGGTGTTGATCTCACAGAAGAATGCTGAAATATCTTGTGTTGACTATTCTAGTTGGGTAATGCAAGTTCCCTATATGGAAGCACAGTTGTTAAACAGTAGAAATTATAAATGTGGAAAGTGTCTTAGAATCATATCACTGCTTTTTATGCTTGATTGAGCACCCAATTTAAAAACTTTGTTCTGGTGATGGTGTCCTTTTCTCCCCCTATTTTTCTTAACCTACACAAATACGCTCTTTTTTTTTGGCTAGATTGAAGGCATCTGTTTCAGAATGCAAAAATGTTTGCTTTCAAGAAGACATGCAACCTTCTCAAAGTGTGCTTCTTTCTTTTTGTTTAACAGGTATTGCAACAACAAAAATTCAGTTAAATTAGGAAACAAGCTGATCCAACATTCTGTATAAGTGGGTTAAAATAGCTACAACATTTCAGAAAACATAAATGATGCATCTTTTTATGAATGTTATTTATGTATTTTACATGGCTGATAGCACAGGACTGGTATAACAAGATGTTTCTTTTTTGTTTTGTTAATATCTCGCTGCTGACCTCAAGGTACTGGAGTGTTGGTTTCAAGTATTCACCATGTTCTGGGTCTTTTTTCTGTTTTCTGCATTCTGCCCTAAGTAATACTTGGCTTAAGTCTTCTTGTTGGTTCCTTTTGGCTACTGCTTTTCAGCTGCTCCTGGTTCAGCTCCTGGTTCCCAGTATGGCACAATGACCAGGCAAATTTCACGACACAACTCTACCACTTCTTCAGCATCTTCTAGTGGATACAGACGGAATCCCTCTGTGACTGCCCCATTTTCTGCTCAACCTCATGTTAATGGCGGGCCTCTCTATTCTCAAAACTCAAGTAAGCCTCTGCGCTTTGCCGTTATGCAGCAATCATAGAATGTTTTGAGCTGAATGATTTGAAGTATGATTTCTCTGTGATAGGCAACAATCAGAATCCAAATGCTGTTTGGTTTTCTCCCTCTACTTGAGAAAAATAGCAAAAAGGTACACTTTGCCTCCTTTGAATTATACACAACACTTTTTCCCTAGAAAGTGATCAAGCAGTTAATGTTATGGGTAACACCAGGCTTACCTAATTAATTATAAGCAAATGTTAATTAGCATTTCAGGTGTGCTGGGTGTACTTTTGTGCACACAGTCCAAAAATATAAGCTCTTCTGAAGGGAGAATTAATTTGGTAGGACCTGGAATATTGGCTGTAGAGAGCTATTGTTTAAAACTGGACCATTAATATTTCAAATACATTATGAATGTTCCTGTTCTATTAAAATTTAAATGATGAGGAGAAAAATTGTTGGCTATCACTGTTGTTAAATGTCTTACTGTCTGATACTGAGACCACAGGATAAAATAGCCGGAAATCATGTTCCTTGCATAGCATTAATATTACCTGCTTTCCTCTCTTAGTTCATTTAATAAATAACCACAGTATTAAGGGATTTCTCCAGTATTTGAGTTCCCTTTAGGCCTTTCACATCTCAGCACTAACTGCAATAGCATGACTTAAAGAACTGATTAGGGGACAGAAATATATCATCACAATGTTTTTTAAATGGTTTAAAATATTAGCATAGTCATTACTAAATCCCCGGTTTGTTTAAAATATTTAATAAGAGGGGAATTATGAAAAGACCGACGTGAAATGAAGCAGGAAAACCTGTGGCTGTACAGCTAGCCAGACCCCTGCATGCACACATCTAGTGGAGTCACCTAGCCAGCAGAGCAAGAGCACAGATGCCCACACTGCACCTTTCCCATCCCGAGGCTCCCAGCTGTAGAAGTTCACTGCTACACCCCGGCTCTGCCTTCCAAATGTCCAGCTTCTCCCCTCCCTCCTGCTCATCCCAAGCACCCCGTCCTCCAAATTCCTTGCCTGAACTCGTGCCTCTCCTGGGTCCTTCTTCCAGAGTCTCTCTCTCTCCACCTCCCCCTACCTGAGTCTGAGGTGGTGGGGGAACAGGACAGGGGTGATTTGGTCTCTTCTCTGCAGCAAGCTCGTCCCCTTCCCTGGCCTGTCCAGCTGGCCGCCTCCTGCGCCGCACTGGGGTGGGGGAAGCAGGCAGCAGAAGAGATGAGCAAGTTCCAGAGAGCAGCATGCCACTGCCCAACAGGGCACCCCTAGCAGCAGGGTGCTGCAAAGCAGGACCTCCTCCCTGAGCAGCTGATTGGTTAGCTGGGAGAAGTGGGGGAAGTGCTGACTGCTGAGCACTGCTGCACTTAAGCAGATTTGGTCTGTGACTCTCTGCTGCCTCCCTCCCTCCACTCTTGGTGAGGGCATGAAACTTGGGTAGCAAACCAGTGTTCCCCTCGCCCCTACTCGCAGCTAAATTATGCCCACCAAATTATGGTCATGCACACACAACCCCAAGATAGATTAATAATGCCCTCCTGCTTGTCTCACATAGTTTCAAAGATACCTTTCTGCTAGCTGCAACTTTTGCTACATCATCTCTCTCTGATATTTTTGCTCTGCAGTTGCAAGAGAATTGAGGAATGTTTTGGTGCTGCTCTAGCATTATAAATGTGATATATGTGAAAAACATTTAGATTAAGAACTTCCCCACTGATCTAGAGTTCATTTTCAATGAAAAACAATTGTATATACATGGAAAGCTCCTGGGATGGTCAACTTTATTTATTTATTTATTTAAACTAATATTTACCTTCCTCTTTTCCCCCTGGCCCCTCAGACACACTCAGTCCCCTTCATTTCCTCCACACACTTCACTGCAAAAATAATTCGTTGTAACTCAGAGAAACTGTTGATTTTCAATAGTGGTGTTCAGATGCCAAAACTAGATTTAATTTCTAAAATGGCTGAATTGCCTCAAATGTTATGTAACTGATTTTATTATTGAAAATTTAGATTCCGAATGCAATTTCTTTGTTCAAATGCAAGTATAATCCCTTAATCTGGGTTGTATACAGTGCTTCAAAACATTGATTTTAGATTTTTTTTAAAAGGTATTGTGATGGGCATATTTTTTCACTTGAAACTATTTTCATCCACTTCCAAAATGGGTGATTTTGACATCGTTGTCTTGACAAGACATCCAGTTTTTCCTGTTTCCCTTGGGTTACACTTTCATGTTTACGAACAGTAACTTTTTTTCTCTGAAATGTTTACTTCAGTTTTGTAAACAAATCTGCTTTCTTTTCCCCCTTTTACTCTTCTGCATTGATAAATTATATGGGGGGAAATAGTTGGTTTTGGAATGAACTAAATGCTGCCTTTATTCAGCAAACAATGTTAATTACGCCTTTGTTTTAAAACCGTTGCTCAGAAGAATAGAACCTCTTTCAATTTTACGATTCCAATGAAATTACTCTGCTGAATTCACACCTCACAATGTTTTCATCTGTAGTTAAATGTAAAAGTTTTAAAACTGAAAAAAATGGCTTAATTTGTTAAATGAGTTAGTCTATTTTTATCCTCTTGGGGAGATGTTACACCAGAACAGATCTTTGATGGCAATCTCAACAGAGTTCAAGGTTTAAATGTTAATGTGGCTGAACTACTGTCCCCTTCCAGCATGAGTCTGAGACACTTTGGTCAGTCAGTGCAGGGGAGCTTGTGTTGCTACTGCCTGTGCTATTACATACGTGCTTTATAAAGAGAGGACTTCAGTTTCTAGGCAGTCAGTCCTGTGCCTTTTTAATGAGCACTGACTGCACATACACACTTATAAAGAACACTAAACCCTTTGCTCAATAAAATGAATGGATCAACAGAATACAGTTCAGAGGATGTGCACTCGTACATTTCAACGGATTGGATGAGAGTTCTGCATATGCATGGGAGGGCCATTTGTACCATTGGAACCTACACCAGCCTTCAGATTGCTTGGTGGCTCGTATTTATAGAAGCCTTTAAAAAAATTGAAAACAAAATTTCATGCTGCTGGAAACCAATTTACAAGCTATTGTGTGTTTCAGCCAATGGGAGAGCAGGTCTGTCTTGTAAACCAATAAAAATACAATAGGTCCACAGTAGCATATAAATAGTGAAGCACTTAAGTGACTGCTATCTATGAGAAAATGATCATTGGTCATTCAGTATGAAATAATTTATAATAGCTGGAGTTGCAGGATTGTCTGCTCCTATAAACAAATCTTTGCTTTGCCTCAAATTTATTTTATATATTCACCATATGTGTCTGCTATTGTGTAACAGCAGGAGACCACCATCCTCTGAAACCTTATATATCCCATTAATATTTCTCTTTAAAGATAATCACAGAATTTTGGAGTAATCCTTTTTTTTTTTTTTTTTAACATTGAGAATAAGGAAGTTCTGTTTTGTGCAGTTTCTAGATGCTACTGTAATACAAAGAATGTATCTCAAATGAGTGAAATCCTTCGTTCTCATGTCCTCTGAACTATGAACATTCAGACTGGACTTTGCCTCTTAGTCAGATAAATTATATTTTTCTTTCTTGAGTCACTAATTGGCTAAACATGAATTCAGCTTTAGCTTTGCTTTTGGGAAAACAAACTTGAAGAAGGTTCTTCTATGTGTGTTCTTGTTCTTTGCATACTTTGTTTTGTGGTCCTCGTTACTGACAGCTGCTCTTGTTTGTTTCCTTTTTTTCCTTTATCTGTTTGACTTCCCCAATATGGTCTCTGTTGCTACCAGTTTCTATTGCTCCACCCCCTCCCCCTATGCCTCAATTGACTCCACAGATACCTCTCACAGGCTTCGTGGCCAGGGTGCAGGAAAACAGTAAGTTTGGACAAGCTGAGCTGTCAAAGAGTAGAACCTGTTTTCTTCTAGCATGCATGGCTGGCAAGTCAGACTCTATTTTGTTTCCTTTTCAGAAGCTAATACCATCCTGCATTCTAGTGCCACTATGCTATTGGAGCTGAAGGGCACACTCTTCAATTTTTTATAACATGTGCATGATTATTACTGACCCATTTAAGGTTTGAGCTGCAAATTTATGATAGAAATAAAAATGTGAAATATGTGACATCTGCTCAGTGTGGATGTAGAAATATATATTAATTAAAAAAAATTAATTTAGTGTTGCATCCTCCTGCCTACCACTAGTGATAATTACTTAGCTTGGATTAGAAAGGATTACATAGCCTGTTAAAATATGCACCTGTGTAATTAACTCATAAATTGTAGCAGTTTTTTAGAAAGTCGTGTAGCCAAACAAAAGGAAAGGTGTGGTTTTACTATCTAATGCAAATAGGAGGAGCTTGGAGTGTGCCTCAATTCTTCCCTTTTCCTCCTGTTTTCTACAAGTGAAAACGTTCACTAGAATCTGGACATCTTCTGGAAAGTTGAGCAATGATAGTAACAAAGGATCTGATCCTGAGAGGTGCAAAGTGCCTGCAATTTCCTATTAACAGTGGATGCTCAGCATGTCTTGGGGGAGCCTTCAGGGTACTGATCCTGCAAGGAGCTGACTCCTTACAGGGTGCTGAGCGCCCATAAGAACACTTGAGCAGTCAAGTTTTCACCTTCGCCTTGGGGGTATTGTGCACTTCTCAGAATCAGGGCCAAGACAAGGGGCCCAGATGTGACAGTGAGGAGCACGCTATAAACCTTGTATAGAATAAAATAGATAGCATGGCACAAGTTTGCATTTAAAAACCTTTCCAAACCCCTTCTTTGTTATAGTGTGCTAGCAATTGCTAGAGATCAAGGTTACAAAATGTTAGGACCCCATTTTTACATATTAATTTTTCAGAAAGTTATTAGCCTTTTGGACTGAAATTTTCCATGCTTATAGTCCTCTTGAAGGTGAATCCTCTCCACCCGAAAACAAAAAACGTGTATGTGTATAACCAAAGGAAGAGAATCTGAGCTCACTTTTTAACCGGCCTATGGCAAAAATGACTAAAGTTTGAAACCTGGCCTGGGAAGGGTGAACTTTCCCAATCAAAATCTATTTAAAAAAAAAAAAAAAAAGTGAATTGCATTTGAAAACTGGGTAGTGAGCATCCAGAATGGAAAATGGAGTTTTAGGCAGTGGTGTAAAGTGGTGCAAAGACTGCATTTTACAAAACTGGGTTTAAGAGTTTTGCCCAACTGCTGGGTTTTCACTTACCCACTCCCCAACAAACCCCATTAACAGTATGGCGTGAAGGCCACAGAGCAACATGGATAGGCTGAACTTCCATGGCATGAGAGGTTCCCGTCCTTATGGATCCGAAGTACTTGGAAAATTGCTTCCTCTGTGAACTCCTAAACCCTTCTTCTGTGACCCTTGAAAGAAATTCCACAAGACCTACTCTCTTTTTTCCTGCGCCCTGTACTCCGACTGTGGGTATCTTCATAGAAGAGGATTTTATTCAGACTTCCTAATACCTATGTTACACAGACACAGCTGATACAGTACAAGTAGGTGTGCTGCTGCTTTTTTTTTTTTTTTTTTTTAAACAAGATAGGGGTGAGGATTGCTATAACCCAATCTCCACCTAAACAATAGCAGCAGCACAGGTGCAGGAAGTCACCATGCCCTTACATTGTACACACCCAAGAGAGGGTTTGAATTTGAAATCTGGATTTGAAACCATTTAAAGGTTAATACTGAGAACAGGCAATTTCTGCCCTTCCTCCTCTCCCATTTTATTTTTAAAAAGAAAAATAAATGCAACAGAACAAAGTTAATGTCACTTTATAGTTGCCCAGTTAAAATCAGTGAGGAAATATAAAGGTTAAATTTCCAAGAACAGGGTTAACTCTGTTTAGTAGCACATATATAGTACTTTGTTCCCATTTCTCCCATTAAATGTGAAGTTGAATTTGTATGTTTTAGGAGAAATATTTAAAACAGACTTGTATGCTGCAGCCAAATCGGTGTATCTGTTGGCACTTTGTTCTTTTTAAATAAGCAACCTTATTGTTGAATTAATTTTGCAGTTAATAAGATAAGGCATTTTCACTGGTTGGAACAGGACAAGAATTGATTAGCATGATTAAACAGAACAAAATCTAAAATGCTCAGAGGGATGGAAATGGTGGGAGATGTTCAATTTGAATTGGAAATACATTTGTGAAATGTGTGCCCAAGATACTGTATGAAACAGATCCAATTCCTATATTGTTTCATTTATTTGTGTGTGCATGTTTCTATGTCAAGTGAATTGGGTCAATAAACTATGCCTACTAGCAAGTCATATTTCACTGTGCAGACAATGACACCTACAAGACATTACTCTCCTATAGAATAAAATGTTTAGTTGGGCAAAGGATTTTGGAAACAGTCCAATTCATGAGAGTAGCATAAGTGGAGGTTTGTCTGGGAGAAGAATCACTAATGGCTTGGAGGTGAGGAGTAAGAAGGTCTTTAAAAAATAAAATAAAAAAAAATTCTTAATTTCTGGTAACATCACACACACATATCCAAAGCTTCACTCAGGATCACCATGTTGTCCCTCCCTGTCCTTTATTTGCTTGTTACCATTAGCATATTACACTCTAAATGTAGGGCTGTAAAACCCTATGGTTGAACCATAACATCTTGGAGCTGTGGTTTCACCAGATCTGTCCTAAGTTAAGCAAGGTCAGACTGGGATGGTACTAGGACTGGAGACGTCCAAAGAACGTTACTGATGTTGGCGATTCAATCGGTGGCATGGATCCAATGCCCCCAGAACAGTGCAGTGGGACGTGATGCGGCTAGTGGTGCTATAAGATGAAATTTCAAAACAAGGCCCAGACACCTGTATGGAATTATTACACTTTTTTTGTGCTAACTCTGGTGTTCTGCTCAGGTTCTGGCCCACCAATTATATTACTCCTAACTAAATTATTTCTATAGGAGATGCCAAATATATGGCACATGGGCTGAATCTGGCCAGTGGGGCACTTGTTTCTGGCCCCTATGCTCATGAAAGGGATTTGTCCCACAGCTGCTTGGCTGCAGCTTGTTCACAGGAACTGGAAGGAAATCTGAGTGGGAAGAGGGAGCTCCTGCCAGACTGGGCACAGGTTCGGTCACTGAGCTACTCAGTCAAGGCTCAGAGCAGAGGCTTTCCACCCTCTCTCGCTCGGTGCTGTTGCTGCCGAGCATGCTGGGCTCAGAACTTCATCTGGATACAGTGTTTTTCATTTTTTATCCTAAACTGTCATGTAGATTGTTGTGCATTGTTAAATAGCTGTCATACTCCTCTACAGAGGGGACTGCATATGTAGATTTGATTAGATACAAACAGATCTTTGGCCTCTGTCCTGGTTGGCAGGATGATCAGTAGCAGGGAGTGAATGGGGAAAGTGTAATGAAATGTTTCGTGTTGCAGTGGGAAGGCAGAGGGGCTAAAGTGAGGTGTTTGACCTAGGAGAGCAGTTGGGGGATGTCTGTTGCCCATATATAGAGGTTAAGATGTAATATGTTGTGGCGTTTCCCATGAGTGGGGAAGATGGATCTCCAGCCCTCATTTGCTGGCTGTAGGAGAGTTTGCAAGCCAGTGTTTAGAAAAAACAGTTAGGAGAAGGTGAGTAACTGTTCTTCGAGATGTGGTGTTGATGTCCATTCCAATCAGGTGTGCATGCGCCGTGTGCACAGTTGTTGGAAAGCTTTCCTTTAGCCGCTCCCGTCGGGTCAGCTGTGGAGCCCCTTGGAGTGGCGCCTTCATGGCGCTTAATATATGACCCTGCCAACCCGGCCCCTCCTCAGTTCCTTTTTACCGCCAGTGACGGTCGTTGGAACTGCTGTTGCTTGCTTAGCAAGCGCTTCCCTTAGCGTTCTTCCATATAGTTAGCTTAGCCTAGTCTTAGTTGTTAGTGTATATATTGTATATAGTGAGGTTTGGGAGCGGGGTTTCCCTAATCCCAACCCCACTCCACCCTCTTGGGCTCCTAGGCATGCCGTGAGCCCAAGGCTTTTAAACTTTGCGGAACCTGCAGCAAGCCTATGCCAACGAGCAATCCCCACGACTCGTGTCTGGGGGAGGTGCACCAGATAGAAACGTCCAAGATCTGCAGGGCTTTCCGCCCCAGAATTAGAGGAGCGAGATTTCCGATTGAAGCAGTTGCTCATGGAATCCGCCCTTCATTCCCAGTCTGCTGTGGACTGCCAGGACCCCGCACCGAGCGCGTCCGTACGGAGTGCCCTGGCATCAGTACGTGACACGGTGCCGAGGAGGGACTCTAGTCTGAGACCCTCGGCACCGGCGTGCTCTGACACTGCAGGATGCACAGACAATCCGACACTGCTCGCATTCACCAGTGCCATAAAAGTGGCATAAAAAGGCTGCCGGGGCACTCCCCGGTGCAGAGAACAGTGGGACCTGCAGGAGTGTGTGGATATCAGAGGCTTGGGGGAAGGAGTCTGTGACCTGTATGGCAAAGGTTCTCTAGGGAGAGCTGCTGTACGGTTCTTGACTGATATTTTTCCATTCTGAATATTGGTGATGACTAATTGGAGATAGATGGGTTTGAACAATAATTTGTACTTCCATTTTTATCTTTCTCCCTATCCCAAAGCCACTAGTAATTGTGCTGATATGGGAATCTCTTTAGAGATGGGATATTTTGAATTATGCATTTAATTCCTCATGTATCTCCCCTGAGAGCAGTGGCTGCCTATCCTCCATTTGCATTAATTCACTAATTGAATCCAGGGGGTGTGCTCATAGACTATCCTGCAAGATAAGGGTCTGTACAAAGCTTTGCCTCTGAATGTGTATTATTCTGTTTTCTCTTACCTAGTCAAATCTAATATACTAATGACTTCCCTCCCTCCTTGTCCTACACCAGCTTTTGTAAAAAGATAATTCTCAAAGTAAGACAGAAGCAAATAAATTAGTGCTCAGAATAACAGAAATGAAGTGTATACAAAATGCATTAACACAGGATTTGCAAAACCACGTCAAACCGCTGATTCATCATGGTGCTCAATTACCTCCTGGTTCTGAGGATGCCTGTCATCCCCTTGCACATGTGTATATTGCATCTAGTCACTTGTCATACATGGAGATGGGGCAAAAATCCTTTCTATCTGCTGGCAATCAGCTTATGCCCCCTGGAGCATGTGCTTTGACTCTAGTAGCATTTATACATAGATTTGACCACTAATAACATAGTTGTGTTTTGTAGCTTTAACATGTAAAGCCTTTGTTTCTAAGCAGTGCATGGTATTGTAGTGCATGCTCTGTCTCTTTCTCTACAATGCACAGCCTAAGGTTTACTTTACTGTTTCTGATGCAAATCTTCAAACGTTTTTTAGTTGCTGATAGTCCAACTCCTCCTCCACCACCACCTCCAGATGAGATGCCTATGTTTGATGATTCTCCTCCTCCTCCTCCCCCTCCCCCTGTGGATTATGAGGATGAGGAAGCTGCAGTAGTGCAGTACAGTGATCCGTATGCAGATGGAGACCCTGCTTGGGCCCCTAAAAACTATATTGAGAAAGGTAAGAGGTCAATCCATACATTGACATGGTGGCAATACATAACTGCAATTTAACTTGTAGGCTCTGATGAAAGGAAACCAAAGTCTCCCTGCTCAATCCAAACTTATAACCATTCTTTCCTAACTTCTCAGTGGCTGTGCCCAGTGTAACAAATCGAGTCCTTGATACACTCAAGCATTCTGGAAGGAAGTGGATAAGTAATCCATCATTACAAGAAATAGCTGTAAATTGGATTTAATTCATCTTGTTTGTTAAACAATTATACCAGCAATGGCTGTGTCAACCCTGCTGGATGTCTATCCAGAAATAACCTCATTGAAGGACCAGTAGGGCCAAAAAGCCTGATTATTTGTGGGATTTTTCCCTTGTTGTTGTTGAATAAATGAGATAACAAAGTTGGCTTACGTTAGCCTTTTAACGGTAAAATATAGGGGTTTTGTTTGAGAAATGTCTTAAGAGTATTTTAAATCCTATTTGCATATGGACCTCCTTACCTCATTCGTAAGACTGGTAATGTTTGTTTCTGCAAATAACTGACATGCCAATTTCCTAGCTGTAGGGTCAATCTATGCTAAGAAAATAACCAGTTTGTGACAACTGCCAGCAACAAGTTTCCTGTGACCTGGTGTTTAAAATGATTTGACTGCCACTGTAGAGAGGGGAAATGTTTCACAGTTAGGGAAAATGTGATAGTGATCGATTGTATGTTTTCTTCCCTGTAACAGTTAAACTATTATGTTCCATCTTCATTAGTTGCTAAACTGTTTTCAGCACGAGTTTATAGACATTTGAGTAATGCCAACATAGGTTCATTTTACTAATGTGCCAGACGGCAAGTCACTCCCTTCTCCAGATATCTGCCACATGTACACTCTTGGAACTGACTAAGGAGCATGAAACTGATCAATGCTACCACTGTAATTACTCACTATTGGAAGTTTTTCTTCTGCCCGCCCTCTGCCCCCAACATAAATCCATCTTTCATCCATAAAAAGTACATTAAGGTTGAAATGTCAAGCACTCAACACTTACGAAATGTCAGAATTAAGGCTGCTTGTGCAACACTAATTTGGCCCTCTTGTGCACATGGCTTGTCTTCATGTACATAATCACATCCTATTTTTTTTCCATAGGACCCCTGCCTCATTGAGTGTACAGGATGAAATGTGCTCACTGAATCATTACTACTTCCATATTTTTATGCGAATCATTCAATGTGGGGCCCCAGGCATTATTTGCTGTGCACCCTCCAAACCGTGAACTGACTACAGAATTGTTAATTTTCCTCAGTGGCTTCTCTTTCGTGCTCACATCTTAGTTCTTGACAAACAGTTAATTTTGTCTGTCTTTTGTCACCTGTGAGGTGGTGGTATTATCTCCATTTTGTACAGGGGGAAATGAGGCACAAAGATTAAAGCAAGAAGTGTCCACTAACTTTAGGTGCATAATTTGAAAAGCCTAGGGCCTTATTTTTCCGAATACTTAGCATTTAATAGCAATAGTATTATAGCAAAGTACTTAGCATTTTATGTTCTGAACACAGCTCCCATTGACTTCAGTTGCAGTTGAGTGCTCAGCACTTCCATAAATCAAACACTAACATCAAGTTTAAGCACCTAGAAAATGAGGAACACAGTGGCCACTTGTCAAAGTTTTGGTTTATGCGACTTGCCTAACATCACATAGGAACTCGGTGGCAGAGGGAGTGATAGAAGGAATCTAATTCTCCAGAGCAGCATTCAACAATCTCTTAACCACCAGACCTTCCTCTCTTTGATGCAGTTCCTTTCCTCGTGTGCTACATACCTTCCAACTTTCGCAACAGTTGAGGCAGGGGCCCTACAGCCAACAGCCTCTTTCACTAAACAACCCTGATTTATTACCAGAGCACAGTTCAGCCTGCACCCTGAAGGTCTTATGAAAAAATATAGTATGTGGTCATGTGTTTAAAAACTATCAAAATGTAAATTGGGGGCCAATTTAAGGTTGTATAGGGAACCTCAATTCTGGAATTTCCTAATTCTTGAGTGATTGCAACCTTAATTTATTTTGGAGCTAAAAATCTCCTAAATTAAAATTAAAAAATTGAAAAAAATTAATCTTAGAACTAAATTCACCAGCACAGGAGTAATCTGCAAGGTTGGAATCTTTAGATCCACAGCACTGTTATATGCCACTTATGATAAGTAGGAGATATGCCTTTTAACAGCTTCCATTGGGATCTGATTTCTTTAGGATTTTCGCTAAAAGCTGCACTACATAAACATGGCCAGCATTTAGTGAATAGCTAATTTTATCCTTGGGAAGGTTCTACTCTACAAAATGTATATAAATAGTACCTTAACAGATGTGTGTGTTTCAGGTTCTATCTGCTGTGACAAGCAGTGTTGTGGCTGCAAGGCTAACAGTTTACTTTTTTTTACACCTCAGTGAACTGGATTCTGTTCCTTTTCATGCATCTCTGAAACATTTTCTACATTCCAATCAATTACACCTCTGCAAGCCAAAAGTTTAATTGAGGGCCTAATTGGGCCTGTACACCTTCTTTACTGGTGGTGATGTTAAGAGGAAAATTTATCTTGACTCTCCAGATTTCATGTTGAGGAGGAGGGGGAAGGGGGTGGGAGAGTTGGGGGATGACTTTATTTGTAAACTGAGCACATTAGATACAGGAATCACTGAGACCAACACTGAAAATCCTGAGATGTCACTTAAATATGAGACCTGCACTTTAAAATGCTGTGTATTGTGTAATAGTACATGCCAAACTAATTTGTCTGACTCTTTTCATCCCTAGTTGTTGCTATATATGACTACACAAAGGACAAGGATGATGAGCTGTCATTTATGGAAGGTGCAATCATTTATGTGATAAAGAAGAATGATGATGGGTGGTATGAAGGAGTTTGCAATCGAGTGACTGGTCTGTTCCCCGGGAATTATGTTGAATCAATCATGCACTATGCTGATTAGAATCTTTGCTTTTCAAGTTGGGTCTTGTATTCAATCATACCATGATTATTTACAAGAGGTAACTAAAGGTTAACAATTGTCTTAATACACTTTTAAAAAAAAATGTGCCCATCTTTTCAGGCCATACTGTTTTAATGGTATGATTGAAGAATGTCCATCTCCATAAGCATAAATCTTTGGAGACAGTTTGTCTTACCTGATAGCAATTTGTAAAACAAGCAACTGTCTTATTACTGGTTATGCTTATTTACTTACGCATTGTTAATTTTATGACCAGCCTAAATATTCTTGGGAAGTAGGGTATAATATTTAATGAACCATGATTCAGATTGTGCCATTACATTTTTCAGTGCAGCATGGTAACTAACAGTAAGTTAGACTAACATATTAAAATCTGGGTGAAAAGTTTAATGTCAGTGCTGGTCATATTCCTTTTTGTTAGACTCTTGCTCATTCTTGAACTATAATTGTTTAAAGCATGCATACAAACTTATGTATTGAAATATACTTTTTTAAAAATCCAAGATGCTTCCAATTTGTTGTAATCTTTACCTGGAGAACTCACTAAAATCTATTGCAATGAATTGCTTGAGTCTCTACGGTGTCCATGTGAATCAAAAATGGGTGGTCTTATGTATGTGTAATTTGTACCAAGTTTTTTTTAAATGAGTAAATTTGCATTACAACTTTTCCATTCATAAATATATGTGGAACCAAAGGTCTTGTCTATTACTTTGTCAGCACTTCTAATTGCTTTGCCAAGTAAGCCAATTTATGATTGTGTTATCACTAGCAATGTACTAAACTAACTACAAGTGTTGTAGCCTTATTTTTAACATTGACATTAGTGGGCAAACAAATATACCAAACCTGAAAATTATCCACTTATCAGAACGTTCTTTCAAAATTAACGTGTGTAAAGGGTTCAAGTACTGCTAAAATTAAGTACTTAAAAAAGGATTCTCAGCTGAGTGTTGAACTCACTGTAATTTAATAATTAGTTTGTTTTCTGCAACTGACATTACTAAATACAAATTGTATGCTGGACCAACAGGAGACATGTTGTATGTTTGAAGCTGATAATACACCAAGTAGGCAGTCAGAGCTAGTAGTCATACAGAAAGAGGGGGACAGACATTCACATCCTGTTTATTATTGGAAAGTGACAAATGCACTTTGCCTCTCCACTGCATTATGGGAAATTGGGCAAAAAGTCAGATGGGATGTTCACTTCAGTTTATACAAAACTGTAGTGCTTAGCTTATCTGAAGTAGAGTATGTAGTATGCTCTATTGTATGTAGTAAGGATTTGTTTTGGACTTTAAAGTGCTGTCCTAATGGGGTATTAAATGTACACTTCTATAACAAAGTGCTAAAAGACTGGTGGTCGGAAGCTTGATTGGTTGCTGCATCATTTCTTTTCTAGTGTAAAATTAGAAATATTGGAACTCCTTCACCTTCCTCCCTAAAATCACTGTAACTTCCAAATGCTTTCTGCTTTGTGTTAATATCACCTTCTGAAAAATTAGCAACCAATAATTTACCTGTATTTTCTTTATAAATTGGAAAGTCTTCACTTAATTTGTATATAACTTGTTAAGTTTATGTACAGTCTTTTATAATAAACCGTTCTCCTATATAACATTTTGGGTACTTCTGAAGTTTAACACACACAGCTGGGAAAGCAATCAAACCTTAACATTAAATATTACTGTGTGAAGTGATATTTGGAACGCATTCATTTTAACTGATATTTATTCTCTCTGTGGCATTGTACATCATTAAGTGTAAACAATACTTCCCCCAACATAAACGCCCTTATTAAAACACATTTAGACAGAATTAGTACAATTTAACAGACTGATTGTTTCATAGTTGTATGGCTTCCCTCAAACATCTTCATAAACTTAAAGTATATTAATTTCAGAAAATATTAAAAAAATAATTTTTGGTAACCAGCACTGGAAGCAAACTAAGATGTTTTGAAATGTAGTTTTGTAGGCACAGTCTGGTAAGTAGCTGCCAGTATGAGTGGAAGAAGGTGTCTCACTTGTCCCGGGTGAGTACAGTTTCTGTGAGCTGAATGAGGGCATCTCGTTCAGGGGATGGTCGCAGTTTACTAATCTCTTTCATTGCTTCATGGCAGTAGCGTTGGGCGAGGTAGGTTGTTTGCTGTACACCATCACTCTTTTTAAAAAATAAAAATAAATTAATACATCATTGCTACATGTAAAACAAACCAATGCTGTTGGAAGTGAGTTAGTGTCGTTAGCCCTCTACACTGGCTCTAGTCACAGTAGATTGGATTTAAATCAGCAAGAAAGCTTGATTTTAATCTTTTTACATTTACACTTCAACCTTTCTTCATGAAAGTAACTGATTTCATTCATATAATCTGGTATGACTTGCTAACCAGGGTACAGTATACTAAACAATATAATTGCTTAAATGGTAACATACAATCAAATTCTTGATTTTAAACTTTTGATTAGAAATGGGCCAATGATACATTTGAGGTGATTAATTATTGAACTCATGATTTGTGTCAAGATGCATTTGAATGGAAATTGGGGTTCAAATGCACAAATAGTAATTGTTTCTACCTTAAATATGCAGCATACAGAAAAAAACCTCAAACCATTTTGCATTTAAAACTGACTACTTCTGGTCATCCATGTCCTGTGCTAACGTCCAAATTCTGCAAGTTTAAATTTGACAAAGATGTCTCATTACACAATACTCTAAAATTAGAAACTAAGATTTTAGGGGTAGACCATTAAACTGGAAATCTTTTCTTTTAGCAGGGCTAGATTTAAACTAAGAAGCAATACAAGCTCGCTCTTGACTGTACCTATGTTTTTTGTACCTCTGAAACATAGCTACTCTTCAGTACCAACAACTGAGTTCTTAATGCACTGGATCCAAGAGTCAGTTTCTAACTATGTTGCCACATCTATCTAATCCAGTAACCTGCCTCTGCTGTTCCTCTAAGTGCTGTGCCAGCAAGCTATTTTTCACCCCCGGAACCAGCAAAGTTTGAATACCTTTGCAACAGTATCTTTGATTACATTCTATAGTTCAGTATTCCCAGCCTTTCTAAACTCTTGTACCCCTTTCAGGAGTCTGATCTGTTTCACATACCCAAAGTTTCACCTCATTTTAAACTACTTGCTTACAAAATCAGGCAAAAATACAAAAGTGTCCCAGCATGCTATTAATGAAACATTGTTTACTTTCTCATTTTGTCTGTATGAAACTTTAGTTTGTACTGACTTCGATAGTGCTTTATGTAATAAAATGAGGCAAATATCTGTGTGCCCCCCAGGGGTATGGGTAGCTCTGGTTGAGAACCACTTCTTAAGTGAGATGCTAAACTTTTTAAAATACAGCCCTGCCGTCTGTGGCTAATTCATGCAATGAATTCTAGATTGCCTATAACTGCTACAACTAATTTGAGGAATTAAATAAATTTATACTTCATACTAATCTTACCTGAAGTACATATTGCCGAGCACGTTCAACATCACCTGGCAAACTGAATCTCCTCATGATCATAGCATTCATTTCTGGAAACTAAACATGAAGGAGAAAATTTAAATATTGGCTGTTTCTTACAAAGTGTTTTCTCTGCGTAGCGGCCTGTTACGCTAGCTCCAGGGATCTAGTACATTTTTATTTCCCCTTTGACATAGTCTATTAATATAACCTCTGAAACAGTCTAATGGAGGCATCTACTCTAACCAGATCAGGTGTCTTAAGGGTCACTAACTGACCTTGGGCCTCTCTTCTCATTTGTACAAGAAGGATAACTTACCTGCTTTGAAATAAATGCTTTAGAGCTCCTCTGATGAAAGTAGTAATACAAGGCATTGGGTGGAAGCTTCTCACTTTCACACCACCTCCAGTAACTAGGTTATTCCTCATCCCCTTGCTGCATATCAGGTTTAAATTTCTATGTGTAGGTTATAAATATAGATGCACTAGGGATCAATGTAGTGCAGAACTTGTCTGTCCTTTCAAAATAGTTAAGTAGTAGAAACCAACCCTTTGGACATCTTGAGGGGGGGGTGGGGTGGAATCATGGTAAATTTGGATGTAGTGGAAGTTGGATGTGTTCCATTTCTTGGGGAGAGGTAAGGTAAGACAATAATTCAGACACAACTGAACCTGTCCCATTTGATGTGCATCTAACTTCCTAATGTGCTAAATATTTAATTAGAATTGGACCCAAATCAGATCACCACCATTCCTGAACATGGTAGACTTGAATTAAATAGGCAAAATAAGGGCTGGGTAGAATCTGGGTCCCTCCTCTACTTGTAATCATCTCTGCGGGTAGTATCTAGCTAACAGTTCAATACCAAACCAAACCACTATCCTCCAACCAACTTGATGTGTCTATACTGCAATAAAACAGCTGCAGCTGGTCCAGTCAGCTGCCTCAGACTGGGGGGGAGGGTAGGGAGGGGCTATAAAATTGCAATACAGAAATGTTGGGCTCGGGCAGGCTGATCCAGACCAACTGTGGGTGTTTAAATGCAGTGTAGACAGGGTATAAATGTTCAGAAATGCATACTAGACTCTCCCCATCACTGTTTACATCAGGGGTAGGCAACCTATGGCATGTGTGCCAAAGGCAGCACACAAGCTGATTTTCAGTGGCACTCACACTGCCTGGGTTTTAATTTAATTTTAAATGAAGCTTCTTAAACATTTTAAAAACCTTATTTACTTTACATACAACAATAGTTTGGTTATATATTATAGACTTATAAAAAGAGACCTTCTAAAAACATTAAAATGTATTACTGGCACACGAAACCTTAAATTAGAGTGAGTAAATGAAGACTCGGCACACCACTTCTGAAAGGTTACCGACCCCTGGTTTACATTCTAGGATGACAGCATAGGTACTTATCTTAATAATTAAGGAATACTTAATGTAACTAATCACCTTGGCTTTTCATATAAAATCTGAACATTTAAAATGTAGGATATTTTATGTTCTCAGCCTCTCACTCATTAACTACACTTTTATAAGTCTTACTCTACAAATCAGCCAGTCTAAAGTGTATTGTCTGGGTAAATCACTATCATAAATCCAAACAGCTACTAGCCCTTACTTCCTCCAGATGCTGTATTTTAGAAAACACTATTTCCCAGCATGCAGGAACCTCAGCATCAGTGTGCTGCTTTATAAAAATAGAGCTCTTTTTTCCTCATCATCGGGGCAGCTAGGATCAAGCAAAAATTTAACTTGTGCTATACATTTGTAAAGGATGATCAGCTTTCCTTGTGCAGCCTTCAGTATCAATGTATGTTGAATTGAGAAATTTTGTATTAGGGACCTACATCTCTCTATAATGACAATGTTCCTCCCACTGCTTTCAAACAGTTTTCTTAGGCAGAACCTACAAGCAAAGGTTAGTGCTCGCTGGGTTTTCTATGGATTCTAACTTTCTTACTGTATTATGGCAATTTTAATGTATAATATGCAAATTGTAATCTCTGCTCTTAGGTTATTTATTAGTTAGCTGCATATGCTTTGACAGTCTGCATTTAACTTGCAAAAATATAGAAAAACCAGACCTTTCACACACAGCTATTCTTAGCCTTTAAATCTGCACATAACAGCTAATGTATAAACCTTTGAAAGGAGTGCTTATGTTAATTCTAAAATCACTTCTTAAAAAGAATAGGATTGAAAATGTATGAGAACTTTAATGTTTAACTATTCTGTGCAAAAATGGGAAATTCCCACTTCTTGGTAAATTCTCTTAAGGGAACCAATATTCAGCGTTCATTTCAATTGTTAAAGAGAACCTGAAAATACAGTCAGATTATGCTGAGCAGGGGCTGATTTTACATTTATACATAAATTTTTAAAAAATCTCTCACTTCTAAGTCAACTTTAAATGCATAAAGGTGTTGCTCATTTATTTTATATAAATTTTCTGTGACAGTGCAAAGAGGCATTTCCAAAGCCATAATGTCATATGTGTTTGTAAAAGCATCTTCAACATATGGAAATAACAGGTTAACTGCTGGCCAAAATGGTAGGCGGAAGAGAAGCAGATGTATACCTTTTCCCAAAGAAAAATTAACCTTCAACAGAAAAAGCCTTTACATGTTTTAGACGGAGTTTTTCTTCTTCAAAGGACTTGTCTTACACAACCCTGCAGTTCAGACTAGAGGGGTGTGAATAGCACTGCACAGGCACAAACTAAAAGATTCCTAGTTCGCATTAATGTAATCCTGTTGCAGAGTCCACACAGGAGAGTTACAGTGCTGCACTTTGTTGCCCACTGCTAATTCCTGTCCAAACTGTGGGGCTGTGGAGCCATACCTCTATTTGCACTGAGGCTAACATTTATTGCTAGTAGTACAAGTAAGTTTCTGATTGCAGTCCCAGATCCAGTTTTTAAAACTTATGTAAACAAAATACATGAGTCTCTAGTGTGGCTCAGTACTAGTTTCTTGTAAACAGCAGGAAATTGTCAATGAAGAGGCCTTCCAAAATATTCTGTGGAAGGACAGCTTGATGAAGCACTGACAATTGCCTTCTGTCATCAAGATATAAAGAGTGTGAAAGGGGGAACGCTAATAAGTGGCCTGTAAACAAAACACTGGACTTGTGATCAATGAAAATCCTAAAATGTTTGTCAGGTTTTTTTCAGCTTTATTTTAATATTGGAAACTCAGGTTTTGTCTACTCTAGAACAATTAATAAAATGCAAACATTGGCGTCAAACCAAAAGCCGATTAACTGAGAACAGACAGCACAATTTTAAGATGGATATATGGACAAGAGAATGGGTCTTGTACAGCTAAATCATTTTATCTCCTCCAGTTTCTTCCATTACTAAACGGTGGCCAGAACGAAGAATTACAAAGCTGCTAGTGGCACTTAAACCCAGATGATTTGAGAATAGAAGCCTACTTAAATGACTAAACACAAGCAGTAGTGGGAGACTACTGGTTCTTGGCATGAAAATAACAACATGCATTGACCATAACAGCTGTTAAAGTATTTAAATAATGCTCCAGCTAGACGATAATCAAAATTCATTTTCAGCTGGGAATTTTGTTACTAAGATGCACAAGTCTGAATACCAAGAATAATGTAACCTCCTTCACCCATGAGTCCAACTAAAGTCAATAGGAACTAGCCCATTTATTTAAGATGATACAGAGAATCTATAGGTCTGTCGCATCTTAGGCGCATTTAACATGCGCAATTTCAGCTTTACGCGGGCTGCAAAAAACAAAAACAAAAAAAGAGAAAAATAACAATTTAAATACTGTTTCTGTAGTGCGGGCGATTCTGCCCGCCATTACACTCAATGTAATTTTGACTATACGCGATTCTTGCATTAGGCGCTGACTGCGGAACGTAACCCTAGCGTAAGATGAGACAGACCTGTATAGTTTTCAGCCTCTGTATGGCCATTTACCACAATAATCCTTACTCCTTTAGGAGCTTACTAAACTTTTTTTTACAAAAAAAACAAAAAAGGTGGCACTAACATCGTGTACCTTGTGACAAGCAGAACCACACAACCTTAGTGTGTAAACTTCCTCCTTTGCCAGATGTCACCTCTCCATGCCATTTCGATCTTAGATTCTAAGCGGCTCAGGCACTGTCTTTAACCACTCTGTAGAGCAGGGGTTCTCAACAAATTTTTTGGTAGCTGCAGAGTGTGGCCACCAACTCTTGCTCTGACAAACCCGTCTCTGCCTCCCGCAGCTCTTCACTGAGAGCCCGCCCCAGGCTCCCCACGCCCCAGCCGTGCGGGAGCAGGGGAGCTGCCCCAGGGAGTGCCCTGACAACTCAACACTGCAGCTGCCTCCAGAGCCACATCCAGCACTGCACACACCAGCCCCACATGGCTCCTGAGGCGCTGCCCAGAACCCCTGAGGAGGTTGAATGGTGCAGGGTACTGATCCCCATTGGCAGTGCCAGCACAAACATCAAGGTGGCACATCTTGCTGCCCTTGGTAACAGCTAGTCAGGAGCAAAAGCTGGGTGCTGCAGGGAGGGGCTGCTGCTTTGCTTCCCTTATCCCTCCCCTCCCCCAAATCTCCACCTATTCTTTGGAGGCTGTCCTGGCTGCAAACAAATCCACTGGTGGCTGCATTTGAGAAACACTGCGTGCCATGTGCACCTATGATGTAATATACAAATGTAAATAAAACAAACACTAAGTTAATAAAACAGGTTCTGGGTTGGACTCATCAGCACTCTACAGATCAATCAACTACACAAATTCTTGTAATAGTGCAGTGCACTGTCTCTGCCTTTGCCGTGTCCTGTGTCGGTCTGCAAATATCTTCCCTTTTCTGTGCACTTGCTGTTCATTTCTACACTGCATCCTCTTTCTGTACTTCTGCCACTCTCACTGTTCCTTTTTTCGGTAGTATGTGCTTCTTCTCTTCCCTTTTCTCTAGAAAATGATCACTAAGGAGAGATTTTACAGGGTGTGAACAAGTTCTCGTGACTCCTAGGGGATTTCCCATTTAAACAAGTGAAAAACTAGTGGAACATGGAGGGTTTTGTTCTCAGGGGCCCCTAGACATCACTCCCTTTCTATGTGGCCAGTACCATCCCTGCCTTCCTGTCTTTTCTATATGGCAGCTCTCTTGCCATATCGTCCTTCCCCTTTGTGCAAGTGTGTACCCATATTAGTCTCTTACTCTATTTTTGTTCTGGGAGATGTAAGGAAGGGGAAAAAAAAAACCACACGTATCTAAGCTTGTTCTAACTTATTTCTCTTCAAGCCCTCAGTAACGCTCCACTCTCCAATCGAGGAATGCTGAACGCAGCTCCCGCTGGAGCCAGTCAATGCTAGTACATGTTTCATTAGGTAAAGAGGAGAGGAGATCCCTCCTAGCTATGTCCCAAGCATATTTTAAATTGACTACATTTCAAGTTGAGAGTGTCCCTTTAAGCCAGCAATGATTTTTATGTTTGGAGAATGTTCTTTAACCCTACCTGTTGGCAAGCAAATAAAACAGGGCCTGTGGCTAATCCAAGTTTGAGATCCGCTGCTGCTGGTTTCCCCAACTGGTCAGCACATGATGTAAAATCTAGCACATCATCTATTAGCTGGAAGAAGACAAACACAAAAGCAACTTTTACCACATTAAAAAACAACATGATACAACACATTTTAATTGCTGTGTCTAGTTAAAAGAAAATTTATATAGAGAATTACAGCAATCCAGTTTGGTTTCCAATGTAGTTTTGAGAAGTGTGCATTTTAGACTTCCCACTAATTCCGTAAAAGCAACAGAATACACTACCTGAAAAGCTATGCCAACATTTTTTCCATACTGGTATGCAATCTCATGAACTTTTGGATCAGGGCAGCCTAGTATGGAAACCTGAAAGGAAGAGGAAAAAAAGAGTAAGGACAGCTCTAATTATTCACCTGCAACTTGTTTGATTGTAGGTGCAACATAATAAGCACAGTAAACATCTGGGAGAGGGGAAAAAGCCACATCTAGAGCATTCTTCCCCATCCCCAATTCCCTGTTTATACACACACACACAAATAGCCAGGCCCATTAGAAAACACAAAACCCAATAGAACTGCAGTATTAAATTCGGGATAGAGATTAACTTTATTATGGTTACAAATTATACTGTAAGGAGCGGGAATGCAGCAGGAGAAGAGGTGTTACACATGTAGGTTAATTGTCTAACGCAGTTCAGCAACACAGGGCCTGAATCTGTTTACATAATTGTTAGGAGGATAGGGCTCAAGTAGGTAGATGGATCTTACAAGCCTCCCAGTAACAGACACCATGGAGTTGGAAGAGTGGTGCCCAAACTAGGACAAGTGAGAGAGGGAAGGTTATTTTTATAGGAGATGTTAACTGTCCAGAAATGAACTATCAATAGAGATGAGCTGATAAACTTGTAGATGAAATTTCCACTGAATTATTGGGGAGTTTAGTGGCAAAGGGGGCTGGGATGGGAAAGGGCACATAATACTAGACCAAATCATCACTGGGTCTGAACAAGCCATAAGGAATCTTGAGGTTCAAGAACTGTTTGAACTGCAGCCATACTATGGTAATGTGGCTCTTTGTTCATGAGTAGCAGGCAGAAAAAAATCTCCTATATAATCATTGGGGAAAATACATTAACATTTTACTTAAGTGCACACAAAAGAATGAACTACTCTGAAGACAGCGGTCTAGAGGCATGAATTCTGTATAATTAAATGAGGGGGTGATGAGTGAGATTTGGGAGTCGATGACCATGAGAGCCACAACACTGTTTAAAATAATGTTTTAGAATTTTGTATGTGCGCTTGTAGATAGATTATTTTTTTTAAAGTGTACAAACTTGGTTCCACTTGATACTCAGATTTATTTTAGTTTTCAACAAAACTACAGTTGTTGGGGGAAAAAAATATCTATCCTGGCTTACTATAGAAACTAAAACTAATGTTACTAAAAGAGGAGAGGAAGCAGTGAAGATTCATTTTGATTTATCAAGTAAAAATAAGTAAAAATGAAATAGAAGAGCAGCATAGGAACACAAACATATAAGGAACAAAAATGTTTTTTTCTTAGGTGGGAAAGTTGTAGGATCATTTAAAAACAGTAGCAGGAGCCTTGATGGGGATTGTGAAGATGGAAAAGAAGCTGAAAAAAGTAATTTCGATAAGGTATTCACACTGAAGAATATCTTCAAATCAACATGATGCAAGCATGCACTCACATAAGTAGGGCCCTACCAAATTCACAGTCCATTTTGGTCAATTTCATGGTCATAGGATTTTTAAAATAATAAATTTCATGATTTCAGCTATTTAAATTTGAAATTTCACAGTGTTGTGATTGTAGGGGTCCTGACCCAAAAAGGAGTTTTGGGGAGGAGGGGGGGTGTCGTCACGGTACTGCTACCCTTACTTCTATGCTGCTGCTGGCGACAGCGCTGCCTTCAGAGTTGGGTAGCTGGAGAGCAGCAGAGGCTGACTGGGATCTCAGCTCTGAAGGCAGAGCCGCTGCCAGCAGCAGCACAAAGTAAGGATGTCATGATATGGTATTGCCACCCTTACTTCTGCAGTGCTGCCTGCAGAGCTAGGCCCTTAGTCAGCAGCTGCTACTCTCCAGCCTCCCAGCTCTGAAGGCAGCAGCGCAGAAGTAAGGGTGGCAGTACCATACCATGACATCCTTACTTCTGCACTGCTGCTGGCAGCGCACTGCCTTCAGAACTGAGCGCCCGGCCAACAGCTGCTGCTTTCCGGCTGCCCAGCTCTGAAGGCAGCTCAGAATTAAGGGTGGCAATACCGCGACCCCCCTAAAATAACCCTGTGACCCCCCACAACTCCCTTTTGGGTCAGGACTCCCCAACTTGAGAAACACTGGTCTCCCCCGTAAAAGCACACAAGACCAGATTTCATGGGGGAGACCAGATTTCACGATCCGTGACGTGTTTTTCATGGTCGTGAATTTGGTAGGGCCCTACACATAAGAAATAAAGATGAAAGAACCTCTAACACTGCTTTCCAAACATAAGAATACTAAAAGGACCTAAAAGAATCTGGATACTTCTCTCATCATCAGACAACATCTCACATTGCCTCAGTCTATAAAAAGAGGAAAGATGTTAGTAGCCTAGTTTTCTTGCTCAAAGTTTGCCTTTAGTCAGGCAAAATTCTGGAGACCATCAAAGGATAAACTGAATTGAAATACAAGGGGGTTTTAGATGGGAATAAGTATGGGGTATCAAACTAGAACCTAATCTTTTATCCTCCTTTTCAGGCTTCTCTCTTTAGAGAGTAAACTCTTTGGGGCAAGTCCTACATCATCTTATGCCTCTGTACAATGCCTAGCAAATTTTGGTTGCTATTGTAATATAAATAAACTATAATCAGTAAGACAAGCTGAGTGTGTGTGACTGTATATTTTTTGTAAAGTTTTTGAGTAGTGTCAGACTCTTAGGGTATGTTTACATTGCAATAAAAGACCCAGGTCAGCTTATTTAGGCTTGGGCTGTGGGGCTATAAATTGCAAATGTTTGGGCTCAAGCTGGAGCCTGGGCTCTGAGGCCCTGCAAGGGGAAGGGTCCCAGAGCCTGGCCTCCAACCAGAGCTCAAACATCTACACTACAATTTTATAGCCCTGCAGCCAAGCCTGTGGCTCTGAGACACCGTGACGGGTTGTTGTTTTTTTAAATCGCAGTGTAGACGTACCCTTATTTTGCCAATCTAAGTGTGAAATACAGGTATAAATGGAATGTTTAAACGGGCATTAGTAAAATTCAGAGTAAATGGCAAAGAGTGGGCGTGGAGACAAGTCACTAGTTGGGGAGCTTAAGGGTCATGCTGAGACTGTAGCTTTTCAATTTATTCAATGATCTAGGTCAGGACACGACTGTAGCTGCAGAATGATAATTTACTATGGACCAACAGGAGATATGAATAATTTTAGCAGCATCAATAGAAAGATTTAGATGCAGAGGAGAGGGCTATGGAATACATTTATGTAAGTGAAGTTCACAAAAGCAAAAAATTATTTTGTCATTGTGAAATTAGAAAACTTCTTGTCCTTTATTCAAGTTACATGCATTCAGGTAACAACAAAAATAAAAACCCAGGGCTTTAGGCCTACATAACCTCCTAATGAGTATCCCTCTTACCAGGACAATATCATGATTTCTATAAGAGAGAAGCACAATATGGGATGTCTACATGGGAAAGTTATACCNCTCTCTTACCAGGACCATATCATGATTTCTATAAGAGAGAAGCACAATATGGGATGTCTACATGGGAAAGTTATACCATTAGATATATAAGTTAGTGTGAATTTAAACTGCTATAGTTATACTAGTGTAACTCTCCATGGAATAATCATAGCGGTATAACTATACTGGTATAACTTGAAAAACTCTCCTATGCAGGTAAGCCCTATGTCACCAGAGTCACAACAGATCTGTTGCAAAGTCAGTCTTGTAGGAATTCCAATAGCTTCCCTATTAAACCTGCATTCAAAATTCTTACTCCTAAATTCGGCATTTCAAGATAAAGAAGATAAGGAACCCTTCATAACAATTCTTACACTACAATGAGACAACTCAGTTTACTTAAAGCTGGATTTCAGAAATACTATCTATTTTTTTAAAACTAGGAACAATTTTCCAGATGTCATAAGCAAGGCTATGACGCCATCTTGCCACTCTGATTTCAAACCGTGTTCATGAACTAGCCCCTCAGAGCTGATGGCTATATATAATCCCTTGTTATTTACTAGTCATAATTAATACTTCAAATTCCAGTTACTATGTTGAACGTTAATCTCTTCCACTGAAAGTAGATTATCAAAAGGAAATGACTTTAGTGGATTTTTTTTACATGAATGAGGGGATTTATCAGACATGCACCTGATACAGTAGTTCTATTAGCTCAAACCTGTTACTGGACTTTACAGTTTATTTTAATGTGCATGCAAAGCCTGAGGTGGTTCCGTATCAGCAGTGACATTACATTCTTTAATATGTCAAGAGGAGCTAACACAGTTTAGGCCCCAATTCTGCACTGAGTTCTGTGCAGGTGGACCCACATGAGACACACCCAGTGGAAGTTTAAACTTAATTAAATTTGGAATCATTGGCTAGAGAGAGAAGTACAGACTCCTCCTTTCATTGTACTCCCTATGACAAATCCTTATCGCCACACAGAGCTCTGTGGAAGTCAGTGGGGCTCTTTGTGGGTGCAGGGATATGCATGCACAGATCAGCTTGTAGGATCAGAGCCTACATCTGTAAAAACTGAATTCCTGCTACATGAAGCCCGAATATCTGATGCAACTTTTATACTCATTTCAATGAAGAAATATTTTTTTTTAAATCCTTATTTTGAAAGTATCTTATGAAGAATGTAAATCTTTACCTGGCTTTGAAATCTAATTATAGCAGGAAAAATAGGCAAGAGAAGGAGAAGCTGCTAAGCTTATTTGGTATCTCAGATTTCTCATGACAGCTGGGAATTCCATTTGTGCTTCATTGCTGTGAATTCCTGAACAGAAATCCTCCACTCCCATACTGTCCTTGAAAAATGCCTTTCAGTAACTCAGGCTACAGTGACTCTCAGGGCCATCTGCCACTATTTACTGTGGCACGCATATACTACTTTGGCCGTAGCTTAAGCACACATCTACCATGTAGTCAATATACACTGGAGACTGACAGCTTTAGCCCCTTGATAGACTTTTTATAGAAGTGTATTTGGTTACCTCAATGGCATTTTGGTTCTAATGTAAATGCTTTGGAGATGCAGATGATAACTAGTGCAATTACAGGAAAAGACCATCCGTATCCTGTATAGGCACTGTCCCAGGAACACACCAATCGTCCTTCCTCTAGATTAATTCTAACTAAAATCCCATTAGAATTAGTTTCTGCCATTTTTTTCAGCCAAAACAATGAGTGTCTTTTCCTTCCCTTAACACAAGAACTGAATTGGCTCATGCTAGCAGGACTTATACTAATTGATATTCTTAATCACCAATAATATAGCCTTAGTTTGCCCTTGAGAATGAAGTCATCTTCATCTTGGACACTTAAAAGAACCCACTTTCAAGCTACAGATAATGATTCTGATGACCATTTTTCTGGCTACAAAGAGCAGAACTACTCCTGAACCCATCAGCTCTCCTTAANAGAAAGTGTGCTCTAGGCACTTTCTGCCACTCATGCTATCAGTACCATTCTTCCCATCCTTGCTGACCTATGAAAAAAGAAACTGAGGGAAAGACTAAAAAATGTCATTGTCATAGTGTGAAAAGCTATAGTTTTGCCCCCAAGGATAATCCCCTCTCCCTCACTTTTATTTATAAACATGATTTTGCTGCATCTGAAATGCTAGATTCCCAGTGGTGAAAACCTAATTATGCACAGTACAAGTACCGGAAGGCAACAGTAAAACAAGCTCTCTTTCCTGTCAACTGTACCTCAGCTACACTTTAGACGGATGCCCCTGAATCTTTGGCTTTTGTGCAAACTCTCAGAGAGGCCAATAAGCAAACTGAAATGGTGGAATTTGTAATGAGAATCTATCTAATGGGAATGAAAGACCCTGTGAATTCTTTTCTTAGGTTGTCAAAATTGCTATCCAATAGCAACAGTTTTCAGTTACACTGAATATGTGGTGAGTCAGAAGCTTGATGTGACTGTCTTTACTTAGGCAAAATTCTCACTGAAGATTTGAGCCTTAGAGAGGAAAGCTCTATCAATCACACATTACTATTCATATGAACCATCCATGTCCTGATCTGTTTCTATAAAGAGTTGCCTAAGAAAATACATCTGAATCCTTTTTGGCAGATAAAATTCTCTACTTCCAAAATATAAGACCCCACTGAAGTTTAGATCCTTGGATGAAATTAGTAACACAGTTGAAAGCATGACTGTTTTGAAGGTAGGTGTAGATCTGGTAGGTGTAGATCTGGTATCAATGATTGGTGGTAGCCTTTTTTCAAGGACCCCAACTTTGTTGCAACATTAGGTCTAAGTGAAAAATTAAGAGAAATAATGCTTCATCTGTGTTTTGTTGCCAGTGGATATTCCCAATCTGCTTCAGAAACACAAAAGAAACTATCATGAATTTAAGAAGCTTTGGAAATAGATTACTCTTAGTTAGAAATGAAACCTTTACAAGATTTAGGTATACCCAAATGTTGTATGCAAATGCGACTGGAGTGTTTTCTATTTTCCTTGAACTGGTCAGATTTCCAGATTCCTCTGACACAGATTTTTATGGAAAGTATACTATACTGAGTGTTCCAATAAGGTATTACAATATTGGAAATAATGTCCTGTTTTACATAATCCACTTTATTTAGGCAATTTTCAACTGCTCTCTATTGCAAGAATGTACCACTGATTTCAGAATAAAACACTTAACAATAACACAGTGTGTTAGACTAATCCTTTTTGAACTGCCTCTTATTGCTAAGGTTATGTTCCAGCTACACTTCCCTTTCTGACAACATTATGGCTCTCTTTTTGGGGTGGGGAGAAAGAGGGGAGAAAAGCATTTTTGTCACTTCCTGCATTTTCTGAACTGGTAATAAAACATGTTTTTTTGAATAAACTTGTCTGTGCAAGTCAATATTCATTTGTTGTGTAACGAAAGTAACAGAATTTGGTGGTAAATACGGAGAGTAGGATATAGCAGGGTCTAACTGACTGTCAGTTTGCTTGGGACTCAGTCCTTGAATTTATGCTTCTGTCACTTTACAATAATGGAACTAGACATGATCGTTTTAGTCACCCCTAACCCACACAACTAAAAACATATTCAATTCATAAGACTTAATGAGGAGCAGAAGAGAATGTATTTCCTATTTAGAGCAATGCTAAATAGGAAGAACACAAACTGTTTAAATTTTTTGCACTGTTTTCATGTAGGGCTCTGCATTACAGTTTACTATGCTACACAATAGCAGACAACAGATGTGAAAGGAAACTTATATTCAACAAATGATAAGATGAACAGTTCTCGGACATGGATTTTAAAAATAGGCTCAAACTTCTAACATTTTAGAAATCAGCTCAGGAGTCTATAGTGGATCTTACTGTGAAACGAGTGAAGAAAGAGTAAAAGTCTGTCTCTGCATGTAAAACAGAAAGGAAAGAATGAAAACCAATAATGGAGGCTGCACAGCTGAATTGGGATAAAAATCTCAAACAAAGATCCATTAGGACTGTGGCAAAATACTAATTGAAGAGTCTAGTTTGGAGCATTTCCAAAGAAAATAGCAAGTAATTGGGAATTTAGCTGTGAAGCTTACAGTAAGGTATGTTAACTTGAGGAGAGACAGAACGTACATACTGCTTTACAACTGTTTGCGATAAGACTTGCAGTCTTCTTAAAGGTCTTCTCGAGGTAGTGAGCAAATCTCTCATTTTCATTTTCTTTGGAGCCCAACTGAAGGAATTCACCTATAAAGATGCAGGGACAAAGTCTTTATTTTTTAGGTTTATTGTTTAGACAAAGAAGTATAAAGATACAAATAGAAAAAACCTTACCACGCACCAAATCTTCAATCACCTGACTTAATACCGATATAATAGTAGTGTTTCCAATTCTTGCTAAAGCAACAGAAGCTGCTGAAAGGATAAAATCACCAGCTAAAACAGCCTGAAAAAAACGAGAGAAGATTTTTTTTTTTTTTTAAATGTCTCTTCACATAAAAAATACTAGGGACAATCTGATTCCCTGTATATTTTCCAGGTCTAGTCACATTACATCATTTTCCTCATAAAGTGTACATTTCTGACTGAAAACTGGAAAAAGGAAAAAATAGTTACATTATTTAAATTTGAACCATTTTGGAGTTCCCATTTTACAGTGATCTCTTTTTTGCTATATCTGAACGTGTTTTACCTGTGAGGTAAAGAAATAAGTTTTAACCATTATATACTGTATTGTATGGTCACTGTGCTACTGTTATTGTGTAATGTCAATTAGTTCTAAAGTGTCTTAAAAATCTTGGAAGCGTCATTGATCTTTGTCATCCCCCAGGACTTCCTGAATAATTTTTTTTTTCCAAATGCTTTATGAAGAAGCTTAGTCATCTTACATATTTCACAAGAGAATGATAACAGCAAAGCCTTTACTATCTTAAGGCATATATTTAACATTTTAAAGCCTGAACATTCTAATGCTAGTGTAAAAGCTCTTTTGGTTTGTTATTTCAACAAGGGAAACCAATACATGCTTAAGAGGAGGCATATTTTCATAGCATTTCAACATGATTTTAGCTACTGTATGCAACTGCCATTAGAGTCTATAGGAATCACATAGTAAAAACATCTTCCCACTATACTTTGAAAATGTAGGGTTAGAAAGTTTATCCATTTTACCCCCTGTATATAGGAATTCATAACATGATCACAATTATGTGATCAGCTCAGATTGTACCCCTTTTTCTAAACATCCCCAGCTTCTACCATAGCCACACACTACTGCCAAGGAGACACACACTAAATACAGTAACTCCTCACTTAACGTTGTAGTTATGTTCCTGAAAAATGCCACTTTAAGTGAAACGATGTTAAACAAATCCAATTTCCCCATAAGATTTAATGTAAATGTTAGGTTCCAAGGAAATTTTTTTGGGGCAGACAAAAGGCATTATATACTGTACTGTACTGTGGTGGGGAGTATCAGAGGGGTAGCCATGTTAGTCTGGATCTGTAAAAAGCAACAAAGAGTCCTGTGGCACCTTATAGACTAACAGACATATTGGAGCATAAGCTTTGGTGGGTGAATACCCACTTCGTCAGATGCATGTGGGGGGGAGGTGCCCCTGGCTTACCCCTGGGGCTCAGGGCAGGGGGTGCAGGGTCTGGGAGGGAGTTAGGGTGTGGGAGGGCACTCAGGGTGGGGGTGCGGGAGGAGGCTCAGGGCTGGGGCAGGCAGGAGGTGCAGAGCACTTACCTGGGGCAGCTCTTGTTTGGTGCAGGGGGTGTGCAGGTGGCTCTGCACAGCGCGGCACCGACCCATGGTGGCGATTCTGGGAGCTCCCTCTCCTCCCCCTGGCAGGCAGGGCCACCCAGAACGCAGGGGCTTTAGGGGCCCCAGGGCCCTGGCCTGCAGCTTGGGCTGGAGGACTCAGGAGGAGCAGGGGCAGCCAGCGGCCAGAGAGAAGTGGCGCTTTCCCCTTCAAAGCACCGCTTCTCTCCTGCCAGCTTTGAAGGGGAAAGCGACGCTTCTCTCCAGCCGCTGGCTGCGCGGCTGCCGCTGCTCCTCCTGAGTCCTCCGGCCTGTGCTTGCAGGGTCGCATTCCGAAAGGGGCTTTAGAGCTGCACCAGGGCCCCCTTAGCCCAGGGCCCTGTAGCCCCTAAGTTCCGGGTGGCCCTGCCTGCCGGGGAGGGGGGGGGGGAGAAGGAGGGGCAGCTTCCTCGCTCGCTCCCTCCCACAAAGTCCTAAGCGCTGGGAGGGGAGGAGGAAGGGAGGGGGAGGAGGCGGAGAAGAGGAACTTGTGCAATGCTCCCTTGTAAAGTCAGCGAAACTACATTATAAGGGAGCATTGCACAACTATAAACAAGTATGTTCCCTAATGGAGCAACGACGTAACTTTGAAACAACGTTAAGCGGGAGGATGTTAAGTGAGGAGTTACTGTATTAGCAACATGACAAATACAAATCTCCACTTTACCAGTACCGTATTACAATGACAGACTCACCTTTCTCTCCCCCCAGATTTGATTAACTGTCATTTTTCCTCTCCGAGAATTTCCATCATCAATGATATCATCATGAACTAGACTAGCAGTATGGATCATCTCTGCAATTATGGCCACAGAGCGTTGGCTTGCTTGCACCTCCCTAAAATTATAAAAACCCCACACCTTTAAGTGTCAATCAAGTATACTATGTGCACTGCAATATGCTCATGAAAAACCTCTATGCAAACTAAGAGAAACTATTATTTTTCAAGTATCAGAGGGGTAGCCGTGTTAGTCTGGATCTGTAAAAGCAGCAAAGAATCCTGTGGCACCTTATAGACTAGTCTATAGTCTATAAGGTGCCACAGGATTCTTTGCTGCTATTATTTTTCAATAGCAGTGGTTCTCAAAACATTTTCACGTTCTGAACCTATCATTGACTGCCAACCTTCTGAACTTTGTATAAGCAGACAAGAGAAAAGTCAGATCATTTTAATACAATGGGTGCAATTGGTTGGTTACATCTTCCCATTTTGTAGCAGTCTGTATATAGGCTTGTTTCTGCAACTCTGAAGCTAATGGGAGTTATGCCATTAACTTCAATGAGAGCTGAATCAGGCTCTATATATCTCTGGATATAGGGCTTCAACATCTTACCTCACTGCTTGCAACCCTCACTGCTCCAATATCTGCAAGTCAGGATACAGTTTGGTTCTGTCTTCTTGTATTTGTGCTACTTCCCTTCCCAATTTTGATGTTTCCCGCAAATTTGATTGTGACTGAATTTACACCAAAGAAAGACTTGGACAATGATACTTGAAGGAGCCACAGCATGAAGATACTTATGAGTTCTGCTTGTCAAAAACATCTGAAAACCTTTAGTGTTCCCTGGGCTGGGCTACATTTAGCAAGAGGCATCACTATTTTAAAGTTGATATCCTTCCCTACTGTAACAGAAGCAGATTTCAAGATCATGTGAAAGTGCCCTGTAGACCATAGTTTGAAAAACCACTACTCTAAGAAAATTACATTAAATGGTCCTGGTTTTACTGTAGTATCCTTTCTTCTGTTTATGTTATTTAAAGAACAATTCCACCACCACCACCCTGACTCAGGAGTTCTGATAAATTTAGTAAACTTAAATGGCAGGTTCAAGAAAAATAAAAAGGCTGCAAACATGAATATATAGCAGAGTATAGGTTTGGAACTGAAATTTAGGTAAATGTTGCTGATAATCCATGAGCCAGAATAGATACCAGATTACTCTTCCATAGGAGTGCAGGGCCACTACAGCTAAGTAGAAAAAAACCTAAGACTCTGAATGAACATAAGGAACAGATTTGTTCTACAATAAGTTGCATTTTTCAGTCCCTTTTTTGACCATATTTTATAAATTTCACCTTACTCTTCCCATAATGCCCTAGCAATGTTTGTGTAACACAATGGCATACTTTACATGCAAAACATTCAAGAATCAGTTGAGTTCAAAGTTTGCAAGAGGAAAAGACTTTTCAAAAATATTATTGGCGACTTTTAGACATTAACTTTCTTTCCCCATCCATACTTGTGGGTGAAACATACATACAGTAGAACCTCAGAGTTACGAACTAACCAGTCAACCACACACCTGATCTGGAACCGGAAGTACACAATCAGGCATCAGCAGAGACAAAACAAAAACAAAAAACCCCGCAAATACAGTACTATGTTAAAGGTTAACTACTAAAAAAAAATAAATGGAAAGCAGCATTTTTCTTATGCATAGTAAAGTTTCAAAGTTGAATTAAGTCAATTTTCAGTTGTAAACTTTTGAAAGAATAACCATAACGTTTTGTTCAGAGTTATGAACAATCTCCATTTCTGAGGTGTTCGTAACTCTAAAGTTCTACTGTAGGTCTAATTAAGAGCAAAATAACTGCATTAAAGGAATACTATTCACAGAATGTCCAGTTCAAGTGCAACCCTGATTTTTCCAAAGCATGGTCATGACCCCCAGGATTGTATTGTACTCTCTATTTTAGGTTCCGCAGCGTTTCTCAAATGCAGCCACTGTGGCTGCATGAGGCCACCAGAGGCTCTTCTTGCGGCCACAGCCTCCTGGGCTGTGATTGGGGGAAGGGGGCAAAGTAGCGGCCCCTCCCCTCCCTGTTGCTCCTGGATGCACTGCCTTGGTGTTGGTTGCTGGAGCCACCAGCAAGGGTTGGGTCCTGCCCACCTCTGGAGATACCTAGGGCACAATGCGGGAGGACCAGGCAGCCGGTGAGTTCCCCACCTTCCCAGGGGTGGTGGGGCTCAGGCTTTGGGCTTCAGCCCTCGAGTGGTGGGATGGCAGGCTCTGGCCGAGGTGCTTCAGACTCCATCCCCAGGCTCCAGCTGTGCGGTGGCAGGCCCCAGGCTCTGGACGCAGCACTTCGGGCTCCAGCCTCCCCGCTGCCTACCCCGCTCCACCATTCAGGGCTTAATTTGTCCCCAAGCTTGGCGGGGCTGAGTAAGACTGCTGTGAAAAGTGATACTTGTATGTTTGTTAATATCACTTTTCACAACAGACTTACTAGTTAGCAATAAATAAAATACAATGATTTGGACACATATATATGCATATTTATTTGTTTTTCCTAAAGCTAATTACCGTACATATTTTAGGAAAAAGTGTGAAAGCGGACACCAAAAAATTTGTCCTGAGAACCCCTGGTCTAGAGTGAAGTAATGAGGCAAAAGACTACATCATGCCCAAGGACATCTGGTTCCAAAGAGCCCGCACTCTGGAACACTGCAAAGTTGACTGGAATCTTTATTGCTGAGGATGGTTTTAAAGGGATGCCTGAACAGCTGAACTGCAGACCCTTAAAGTCTGCCTTATCTTCACTGTGCTCCACACATGGGAAGTCTGAATTGCAGACTCTCCAAAGCTGGTTGACAACTCACTAACATCTGGAGACATGACCAGCAAGCTTAGAAATCTGTATTCTAAATTTGAAAGACATCGACTGTTGAACTGACTCTCTTGATTCCTCTAAGATTTTGGGTGTCTTCAGAGACTGAGATAATTAGGATTGTATTGCATCATTCATTATGTCAGAATATGACCGTGAACACTTATCAGCCAAAGCCACACATTGATTGGCCAATTAAGTCTTTTGGATGATGTCACACCAGTGATTTAACTCAATGGTTCACAGCTGCTTATTTATTTATTTTTTAAAGAGGTGGAGAGGAAGTAATGAAGGAACATATTTGGGGTTAGCTGGGGTATAGAGGACAACAATGAGGGAGCAGAAAAAACAACATTTTCAAATCATTCCCTTCCTCAGATGCGCCAACCTGCTCTTCCAGCAAAAGTCTGAAACCTTAAAAATGAGCCAATCATGCTAATTTCCAGCAGAACCAGAATAAATTAAAGAGAAAACATAAAATCTTGAAATCACTTCAACTAATTACAAAAGGAATTTAAGTCTTGTTGCACATGGTTTAAATACATTTAAATTTAATAATCAGCAATGAAACTGGAAGGTGACATCTTGCCAGTCTGCCGACATAGGTGCCAAGATATGACCCTATTTTTATGCAGAGCACCTCATAGCTTTTAGTGGGGAATTCTGCATGCAAAACAATGGCAGGATATGGCCTGTAGTTTGTGAAAAAAGGAATCATTGCTCAGTATAAGAATAAAAGCTGGACACTTTCATGGTTGTTTTAAGATCGCTCTAATATGCATTAGAAACTTTGTTAGTTCAACACTTCAGTATAAATTTTTTTCCATAAAATTATTTTTATTAAATCATACAACTTACCTTAAAACAACTGTAAAAGTTTCCAGCCTCTTTCATGCATTCAACTGCTCATTGGAATTCCCTTTGTCATAAACTATGTCAGCAGACTGGACTTCCTGCTGGAAAGTAGCAGTAAAATGGCAGTGCTCATTGACACACCAGAACCATTCAATGGTATGAAGATAGCACAATAGTGACAAGCAACAGAGAGTCCTGTGGCACCGTTACGACTAACAGATGTATTGGAGCATAAGCTTTTGTGGGTGAATACCCACTTCGTCAGATGCATGCGTATTCACCCACGAAAGCTTATGCTCCGATACATCTGTTAGTCTTAAAGGTGCCACAGGACTCTCTGTTGCTTTTTACAGATCCAGACTAACACAGCTACCCCTCTGATACAATAGTGACAGACATTTCAAAAGCAAGTTTTGAAAGTTCTGTTTTAAAAGTACAGTTCTTCTCCGAAAAGTGACTTTAAAAATGGCATTCTAGGGTTCACATTTATGGTGTCTCTGCTTTCTGTACAAAATGTGCCAATTTTACAAGGAACTTTTTTTAAAAAAATGAGCTAGTATTTCTGAAAACTCCATCTGGGCATCAAGCAAGGTCCTTTCAATCTCACACATCAGTAACAGTAATAAAGATTCTGCAGGCAAAGTTATTCCCCCTCTGTGATGCTACTGGAAGCCCTGATAGGAGCATAGTAAATTTTGTTGATGATGCTCAAGAAATAATAGGAACCTGGTCATTCTCTCTTAGCAGCTTCCACTCTGCCATGCTAACAGAAGGAAAATTTTTTTTAGTGATTAAGGTCAGCAGATAATGCTGGATACACACAGACTGGCTGAGGATGACGGTGCCATTTTTACAAAGTTCTCAGAGTAGAACCACACCACCATTTTATATATTATTTAGTAAATATGTGCAACCTTAACTGCCTTTTTGTGCATATGCATTATGATAGCTTTTAATTACACAATCACATATTGTTTTGTTAGCAGGCCTCTTGCTTTGTTTTGTGCACATACTGGACAGACAATAAGACAGGTTTGGATAGTGAATTGGTGTTGGGACTGCAGTACCCTTGACCTTTTCTACTAGTATGGTGTGCAGTCGAAAGAGGCCTGCTGGCAGAGGCAGAACGATGTTGTGGGTAAGGCAGTATTTCTGTATGGAACTCATTATTTACAACTTCATAGAGCTTTGTAACACCCTGCCAGGTAGGTAAGTACTGCTATTCTGATTTTAAGGATGGGGAAAACAGCAATGGGTGGGCTGATACTTAGTCCAATGCGCTGACCACACCTCTCAGGATAAGCTTTCACTCCCTGCTGGGAATCTGTTGCTGGGGAGGAAGTGTGTACGTTCAGGAGTGTAAACCAGAAGTTGCGAGGGTGCAAGAGGGAGTTGGGGAGGCATGGATTAGGGAGCTGTCAAGATAGCTACCTGATGCAAACAGCTGAACAATAAGCAATGTACATGATGATTGTGAGGAAGTGAAGATGCTGTCTAGTAGTCTTATACTATAATAATGAATGGAGTGTAAGAACCGATATAGATTGGACAGTGACAGAGACGTCAGCTTTGTTTCTGTTGCCCTTCAAGGGGGGTCTATTCTCCCTACTTTGTTTCGAAGTCTCTTGTGCTCACCCCATTTTTCCTCCTTTGATATTCCTCCTTCTCTTTTGTTTCAGTCGCTCTCTGAATTATGGCTACAGCAGAGGACATGCATATTTCTAGTTACAAACTATAGGCGGTACGTCTGGGAAACTAGTAAAGTGCAGAAGCACAGCTCCAGTCAGGCAAAGGGATAATTCTCTTCAGTGATAATTCTGTGAGATTCTCCCATTATGTGTTGTGAATAACTCCAGGAGAATGTGTGAAAACACAGGATTCACACAATCCCAATTTAAACCCCTTACCAGGACTCCAGCTCTCACACACAGAGATAAATTTCAACAGTTAAACAACAGACAAAAAGCTATTGCCCAAGGGACCTAAACACTTAGGTTTGTATTTACAGTACTACGATCTTTAAAAGAGAAGAAAAATCATACCAGTGCTGAACAATTTGCATACTTCATCCACTGATCTTGTGATGAGGACACAAGGGATCCAAAACATTAACTGAGTGTGTAATTTTCCTTGCAATGGCTTGGATAATGTGAACTTGTTGAAGAGGAAAAAAAAGCTAATTTACTGAGAATAGTTTGGGGACCCATTTTTTTAATTATAAGAAATATGACCATGCCATCAATCCTGCAAGCTGTTCTGTGCGGGTGGATGGGCACCGGGGTCCATTCATGCAGAACACATACCAGAAATTAGGGCCTAAGATTGTGTAAACTGATGTTCTGCTATTTTAATGGATACAGAGGGAGCATTTTCCTTTCTACTGCTATTTACACAGCAAACAAGATTTTAACAGGGGAAAATATGTTGGATGCAGAAGGTTGTACAACAGTTGGGACTGGCAGTTGGAGAAGAAGAAAATGAAATGCAGTGTCAGTAACACAACCCCTGGAGGCAGAGAGAAGGAGGGCTCAGCTGATGAAAAGCAGAGCAAACTGTCTGAAGAACAGTGCTAGGGAAAGGAAAGGATGAAGAACAAAAACCAGTAAAAGGGACCACTGAGAAAATGGCAAAGAGAGAAAAAAAAAATCCACCTGAAAGTGGGAAGTTACTTTTCTGTAAAAATTGTGCTTTTCTGAAGAGATCATCTGGCAGGAGTCACAATCCTATATCTGTTTCTTTGCACAAGACTTGCTGAACTCTCTTAGCTCTCAAGGGTTTTTGATCTTTGAGGGCAGCAGTATCATGGTGAAGTATAATCAAGGCACCCTATTAATATTTGTGGGCTATCTCCCCCTGCCAGATATAATGCTGCCCTCCAACTGTTCCAGTCAATTTCTTTGATTGCACAGAGGGGTGAAGCGCCTAGAAAGAAAAGTAAAGTAAAAATGATCATTAAGATAAGACAAAAAATGCTTCAAAAGGAAAGATAAGATCCAAGAGAAAAACATCTCAAATAGGTAAACTTCAAACATGACGGGGAAGTGGATAGGTGAGTGAGACTCACCCATGATGACATTTTCAGAGAAGCAAAATTATAGATGAATAATGTTCCCTTCTACATAGGTATCATCTGTGCAAGATTCTCACTCTTGGATAGTAAAAAGAAACTTGGTAAAACTTGCCAAAAGGAAATGAAAGCACAGCTGTAAAGAGCCGCAACAACAAAGCTAATGACAATGTGAACAGGAAATACATGTTTGTGTATATTTATCATATAGTATACAATGACTAAGAGACCTCTCAAAGTTCAGCATCAGATCAGGTATATGGCCTGCTAGAAAGACCTCAACACTAGAGAAAAGATCCAGGCAAAACTTGCAACTCATAAGCCAATATCCCAAAATAAAACAAACCTTAATTTTTGGTTTGACCTCCCCTACCCTGGAAACATGTATCAACATGAAAAACAGTATACTGCAGACTTGCATAAACATACATACATACATTGTGTAAAGTCATCTAGATTTACCTAGAGAGAAAGGGGGATGCAGCAAGGAAGAAGAGAAGAAAGTGAAATCCTGGTATTTCATTCCTTTTCCCCTTCCAAAGCATTTCATTTTTCTCACTACCCAACATTTCATTTCCAAAACTTAGACAAAAGGGAGGCAGTTACTCAGCTTGTCTGGACACAAACAGCTGGAATAGGGTAGGTGACAGAGAGGCCTGAAATATCAAAAATGTTTCAGGAAGCACTGACACTGACTGCATGAAAACCAACAAGCAAAAGGTGCCAGGGACACCCGTCTCCATGCCAAAGCTTTTGCACTGAGAGAACAGGCATCTGCCTCAGCACAAAAATCATTCCAGTGTACTGAGAATCATACTCCTGTTGATACGGGGGAAGGGAATGCCCGAAAGCTGGTATAGAGAGTTAAATGAAGGCATCCTGTCTAGCCACAAAGGAGCCTTCCCATGTCTAAAGGAGAACACACACACCCCACCCCACCCACGTTTCTTCAGGACATTGAACAGATGGCAAAGCCCACACCAGATCATCTGAGTTCATCTTCAGAGTTGTCAACCCAGTTTAAAAAGAAAATAAAAAAAAATAGTCAAAAAAAAATCAGCACCCACTTTGATAAATGATTTTTCAGCTGCTCTATTCTCTGTCAGGAATAGCGCATTAAAAACATTGCATTGCCACCACTAGCTGAAGCAAAGGAAAGATTGAAATTAAACGTATTTTTAAATTAGTAAAAGTGGAGTGGTGACAATAAATCATAATGTTAAGATGAATACAATTATGTAACTGATAATAAGGGTTTAATGATAAAGATAGTTTTGAGCAGTTGCAGCCAGGAATAACAAGGTGGTGATCACAGGGAATCATAGCCAGTGAAAGTAAAAAGGTGGTCTTGGAGCGATTTGGCCAACAGCAAACAGGCAGGCTGAGGTGAGATAAAGGTCACTCCAAAAAGCTGGAGGGAGGAGTCAGTTGAGCATGGCATAGGTTTTCAATCAGGTCCTCTTTGATTGACAGATGAGTTTAGCAGCTGTGATTGGTTCATAAGAACAGACCAATCAGGGAAGGCATAAGGATGATAATTGTGGATGAGTATGCCAATGATAAGGATTGAAGAAACAATCCATCAGAATAGGCTACAATCTGTATACAAGGCAGGTTGCTGACAGGCTTCATTCACTGTGAGTGGGAGGTGCTAGTGTGAGTGAACAATTGGAGAATCATCAGATGCTGAAAGATAACAGCTGAAATCACTGAAGAAAGAAGAACCAAGGCAAAGCAGTTGGAGCAGTGGCAGACAGAGCAGAGGGACAAAAGACTATGGAGAAGTAAGCATGACGACACTCGCATGAGGAATAATTGGAATGCATGAATGTGTATACCTGGGATAATAAAGTTGGATGTTTGTTTCTTTGTTATTCATATATATAAAGTTGTAATTAGAACTTGTTAACGGCATCTTGCATATGACTGGCCATTGTATGTGGAATGTAAGCACTTAAAGCTATTTCCCCATTGTATAATATTGCAATGTTGGGTACTTTAATGTGTATGTACCAAAGACATTTACTTTGCCTTTTTGATGTATGCCTTTTGAAAGAATTTATGTTTTAGATTTATTGTGTCAACGTTTTTTTGTTTCTGTTTTCCCCCCCCCCAAAGATTGCTGCTTTAGTGTCGATCCTTTGAGCAGAAGGCTGTATCCGTGTCCTCCCAAGGGTCAGAGTTAGTCTGTTCTGGGAGTTTTCCCAAAGGTCAGAGAGAAACCCCTGGCAATTCCTCTAGGGCAGGCCACCTCCTTTCACTTACCAAAAACAGACAAATTGAGGATTAAGTTAATGACCTAGGCAGGCCATTGTGGGGGTACTTTAAGTCTGATTTTGGGGGTAACAAGCTGGTGTCCCTGGGTGGGCCCACAGCGCTATTTGAAGTCTTATGGAAGGTATAGTGCCCCCAGTGGATAGGAAGATGATTGACACCAGGAAGTGAAATTTTTTATTTTTACTTATTTTAGTAATTTGTTTTTGTAAGCTAGTATTCTGAGCACTGAGGGTGAGCAGCCCAAAGAAGGGGGGGAGGGGGTTCTGTCCTAAAGAGACAAATACTACTAAGTATTAGATATTGATGTGTTGAAAGCCATTGTGTTAAGTCAGAATGCTCAGATTATAGCCACCCAGAAAGAGGCCAGTAAGTGGCACAGTGGAAACAAAAACCGTTAGATGGGCAAGCTGCAGTGGAGGCTGTGATCACAAAGATAGAGGAAGAAAATAAAGTTAGCCATGGGGTCTGTCAGTGCCAAAAATGTACTCCAGAAAGTGAGTTGCAACTAAGAGAAGGAGTGATAATGGCTATAAAGGGGCCAGAAGGGAAAAATTGGGATAGTAAGTTCCTTGAATGGCCCAATAAAGAGGAAAAGACCGATCCTTGTAGTAAAGATTTCCCTAGTTAATACTATGAAAGGGATAACCCTGAGAAGCTCCCTCAGAGACTGCGTGCCATGGAACAAATTAGGGTATTGGGCAAGTCCACAGGTCCCCTAAATAGCAGTACAATAGCAAGTTGGTTGGCTAAGACATCTGATATCCTTGGGACAACAGGGACAGATGTCTCAACCATGGTTGCAAAAGAACTAAGTAACCCATATATGTTTAAGTTAGAGGAATCCAAAAGGTTAAGAGATTCCTCAGACCAGGTTCAGCAATTGCCCCAACAGCAACTGGAATTTTGTTTTAGGGAGAAGACTCAGCTTGAGAAGTCCACACTACAAGAAAGAAAGGTTTAAGGGATGAGCTGCAGATTAAAAAGCTACAACTCACTCGTGATAAGCAATGGCTTAAAATGATAAGGAGCAAGATTGCTTCTTAAGGAAAACTGCCACAAAGGCAGAAGTAAATGTGGTTCTGAACCCACAGAACCAGCAGACTCTGGCTAACCATGCATACTGCCAACAGGAAGTGACTTGCTTACAGGAAGAGCTGCAAGCTATACAGGTAGTAAACAGCGCAGCTCAGGGAAGCGGTGTTGTGGTGAGCATTAAGAAAGTTGCGCTCAGAAAATTGGAGGAAAAGAACAGGGTTAGCTCTGGTACAAGTTCAGAAAACTTTTCTGGACTTCCGTATGGAAGTAATACTAATAGACTTCACTTCTTTTCAGGTTTTCTTCCCCAAAGGGGATTTTGATTCTGTAATATCTTTTCCTAAAGAGAAACAACAGGTAAAAGAAAAACCAGAGTCATGTCTGACTTGGAAATTAGTGCATAGAAATCCTGACTTGATTAAGGGAGGTACCATAGTGTGTAATGTAACACAATCTGAAGGAACATTAGTTTCACAATTTGGTTTAACAATGAAAACAGTAGTAATGTTTCATAACTTAGATGCTGCTTTAGTGTAGGACAAGTTGTAGGTAAAATACAGAAAGGATGGCCACCTCCAAGGAAAAAACCTAAAGAGGTATCAGTGGTAACCTTTTCCAATAATGGTCCATAGGAAAAAGGAACCAACACTGCAAACAAAATAAAGGGGAAATCAAGGAAAGAGAGCTAAAGTAAAAATTTTGCCTCTTATGAAAAGAAGAAAGTTCCCGATGTGGGTAGAAATTGGTTTGGGGAGAACTGTTGCAGAATAAGCTTAGGGATCAGATCCATGGACTACCTACCGAAGACTTGCCAGCCATGAAATAAGTATACCTACGGCTCTCACACACTCTAAAGATCAAGTATAGGGAGGCCAAGCACCCCCATCTCCCCAGTGTCAGCAAAAAGACCATGCTGACCTAGTGACACTTTTAAAACAGGATATATGGGAGAGTAGAGCAACATCCCAATATAATAGCAACACTATCTGAGGATAACCAGGTGAGACCACTAATAAACATTAGTGTAGGTGAAGGAAAAATTCAGCAGTTATGCTATTTAGATATGGGATCAACATATTCAATATTCAGGGGCGTTCCATAGAACTGATCCCATATGTCACACTTGAAACAAAGGCGATTAAAGGAATATATGGGATTGAGAGTGCCGTTCCCTTGAGTATTCCACCAACAGTAGACGTGGGAAATAGGAGGGTGCAAAATGTTCGATTCAGGCTAATGGAAATAGGGTTTAATGGATTAGGAATAGTAGGGATGGACATTTTGAAGCCACTCCAATATTCAGTAGACTTTGTAAACAGGATATTATGGGCAATGGATTAATTAGTTGATTTAAGTAATGTAAATAGTTAAGGTTACATTTAAAATGTTGTTCAATAAAATTGTTATAAATGATACTCCCAAGGGAGAAAAGGTGTCTATTTCTTTTTACAGAAAGAGCCAAGATGATTACTCTTTTTGGTATCAGTGGTTACTGGATTCTGCTATGGTGGTGCCAATTTGGAAGCTGTAAAGCGGACAGCGAAAATCCAGTGAAAAAAAACTCAACCAAACTGCTGCCAACAGGACTAACAGGGTGTGAGTGGATAGCTAAAGAAAGAACAGGCATAATATTGGGAAAGGCAGTTAAAACTGGACAATGGCAGTGTACCCTAGCAAGTGGGTCTGGAGTATTTGCACACTCTAGCAGCCTCTTGTAGACCCAAGCAGCCTGAACACCACGCCTGTTATAGCTGCAGCACCAAGTATATTCAGGCAAAAGAAAGGAAGACCACCACCACAATGGCATGCAAATGATCCATAGGAATGAATAAGGAAGGACAGTGTATAGTCCACCAGATTAAGGTGGTAAATATAAGGGGTGACCATACCTCACGGGGAGCCTCACCCAACCTGTGGGATGAAGGAGAGAACATCCAAATTTCTGTAGTTTTAAGTGGACAAAAACATCAATGGGTATGGACAAAGGAGGGGAAAACATGGGCACATGTAACTGACAATGTCAATGGGGCAGAACATGCCTATTACAAACAGTGGCCCTGGAAAAGATAAACCTATGTTATGGTTTAAAGGGGTCTGCATCTAGAAGTATAGAGGATGAAGTAAATATACCCACATTTTGAGGGGGAATCCCTCATGTGCGTTTATGGCATGGTATGCCCCATGGTGGATAAAAGAAGAAAGGGAAACCATACTGTTAAGATAGGCCCATAACAATACCAACATGAACAATGCTTTATTTAATATTATTAATCCCCAAGGAGGGTACAAGAAGACAATTCATTTCATGGCTCAACAGAAAGTCATATCAAAGAATCAGTTAAGCTTGCAAGCACCATGATATAGATAGACAGAATGAAACAATGGGTGCAAAAGTCATAAGAAGTCAAGTTTTGTTTTCCTATTGATGTGAAGGTAGTAGAAATATAACAAGGAAACATGGAAGTGGAGCATGAAGAATTGTTGGCCCTAAAAAAAGTATTATTGTTTCACCATATTATGGGTATCTAAACCTGAGCAAGTTAAAATTGGTCCTTACATAATAAAAGAGGATGTTAGAAGGCAATTAACACTAGATCCCACCTACTCAAAGAAAATAGTAGACTTTACTCCCATGAATATCTGATCCATACAACTATGCTACGTCAAATACATAGAATCTCTGTTTATAGTAGGGGTGGGCAAACTTTTGGCCTGAGTGCCACATCAGGGAATAGAAAGTATATGGCAGGCCATGAATTTTCATAAAATTGGGGTTCGGGTGTGGAAGGGGGTTTGGGTGCTGGTTGGGGGTGCGGGATCTGGGGTGGGGCTGGGGATGAGGAGTTTGGGGTATAGGAGGGTGCTCTGGGTTGGGACCAGGGAGTTTGGAGGGGGATCAGGAAGGGGTGCAGGTTCTGGCTGGGGGTGCGGGCTCTGGGCTGGGGATGAGAGGTTTGGGGTGCAGGAGGGTGCTCCATGCTGGGATTGAGGGGTTTGGAGAGTGGGAGGGGGATCAGGGCTGGGGCAGGGGATTGGAGCGTGGGGAAAGGCTCAGGGGTGCAGGCTCCGAGTGGCACTTACCTCCAGCGGCTCCCGGAAGCAGTGGCATGTCCTTTCTCTGGCTCCTAGGTGTGGAGCGGGGCCGAGCCGTGTGGTGCGGCCCCCAACCCGGCTCCCCAGCGGGAGCTTGCGGGCTGGCTTAAAATGGCCCCCAGGCCGTAGTTTGCCCACCCCGGTTTATAGAATGGAAGAGATGGGTAAAAACCCAACTTTTACCAAGAATACCTACTAAGAAAGTGAAAAGAGATCTCCTAGACATGGCTCGAGGAGGAGCAGGAACAGGTGTCGGAGTATTAAAGAGTATAGATGTAGAAGTGCTGGCTAACAAATTAAACGCAGTAGGACAGCACTTAGGAGCTCTATCTAAACCCCTGAAAATATCTCTAATTGAGATAAGTAGTAGTCACCAGCAAATAGCTAGTTTACTCCCTGGATGGGAAAAGCTACAAGAAGCAGATCACTTAGCAGTATTACAAACAGTGGAAGTATTACAGAGCAATATATTGATGGCACTAGCTTATACACAAGCACAAACATGGATTAATAATTTGGTAAAAGACATTATAAGGGATGGAATGATTTGGGTGCCACTGACAGCCTGGCCAAAGGTGGCTGAAGGACTGGCTAGAAGAACAATATGAATGACATGTTGTGATCAGTGCTCTCTCTGTGAGGGCTGATGGACCGATCGATCAAGATGATCAAAGAATGAGTGGAATCCTGCCTTCAGAAATAAGAAGTGTAAAGTGGCCACTATTTCTGAGCAAAAGTTGTATCCTTGGTGGAAAATAGTAAATTTTACATATGATGTACAATTAAAACAAATTACCATCCACATAGTAATTATGTCTGATGCTCAAACAGAATGGATATCCCCTATTGTGGCACTGGGACTAAATCTTAACAAGAGCATAATGCAGCCAATGGAACAAAAATTATGGATCATAAAGCAAACCTCTGTATGGACAACTGTGGAACCTGAAGTTTGTATGGAAGAATGTGGTATTGGATACATTTGTAATCATGATGCTGTGCAACCATACAATATGTTTAAATTCAGAAAAGGGAAAGTGTCACTATGAACTAGATCCTTTTCCATTTAATGGATCTGTAGTTGTGTATATAGGGAACAAATGTGTATGTATTAGAAGATGGTGTGAATGGTTTGAAGTTAATCGTTTGTTTAATATAACGCATGATTTTCATGAAAACCAATGTCTATATAATATAAATTAATAATATTGAAGTGGCGATAGTAAATCATAATGTTAAGATGCATATAAATGTGTAGTTTATAATAATGAGGGTTTAATAATTAATAAAGATAATTTTGAGCAGTTACAGCCAGGAATAACAAGGTGGTGGTCACAGGGAATCATAGCCCAAAAAACTAAAATGATGGTCTTGAAGTGATTTGGCCAACAGCAAACAGGTAAGCTGAGGTGAGCTAAAAATCACCCCAAAAACCTGAAAGGAGGGATCAGCTGAGCATGGCATCGGTTTTCAGTAAGGTCCAGCTTTGATTGACAGATAGGGTTGCCAGGCGTCCGTTTTTTTAGCATAATACCCAGTTGAAAAGGGACCCTGGTGGCTCATGTCAGCACAGCTGACCAGGCCTTTAGAAGTCAAGCCAGCTCTGTGCAGCTCCCGGAAGCGGCCGACATGTCCCTCTGGCTCCTAGACGCAGGGGCAGCCAGGGGGGCTCTGCACGCTGCCCCCGCCCCAAGTGCCAGCTTCGCAGCTCCATTTGGCCGGGAACCGCGGCCATTGGGAGCTGTGGGAGCAGCGGGAGCAGCACCAGCAGATGGGGGTAGCGCACAGAGCTGCCTGGGTGCACCTCCACCTAGGAGCCAGAGGGACATGCTGGCTGCTTCCTGGGAGCAGCTGGAAGCAAGCGCTGCCTGGAGCCAGCACCCCAACCCTGAGCCCCCTCCCACACTCAAACTCCCTCCCAGATCCCACATCCCCTCCCGCATCCCAGCCCCATCCTGAGCCCCCTCCCGCACTCCGAACCCCTCGACCTCAGCCCGGATCCCCTTCCTGCACCCCAAACCCCTCATCCCCAGCCTAGAGCCTGCACCCCCAGATAGAGCTCTCACCCCCCCACACCACAACCCGCTGCCTGGAGCCCCTCCCACACACAGAACCCCTAATTTCTGGCCCCACCCCGGGCCCGCACCCCTCCGCCCAGAGCCTGTACCCCATCCCACACCCCAACCCCTTACCCCAGCCAAGAGCCCCCTCCCACACTCAGAACCCCAAACCCCTCATCCCTGGCCCCACCCCAGAGCCCACACCCCCAGCCCTCATCTCCTCCCACACCCCAACCCTCTGCCCCAGTCTGGTGAAAGTGAGCGAGTAAGCAAGGGTGGGAGTTCTCCAAAGATCAGAGGGAAACCCCTGGTAAAACCCTGACAATTCCTCCATAGTGGGCCACCCCCTTTCAACTACCAAAAACAGACAAATTGAGGATTAAGTTACTGATATAGGCAGGCCATTGTGGGGGTGCCTTAAGTCTGATTTTGGGGGTAACAACTTCTTCTAGCTGTGACTCACCAGTAAGTTTTGTTTCACTCAATACGGCCATGTGAGGGATAGCGGGCCTCACAGGTCCCCAGACAGTGCTCAGACTGTGGTCATCACCCAGCAGTTCACCTGAACCAGTGGAAAAGGGATCTTGCTAAGCTGTAGCTCTCAAAAGGTCCCATCCATGAAGCTCCTGATTGGGAGAGATGTCCAGCCTCATCAACTGGCTGGGATGTACTATTTAAGCCAGAAAGAGGCACAGAAAGTTGTCTAAGCAACTAGGAGAATCCTTGGCTGGCTATTACTACAGACCCTGCCTACTTGCCTGACTCCTGAACCCTGCTTTCCTGTCTCTTCCTGCTATCTTTACCGCAGACACCTGTCTGTTCCTGGTTACCTGCCTTACTCCAGATTCTTTCTCCTGCACCCGATCCCTGATGCTGACTCTGGTTTCGACCCCTGGCTTGACTCCTAACTCTACCTCCCGCTCTAACCTCTGGCTTGGCACCTGACTCTGATTCCATTACACCTGACGACCCACGCGCACCCATAGCTATATTGTACAGCATCAATACTTTGAGTATAGTGATTCAATGCTCAAATCCACCTCTGTTGATGAGGTGGTGAACATTCCAAGTTACAAACTTTATTTGGGTCCACAGAAAAGCTGGATGACCGGTCAGGTGAAGCACTCTGATAAATTTGGGTTCAGCAAGCACTTTTTAGGGATTTTTTTCCATTCCTTTCCCAATCTGAGGACAGCAGTGCTTGGTTATTAAGACTGCTGACACACCTAGGAAGGATACGAACATGGCATCTACACCAGTCTACAACCAATGACCATCACACCCAGGCCACCTGCATGCAGGATTCTGACTAAGGACTTCCAGCAGCATCCTCTCCCTGTCCCTGTCGGCACGTACCTATCGCACAGTACTTGGATTATGAGGTCGCAGAGTCAGTGTTGCATTGCTGAATCACCTGCACTGTGATTGGATTATAGTGAGAAAGGGTGTGTGCAGTTCCCTTCCCACTGTCTTGTCCATGCAAGCCATGTGCTGTACAGAAATTGCAACAAGCAGGATAAACATGGATTAAGTTCGGCGTGCCTTTTTCTAGCGAATGCTGTTGACACTTTATGGTTCCTTCATATTTCCAGTTACTTCTGGAAGGGCAATTAGAAACTATAACTCCAAGGGGAAAAAAGGAGGCTGATACACTGAGAGAAGTGCCAGACCAGCCAGAGAAAAGTATGCCAAGCACTGAGGTGGTCACCAACCAGGGTGGATTAAAAACAAACAAATAGGTTTTTCTCTCAAAAAGCATTTATCTAAAGATAGTTTTAATTAAGACACATTATAGCTCAAAGATATCTCATCATGGAATAGGGATTATAAATTCTAATTCTATAGTATGAGACAATATATTCACGTGATGTTTAAGAAAAGTTTTGTAAATGGCTTCCAATAGTTCATGGATTAGGGACCTAATTTTATGGGGTTCCAGGGGCTTCTATATAGCTTATTTAGGTTAATCTTTCTATCTACCCAATGGGATTCAGTGCTCAGTCTAGAAGATACCATCAGAGATGCTTAGGCCCCGTCCAGACTACCCGCCCGGATCGGCGGGTAGCCATCGAAGTATCGGGGATCGAATTATCGCGTCTTGTCTGGACGCGATAAATCGATCCCCGAANTGTAGAGGTGAGAAATAACAGACCTCAACCCTATTGTCCCTTTGCAAATTCATGTACACAGAGTCAATCCCTTACCTCTCTCTAAAAGTGCAAAGTTTCAAAAAGTTCAATGAATAGAAGATTGTTGGGGGCAGAATAGATCTGGACAAGGAGAAGAAGTCTGGAGATAAATGTGAGAAGCGAGAGACATATGCTTGTTTTGTTAAAATATTATGTTTGCTGTTGAAGAAAAAAATCCAGAATACTTAACATTGTTGTTTTAGTTAACTAAAACAATTTAAATGTCTGTCTGGTGATGTTCTCCTCCTAATACAGCATGGCAAGAAAATCCTCCAAATATTAATGATTAAACTGTTGAATTGGAGATTGAAGCAGATATTTATGAAATCACTGGGAACTATTACTTTTGGTAAATGAAATAACCAATCATTCATTTTCTGATATAGCTGTAAAACTAATCTGAAAAGTTTTCAAAATAAATCAGTGTTTAAAAATGTATAGTGCGTACCTTCTAAAAATGAAACCTACATCTATCTCTGAGTTGTGAGGAATATGTATATTAAGGTTATAACAACCAACAAATATGCACTTTTATGTAGAAAACCATGATTAAATCGAGTCTTCCTGACTAGTGATTTAAATCAAATCCACCCTGTCACCAACCCAGATAGGCACTGAACCACAAAACAAAAACAAGCAAGTGGCTTACCAAGAACTAGTGTGCTCAGTAGCCATAAAACTGCCTAACAAATTTAGATGTCGAGGGGTGGGAAAAGAAAAGAAACCATGAAAGCACTGCTGAAGTACACAAAAGTGCTTGAACCAAGGGCCTCAGAAATTTAGAATACTGAACTGGACTTGACTAAAGGCTGGAACTGAGAAATCAGGGCCGGCTCCAGGCACCAGCACAGGAAGCAAGTGCTTGGGGCGGCCAATGGAAAGGGGCGGCACGTCCGGGTCTTCGGCGGCGGGTCCCTCAGTCCCTCTCGGAGGGAAGGACCGGCCGCCAAAGAATGAATGAAGCAGCACGGTAGAGCAGCCACCGAAGTGCTGCCGATCGCGGCTTTTTTCTTTTCTTTTTTTTCCCCCTTGTTTGCCGCTTGGGGCGGCAAACAAGCTGGAGCCGGCCCTGCGAGAAATGATATCTAAAATGATGCTTCAACCCTCCCTCTTTTCCAAGCAACAATGTCTGTCCTTTGCTGAATACAGACAGGAGGAACTGTCTGGAAAATAGGTGGAGGGCAGCATTTACAACCAGTAGGGGTAATGCGAGATAGCCTGTACAGGGCCTGCATCATGTTCTACCTCAAGGGCCAAACAACCTAAAGGAATTATGCCAGTTTTGAGCTAATCCTAATTTCTGGGAGTGAAAATCCTGCACAAATGATATCTTTAGAGAAAATAGTTTTTCTCCTAGTTATTGTTCATCTTGCTGCATAGAGTGTATGAAAGGTACTAATTGCTTCCAGGCCTGTCATGTTTAAATATAAAATACTATTTCCCTCCCACAATGAACAAGTTCTTATCTATGACAGCAGTTAGTAGCTATAGAGATGCTTATAAATAGAACAATAGTTTGGGTGAAGTGTAAACTGGTTCACTGGGTGGTGTGTGTAGTAACAAACAATTTATGTTACAAGATGTGACTATGACCAAAATCTTTACAAATACCAGAACTGGGGATTCTCTCTTTCCCTTCCATAACTACAACCGTACATTTCACAATTCTACTGGAAAAGTTCACCAAAACTATTTATTCAGTTCCACAATAGAGATAATTGTTTTGTGAGTGTAAAATGTACTTAATGATACAAAATAAAATTGAAGTTTCATGGGTCACCTTATTGTTTTGATGAAGTCACTAGACAAATTTTGTGAAATTTTAAAGAATGATAGGTCTGAAAAATCTTACTTAGAGTTTCTATTTGTCCATACCAATATATTTCAAGACCAGGGACTCACCCGGAGTTATTATGGTGAATATTGCACGCCCTTGCCATTAGCACCACAATCATTGGTCGAAAGGCTTTCCCTTTTCCATCAAAGTAATATTCACACATTTCCCTAAGTTCTGCTGTAGATACAAGTAATTCCTGTAAACAGAACAATGTATTACTTTCAAAGATACACAATCAACCTGGATTACAGGTCAGGAACATGCATTCAAATCCTCTTAGCTAGTTGTTTGGTTTTTCTCCCTCCAATTTATGTTGGAATTGGTTTTAAGACTATTCTTAAGACTATTCCTCATGATAACTTGGAAAAAAAAAAGATTAAGAACAGTGAAGTACTCTATATAGTGGAAAGAGAGTCATTTTTCTGCTTCCATCAGTTACGTAATGATTTCCTCTTCCCCTTCATTTTAGATTTAGAGGAGATCACATGACAGCAATACACGTAGACTATCAAGAGAAATCTTCCTTCAGTTACTTTGCTTAGAGTTTTGGTAAACTTTAAAGGGAACCAGATGGTTGCATTTAGCTGTTTTCAATGTCAGAATCATTACATTGTCCTAAAGCATTCACCAAAACCTCCTACCTTTTTAATATCCTCATACAGATTCTTCAAGTCTTTCCGACCAAGTTTAAAAGGGTCCTTGAATTTTTCATCAGTAACTGTTTTACTACAGCTGCATGTTCGTGAGGTTGTTGTATGATGAAACCTGGCAACAGTATGATCCAAAAGAATTAAGATAGTTAAAAATGGCTTTTTTTCTGACTTTACACAACAGAAAAAATTCATGAAGGCTCTTGCCTCCCCAAAAATACTTTCAGACAGCACAGTGAGGCATTTAGCATGGCTACATGTCAGGATATGTTAAATGTGACACAGATTTTAGAGTGATGTGTAAAATGCAGCATTTGAGAAAATGTGTTCAGTAAACTAGAGAGGACTTTTTTAGCAATGCAATTTTTGTTTTTCTTTCCTTGACAGCCAATTTGCAGGTGTAGTCAACATCTGCAATTTGGTGTCAACAGAATGACTTTACCATCCTTTTTTTCTTAAAGAAAGTGGTTTCTATTTTGGAGTTGAATATACTCTACACTCTATGCAGCTAGTCACTCTGGCCAACCATGTCTACATCAAATTCAGTCCTCCAGGTAGGACAGAGAGGCTGAGCAATAAAAAGAGTCAGAGCCTCTTTCTGGATATGCCAGGATTGATAGGGAATGAGCCTAATTTCCTTGAGGATCCCAGAGATCCACTGAATTTGAGGGTTATACTCACTAGGTTTCCTCTATATCAACCTCAGGACATTACCTGAGCTTTTTTCATTGCTGCAAGTTTTTCATGATGGGAGCATTTCAGTCTGCCTTCATGCCACATCATCAGAAAATGTAATATGACCTATATTAAATTGGTCTTGTACACACTAGGGTGAATAATCTCATTTTACAGTCTGTTTTAATAACCAAAGCATTACAGTTTAAAATCCACAACTTCACATATGCAATCTACCTAATATAATTACTTCTTTACCTACTTTTGAAGCTCCATATTGCTAAGTAACAACGACTTACCGCAAAAATATACTACGAATTTTTGGAAATGACAAAACTGAACTTCTCCCCAGAAAATAATGCATCTGCAGAAAGAAAAGACTACTTTTACTCTAAAATCAAAATCTTTAAATTCAGTGGAACTATATGATCATTAATACTTGTTCATTAATATTTTGTTCCAGTATTTCCTCATGCAGCTAGAGAGTTGTAAAACCCAGTGCAAAGGCAGTATTGCAATTGTTTCCTTACACGATGTGGTATGTACATATATATTGCCAGTTAACTACTTACTTGATAAGCTGACTCCTGCACACAGGAATGCTGAACTTACTCCTTCTAGTCACTAGGAAGAACCAGGGAGGCACCTTTTATCTAATTGATATCTGAAAGCTGTACTAGCAAGACCCAGATTGTGCACTCAGGGGAGGCACAGTCTCCTTTCAATGGCTCATTATCTTGCAGGTAGATTTGGGCTGAGCTGCCAAAGGACAAGAGCTGCTGGCATGACTCATGTTGGTATTTCCAGGAACTGCTACACTAATAATAATTAAAAAAAAAAAAAAAAAAAAGTGTGCATCCTCTGCTTTCCCTAAAGAGGTTTTAATTCAGCATGCCTCCTACCTTAGTCCCTTGTGCACAGGGAGTAAGGCCTGGTCTACACTTGGGGGGAGGGGGGGGGAGGAATCGATCTAAGTTACGCAACTTCAGCTACGTGAATAACATAGCTGAAGTTGACGTACTTAGATCTACTCCCCACCGTGTCTTCACTGCAGTAAGTCGACTGCTGACGTTCCCCGTCAACTCTGCCTGCGCCTCTTGCTCCAGTGGAGTACCGGAGTTGACTGGAGAGCACTCGGCTGTCGATTTATCGCATCTTCACTAGACACGACAAATCGACCCCCGCTGGATTGATTGCTCTGGAGGTAAGTGTAGACATGCCCTAAGAAAAAATACTGCACAGGCTCCAAACCCTCACCATCCACCCACCCTTCCTGGAAAAGTTAAAAGATAAAGAAGTCAGGCCTAGACAAGAAATGAACATTCAAATCAGCACAATTCCCGCTAAAGATCAAAATACTAATGTCACAGGACTCACTGTGAATCCTGCCCCTCCATAAGATCTCGCTTGGGGAGGCACAAGGACAATTCACTGGCCATTTGCAGATTTCAGTTGCAGCAGCTGGAGCTGCTACTATGACATATCCATGATTTCAGTCTCTTTCAGTGGAAAACTGGTGTCCCATTTCCTTGTAAGTGCCACAAAATGTCTGATGGGAAAAGGGAAGTTTTGCTCCCCTAGCCCCCCAAATTGCACTTCAGGAACAGTGCATGTAGCTAATTACTTAAGTGTTTTCCTCAAAATGCAGCATGAGATGCAGTGACTATTTGGTGGTTTATATGAGAAACTGAGGCACTGGAGGCAATTTTTTATTTTATTTTTTAACCTCAGGTCACACATACCAATCAATCAATACAGCCAGCATTTCTTAGTGCAGGTCAAGCCAACAACTTGACCTTGATAGACCTAACACACAACCATAATTAAAAAAAAAAAAACCCAAACAACCTCTCTCATTTTGACTCCAAAAAATGTGAAAACTGTATTTTCTTGCCAAACAAACTCAAATTATAGGTGGTAATGAAAACACTGGTTAATTAGCCTAGTTCTCCTAACACAACTATAGGAAAACCTTTATAGGGTCTTCCCCCACAATAAAACAAGTCCCAACCCCATAAAGACTTTAATTTAGCATGAGTAGTCTTGTTTCAGGGCATAGTAAGGAGGATCAAGGACGAGGGGAAATGAAAATCCCCCATCCCTTTGCAGGGAAGAAAAGCTGAGAGAAGCTTAATTCAGGCTGTGATTGCAGTGGGACTACTCGTGCTTAAAGTTTAGTATGTATGTTTGCAAGACCAGGACCTTTGCATTTGTGTCTAATCTATTAAACTACTTTAAAAACAATCAATCAATCTAGTTTTATATTAATTATAGATGTAAGAAATAAATTCCACTCGTTCTGAATGCCAGAAAACAACATTATTTTTTAGTTTTCTTCTGCATTTCCACCTTTGTTGAACTCTGGTCTATCTCAATTTACATAGTTAGTTAAAGTGATCAACAGTGTCTTGAGGTATGTCTACACTTATGGTGGCATGTAGAGTAGAAGACACTGCATGCCCAGCTAGCACGGGTGAGGCACCACTAAAGTGACAAGAATGCAGACATACCTATAGTATATATATACCCTATGTGATTCTCTACACACCCAAGCAGTACTTCCCACATCTATACTGCTATTTTTAGCAGCGTAGTGTCCCACTTCCAGAGCCTTAACCCACCGCAGCCTTTCCAGAAGGCTGCCAGAGCCTTTCCCTGCTGCTTTCCTGCTTTTCCTGTGGTGTGTAGCTACATGTACCCTACATGCCTCTGCCAGTGTAGCACAAGGCCTTAGATTCTGGTTACTTCACCAAGACCCCCGCTGAATTACAGATACCAGCAAACAGACCATTTACTTCATCAGTTCTGTGTAAATCTAATCACACCCTCGTATATTCACAAAAGTAATAAAAAAAAACAAATAAAACATGTATTTGGGTCACTGCACAGTATTTAAAATCTAAACAGTCATAAAGCAAACATAAAAAATGTCATTATCAAATCAAGTCTTACGACATTCTCTAATTGGCCTTGAAACTTTTTTTTTAAGCAAATGAAAGGAATACTATCAGGTTGTTTTTTAAAGAAGTTCCTTAGAAACTATTACATTAAAAAATTAAAACTAATTTAAAACTTCTAATTTCTCTCACTTGAGCACTGAAAATACATTAGTCACTTTCGATCAATTTCACTTTCAGGCATTACTACAATTAAGCATATATGCAGTGCAATAATGCAGGGGAATGTTAATTTGTTAACAAAATTTATTAATTTTCATTATCTCTCAATACATATCAATTATAAATAATTCTGTAAATACAGGAAGACCTACATTTTGGGCCAGAAGTAAAGTAGTAGGAGGAAGCTACTTTCACGTGGAAGGTTACAGCACATCCATTTTGAGAGTTTTTAGGCCTGGAAGCTATCTGCAGTTCCTTGTGGGTACAATAGAAGCTGTCAGATGACTGACTGGCCAGCATTCTCCCAGAAAAGGTGAGGCCTTGAGATTACCATATTCTATAAATGTGTTTCACAAACAGCATATTTCTGCACACGTTCACATGTGTCTTTCACTGACTGCAAACATACCCACCACCCTGGTACCCCAGCCCTCACATACCAACCCCCACTCTGAACATCCCTGTCTTCTGTACCGTATAAAACATGAAAATATTCCCTTCCTCTTCTGAACCCCATAGACATGCCATCCATGTCCCCTGCACTCCACATGCTCCTCCCTCCTTACCTTGCACTTCATGCCCCCAGCCCAGTACCCCTTACACCCCATGAGCCCCTTAACCCGGTGCCCCTCCCACCCCCATGCCCCACACGCTCCTTAGCCCGGCGCCCCTCCCACCACACGGTTCCCATTCATTCCCTGTGACCTCTAGTTGCCCGCAGCCCCGGCTCGCTCACCTCGGCTCCCCCCACGGCCCGGCCCGCCCGGGACCCGAAGCCGAGTCTTGGCCCTACGGCCTCCAGCAGGCTCCGGAGGGAGCCGAACGCGGGCGCCCGGGAGAAGCAGCAGCGCCGCCACCACAAGGCCATGGCGTCTCCCAGCGATGCTGCCGCCCGCTCCGCCTCCCGGCCCCGCCGCGACCCGGAAACGCTGCTCAGGCGCCCTTTCCCCCGCGGGCCAGGTCCGGGCAGGGCGCCTCCTTCGGGGAGGGGGTGGCGCCGTGGCGGGGATACGTGGGGAGGGTGAGGGGCAGCCAGGCCCCATCTGCAGCCCTACGGGGAGCCGCCTACCCTTGCGCCCTCGGCCCCTGCAGCCAAGGGGGTCCCCGGAAAAAAACACCGCCCAGCCCGGGATAGCCACACCGGGGCCCAGCCGGGCAGAGCGCCCGCCGCCCGGACCGGGGCCCAGACCGGGGAGACGCTCCCCGGCAGGGGCAGACAGATAATTCCCAATTCCAAGTACTCCCTTGGCGTGACAGGACGTAGAAGTGCAGCCAAAGCGTAGCGCGGCAGGCTGCTGCTGGGGCAGGGCTTGTGCCTGTCGCCTTCCCGTCTGTGAGCCACCGTGCACCCTGGGCTGGGAATGAGCCACACACTCTCCGCGGGCGCGGTGCCTGTTTTCTGAACTGAGCCTGAAGACTGTTGGGTCATGCAGCTGAGCCCAGTGGGATGGTCGAGCCGTCAGGTTTTTTCAATGTTTTTTGAGAACCTTTTCCAGACCAGGCCGTTTCCCGGCACAACCAAGTTACCTGAAAACCAGTTTTGAGCAGTTCTGGAAAACCCTTTCAGAACAATAGGCAACTTGCCCCTGTAGAATAGATGGGACTAGAGAGATGAAGAGGGAGGGAAGAAAATATCTTTAGTTTATAAATTAATATATTAGAAGGGACCATTGTGATCATCTAGTGTGACTTTAATGAGCTATTTCCCTGACTGAAGGATCTTTCCTGCAGAAGAAGAGCCTCGGTCACATTACTACTGTTTTGACTCCTGAGGCTGTACTGACTGGCAATCTTTAAAGCAAAGTTCCAGTGTCAGTATGTCCAGGCGCCATGGAGTCCCCTGGTTGCTCACCTGGGTGGTGCTGATCTGTCAGGCTGGATGCTGCCTCCTGGATTCCATAGGTGCAGCCGGGAGTTTCAGCCATGTGCGTCCTTTCAGCAATAAATCAAACCCTGACCAAGGTTATTGTGAAAGAAAAAGAAAAACAAATAGTTTTAGTGTGTGGAGCCTTTCTTCAGAAAGCCTCATAGGTACATTATATATTGCACAAATATTTTTGTTTGATGGACTGTGCTCTTTGTTAAAATGCTTATTAAATTTGCCTGCAGCTTTATTTGGAAAGAACTGGATTTGGTGGTTAGGGAGAGACAGCGTCAAGCTCATGTACTACTTTAAAAATTACAACCAACATTGGCCACAGCAAGCTATTTACTCCTTTTATCTTTGTATTAGAAATTTGTAGCTGTGTTAAACAATACCACTTATTCAGTGAAGGGCCAGGGCTGTCCCAGTTGTGTATTAATGCAAAATTGGGCGTGTCTACAGGATTGCATGCAATAATATGTTGTAACATTGAACTGCAGGGGTAACCTACTCAGATACTAAAATTGCATGTGGTTGTAAAAAAAACAACAAAAGTGCACTTTTTGACGGCCACCCAAAACAGATTTTTCAGTGGCGGTATTTGAATAACACTTCTAGAAACAAATTTCAAGAGTTATAAATATTTTATTAACAATCACTATATTTTTGTGAAAATGTCTATTAGGAAATTAACGCAGGTACATTTATCAAAGGATTGTTAAATTACTGTAGCAAAAATCCATGGAAAATGTTAGATTACTTTTAACACTAGTTTGTTGTCATAAAACATGCTATTCCTGCACTTCTGTCTCTAGCCAGAATGGGAAGTAGCCCTGAGGGAATATTTGAATTTGGAGTGGACAGCTATTCTGCAGCAAGAGCCACAGACTGTAGGCCCTGCTACGACTGCTTTGCACTACACAAAGCAGTCTTACAGTTGGCTAACTGGCTACCTGTGGATCACTCTTGCACGGGGGAATCTCCAGATCAGTATTCTGGCTGTATGTCACCTATGCTTATGGACTTTATAAGGGGCTTCAATTGTGTTGCTTCATTGCAAGGGGACTTTGATTGTGGGGGAAAGAGGGTGTGGTTACACTTGGGGAATTCCTGGCAGCTGAAATGGCCTTTTAGGGTATGTCTACACAGCAAAGAAAAACCCATGGCTGGCCCATACCAGCCCACTCAGGCTCGCAGGGCTCAGGCTATGGGGCTGTTTTATTGCTGTATAGATTTGCAGGATCATGCTTGAGCCTAAGATCTAGGACACTGCAGGGTGGGAGGGTCCCAGAGGTTGAGCTGCAGCCCAGCCCCAGGAGTGTACACAGCAATGCAGACGCCACACAGCCAGAGCCCCACGAGCCCAAGTCAGCTGGCAAGGGCCAGCAACGGGTTTTTCTTTGCTGTGTAGACATACTCTTAGTGGCCATTACGACTGTGTGCAATTTGTAGCAGCCCTGAGTCTGTTCTAAATTGCAGAGGGGCAAATTGACCACCAGTTGGCCCCAGATTTGTTTTGGAGGCATAAGTAGTATAAACTACTTGTTGGCTTTACACTGTAGACAGATGAGGATCCAGTCCTTACTGTCTAAAATATGGATACATTTCAGTTCTGCTGTTTATTTGGCCCTGTGTGTTCTATTTTTATTTTGACTTTAGGGGAAATAATAACATTATTTAGGGGTTAATTCATAACATTTTTTTAAAAGGTTCATTGGATTTTTTACAGCTACGCTGCCTGTTGATACTATTCCAGAAAACTCAATTCGTAAAGTACAAGACTGCATTTTTTCTGTAGCCTACCCTACTCCTTTTATATCTAGAGTTCTTCTTGTAGCAGTTTCAAAGGTTAGATTTTATTTATTTCTTAGAATATAGTGTTCCTGTTTTATTAATATGTATCTTTAAAATTAATAGAAAATTTTGAACACAAAATGTATTATGTATATCGTGCACCTTCATTTTAGTGGTGTCTCTTATTAACTCAAAGAATAGCGTGAACAAAATCTCACTGCCATTGGAACTTTGGTAACATTTACATAATTTCTGCTTTTCAGGATGTTCTGGAAGGTATTTTGGACCTTGATGTATCTGTCAAAGAAACAGATGATTTTCTCCAGCTTGTCAGTGGTGGGAAAGTGGTTTTAGGGTCTGTTCCTCTGGCCCATAGGTATGGAGGCCATCAGGTAACAATAATACCTGTTCTTCCACATGATAATATGCATTTATGTGCTGGCCTTTACCATTTGAATTATGTCTTGAGAATCTATAAAAAAACTCAGTGCTCATTGAGGGCTAGATTGTAATTTTACATTCTGTCTTGTGTAAGGGGCAACAGGCAGAAAAGGGAGGGAATTGTAAATTTTGGTTAGTTTCCTCCTGTGAGTAAACCCATTGACTTCAGTAAATCTTCAACAGTAAGCAAACAGTAAGCATGTGCAGGATTATGTTGAAACATGTTTGTGGAATCAATCCCTTAATGATTACCTGAGCAACTATAGCATTATTTGTATCATATAGGTCATGTTAAGATATTTGTTAATGATGTCCCAACATGTAAATGATAGCAAGAAGAAAATGACTTAATTTTTTTAATTTCTGTTCTTGTTAGTTTGGTAGCTGGGCAGGTCAGCTGGGTGATGGAAGAGCCCACTTGATTGGAGTGTACACAAACAGGTACAGCATGCTTTATTTTAAAATGATAGCTCTTTATGTACTGTAATATTTGGTTGACATGTGGATATCCCAGTATGTATCATCATAAATACTACTGTTGTTTTTGTAGGTATGGTGAGAGATGGGAATTACAGTTGAAAGGTTCAGGAAAAACTCCATATTCAAGGTACAGTACAGTTAATTCACACAGACAGAAGTTTGATGTTTTCTCTACGTATTTTAAAACAGAAGACAAAATATTCCCAATCCATTTGTTCTCTGTAGAAATGGTGATGGAAGAGCTGTGCTTCGCTCCTCTGTGCGAGAATTTTTGTGCAGTGAGGCCATGCACTACCTTGGAATTCCTACAAGCAGAGCAGCTAGGTATTACCCATCTTTTCTCTTTTGCAACATTCAAGTTTATGGAAACTATGAAGTTGAGTTTTGGGATTGGTCTTTTTTGGCTTGAGCTATGCATCAGTGAAGTGGAGTAGCTAATCTCTTAGAGAGAGATTTTTTCTAAATGCAGAGTTACAGCTAGTGCCAAAATATACCCCTCCATTTTTTGAGATTGGTAAAACTGCTTAATGATTGCTACGTTTGAGAATTTTCATTACGAATTAATTAACTTTTGCCTCTGAAGTAATTTGCAAATATATTTTTGTTGATGCTACTATTTGCTATAACTTTTCTCTGTTATGGGATGAACAGCTGTGCATGGATGCAAGGGAGGGTGAGAGATGGTTGTGTTTTAAAGGGACACCATCAACTTGAAATCTACTCAGTTCTCAAAAATGAGTTAAAATTAATTTGAGAAATGACACCTGCCACTAACTTCCCGTTCCATTGTCTGGTATTACTATCATAATTTCTATTTAAAAATGTTTTTTTTACTCTCGCCTGTTGCTGTATGAGAGACCTGCACAAGGAGCAGGGTGAACTAACTGACTCAGATCCTAATCCTATAAGTAATATGCCCACACTTTATGTATATGAGTAGTCAATGGGACTACTCATGCATAAAATAAGCACATGTGTAAGTCTTTGCAGGATCAGAGCCTAAATCACTACGCATGAAAAAAGGTGAAAATGACAATCTGCAAATATTATCATATACACAAAGTAAACAAGATGTCTCTGGTTAAAATTGTGACGTTTATTTTGTGTTCCATGTGAGTTAGTCATGTCTGGGGGCTCATGTGTTTCAGAGTCCACAGAAAGTAAATATTCTGCAGCAAATGCATTGTACTCAGATGTCACAATGCAAACTTGTGGTTTCTACTGTTGCAGAGTGCCTGCAAATCTCTCTAGCATTAGTTTTAACACATTTGCTCTGCTGGAGTGCAATGTTTGTAAATAACATGTTGGAAGGTCTGTTCACTCATTTAAACAAAAGGTCCCAAAGTGTCAGTAATTGATGCAAAATCACAAATCTGTGTGGACATCAGTGTGAGAGCCTATGGCAAGGTTATGTCCTTCCTTTACTGTTGTGTTTACAAATTATTCACTTCAGAGATACTATCAAACATTATTCCTTAACTGTGTGCTAATTCTGCTGTGTACAAAATATTCCTTAGCCCACTATACTTGGCAAATTGGTAAAGTGTCACTGAAATGATTGTATAAGGCTGTTCTGTAGACTCTTTCCACCAGACTTGTTTTATAAAGTTTTCACTTGAAGAAACCCAGCTGATATCCATATTCTTCCCAATAGGGAACTGTTGTCTCAACAATTTTAATTCATTTACAAAGTTCTTGCTGAGTCTTGACAGAAATGTGGGAAAGGGCCATATAACTCAGCCAAGAAGAGCATCCTACAGGTGGGTTCATGCCATTAACTTCATGTGCTATGTTCCCAACTGGAAGTTGCAGTCTACATCTGCAGTAGTGCCAGATGAAGAAAATATCTTTATCTGGCACTACTGCAGTCATAGTCTGGGGCTTCTAATTGGGAAAACAACACATGAAGTTAGTGGGGTGAACCCACCTGTAGAGTGATCTTTATTTTTAATAAGGATTCAGGGTGAAATTCACCTTACCTATATACAGCCTCAATATTCAGAATGTAGGGCAGTGTGTATAAGAAGCCAGAGGAGGCTAAACTTCCCCAAAAAAGGCTGGCCATGCAGGGGGGAAATCCCATAGATGCGTCGCGAGTCACCCCTCCGTAGGCATGCCTGCCCACTGCTATCTTTGAAGCGCCGAAAGTGAAGCTCCACAGAAAGGAGCGGGGCCGCGCTCCGTGTGTCCCCACTCTGCCTCTTTCCCCAAGGCCTGGCCCTTGCTCTGCCTCTTCTCACACTCACTCTGCCTCTTCCCCCAAGGCCTCCCCTGTCCGCTGCTCACTCCTCTCCTCCCTTCCCCCCGTCACTCACCTAAAGCAGGAAAAAGTGATGGGGCCATGGCCCCATGGTGGACCCCCCTGTTCTGGGAAGAGGGCGGGCAGAGAGAAGCGAGCGGTGGATGGGCATGGCCTCAGGGGAGGAGGCGGAGAGGAGCGAGAGGTGAGTCGGGGGACCTTGCGGTAGAGGGAGGAGAGGAGCAAGTGACGGGCAGACAGGGCCTTGGGGGAGGAGGTGGAGAGGAGTGAGCAGCAGGCGGGTGGGGTTTTGGGGGAGGGGGCAGGAAGAAGCGGTGCAAGATGGGGCCTTGGGAGAAGAGGCGGGGTGGGGCTTCTAGGGTGCTTCGGCACTTGCATGTGAGCCTCCCCAAACGGAGGACATATGCTGCCTGTGTCTGGGCCTGTCCCCAAGTGGCCTTACCCACCAACTGTGGGGGCCAGTGTGAAGGCTGTTTCCATGTGCTCATTGGGCGCGTAGGCACCCTTGCTGTACAGCTAGCCAATCCTTGTGTTGGCCATCTCACCAGGACGAATATCACCCTTTGTAAGGAAGTAACCAATCGCTGATATTCCCCTTTCACTAAAATGGCAGATGCGCCATCAGTAATAAAGGAAGTCCTATTACTGTGTAGGACGTTTGCAGTAAACCTATTAGCACTCAGGTAATCCAAAAGATCTAATGAAATCTCTGCAGCTGTATTTCTGTTGAAGAAAGTAGAACTGGAGATTCTCCTCCACTGCTTTGAGGCACATAGTCAGGACTGACCATTTGCTTGCTGGCTTCCCTATTGCTATTCATTCCCTGTTACTGAGATTTTTGCCAATTTCTCTTGAATGCTTGAGATTTTCTCCTTTTCATTTCTGCTAAAATCTGACTCCTACCAGCGCACATTCCCTGACTAATGTACTCATCCGATATGGCTATGTCCAAATCAGTCTTTGTTCAGCAAAAATTCCCCCATGTTGCGAATACCAGTACACCTCCACTAGTGTCAGCAATACTGGGAGTGGAAGCGGAAGTGGAAGACAAGGCTCCAGACAGCTGCTGGCATTTTATCTACTGTGACGTCTAAATTTGCTCAGAGCAGATCTACCCAACACAGTGGTTAAAACCCTGGCAGCTGCCATCTTTGCTAGTGCTCTCACTGTTGCTACCGCTAGTGGAGCCATAGGCACCAGCTTCCTCTGGGCCCGGGGGGTGCTCAACCCCCCGCTCTGCCCCAGGCCCCACCCAATTGCTTCCCCCAAACCCCCATCTCCATCCCGCCTCTTCCTGCCCCCACTCTGTCCCAGGCCCCGGCCCCACCCTGTCCCCCAAGTCCTCATCCCAGCCCCACCTCTTCCCACCCCCACCCTGCCTCTTCCCGCCCACTTCCGCCCCCTCCACTGAGCATGCCACGTCCCCTCCCTCCCAGAGCCTCCTGCATGCCGTGAAACAGCTGATCGTGGCAGGCGGGAGGCACTGGGGGGCGGGGGGTAGGAGGGAACTGGCTGCTGGTGGGTGCTAAGAACCCGCTACTTTTTTTCCATGGGTGCTCCAGGGCTGGAACACCCACAGTCAGCACCTATGAGTGGAGCTGTACTAGTTTTAGCAATAATGGAAATTTTTTCTGAAAAAAAGGCTAATGTAGACAATGTCTATGTAAAATCCACTGAGTTACCGTACATAAAAGGTCAGCAAGGAACTCCTGACAGGGAGCTCACCATGAGGGTCCTTTGACTTTGAAATTGACTCCCTACAACCCTTGTCAGAAATAATCCATCTTGTTTTGCCTTTAGGGCACACAGCAAAATCCATTTATATGGCTAGAAGGAGGGTTGAGTCTTGGAAGGCAAATGAGGGAGTCTGGATTTTTATCTGAAGGGGATAAGGTTTTTCAGTAGCCAAAGTGGGGAGATTTCAGTTTTGTGGATTTTTTTTGTAATGTAGAGGAAAGTTGGTGGTGAGACTACTAGTATGGTAGCACTAGTTCGAATGAAGATAGAAACCTACATTGTATGTCAATTTTTGGTTTTTAATTTTCTTTGTCAGCTGGGAGTCTGAGACTCTTCTTATTTATTTTACAACAGTATCAGTTAATAATCAGAGTCCCAACCAGGCTAGGTGCTGTACAGCACAAATTTAAAAAAAAGACAGTCCTTGCCCCAGAGCTCACAATTTAAGATTATGACAAGATGGCACAGATGAAAGAAACAGACTGAGGATGGGTTGTGGGGTTGGAGGATGAGGTAAAGGTGAAACAAACATATTTTGCTGATAAGCTGTAGCCTCATCTTGTCACCTGCCTACATCATTTCTAAAGACTTAATCATACCAGCACACCAATTATTCATCTTTTCTTTCTTCTTTCAAATGAAATACGATTGTAAAATGTGACTTACAAAATATTTTTGCTGAGACAACTTTCATGGCTTTTTATCTTCTCTTACAGCTTAGTTGTAAGTAATGATGATGTGTGGAGAGACCAGTTTTACAATGGAAGTGTTAAAAAAGAAAGAGGTAATCAATGCATTTAAAATATTCTCCAGTGATTTTTTACATTGTGTACTTGGAAAGTGCACTATATTTTTAGAACGAAAACATGCACCAAATCATGTCGTTTCCAGAGAGTCCTTATTTAGATACTATACTTCCTCCTGAGGAAATCAGCCCCCAAATGTTTCTTAATTTAAAATTCCTGTGGTCAAGGCTGCTGTTGGTGTGGCATACCTGACCTGCGTGTGTGTCTTCTCTTTCAAAATTTGACCACAACAGCCACAACGAAAGAGGTAAAGGGGGAATTTTGATAGAGCTCCCCTCCAGCAGTGTCCTCTTTTTGGGAACCTGAAATATGGTAACCTTAGTCTTAACTTAATTATTGCTACAAAATACTTGCTCTCTAACCGAGGTAGGGAGAGGGCAGAAAAGATGTTAAAGGGAGAAGCTGAAATTGCTTATGATTTTTATGCCAAATAAAAGTGGATGTGTTGGAGGAAAAGGGTGTGGGGGCAGGGCAGGAATGGAAGGAGAAGCAAGAGGGTTGTCTCAGTATCTTCCCCTGGAAAAGGTTTAGAAGAGGGGGGAAAGGAGTCCAGGAGAGCTGACGGTATTTTAAAGAATCCTTATTGAGGTTGCAGGAACAAACCATCCTGATGTGTAGAAAGAATAGTAAATATGGCAGGCAACCAGCTTGGCTTAACAGTGAAATCCTTGCTGATTTTAAACACAAAAAAGAAGCTTACAAGAAGTGGAAGATTGGACAAATGACCAGGGAGGAGTATAAAAATATTGTTCAGGCATGCAGGAGTGAAATCAGGAAGGCCAAATCACACTTGGAGTTGCAGCTAGCAAGGGATGTTAAGAGTAACAAGAAGGGTTTCTACACGTATGTTAGTGACAAGAAGAAGGGGAAAGTGTGGGCCCCTTACTGAATGGGGGAGGCTAGTGACAGAGGATGTGGAAAAAGCTAATGTACTCAGTGCTTTTTTTGCCTCAGTCTTCACAGACAAGGTCAGGTCCCAGACTGCTGTCCTGGGCAACACAGTATGGGAAGGAGGTGAGCAGCCCTCGGTGGCGAAAGAACAGGTTAAGGACTGTTTAGAAAAGCTGGACATGCACAAGTCCATAGGTCCAGATCTAATGCATCCAAGGGTGCTGAGAGAATTGGCTGATGTGATTGCAGAGCCATTATGTTTGAAAACTCGTGGCGATCGGGGGAGGTCCCGGACAATTGGAGAAAGGCAAATATAGTGCCCATCTTTAAAAAAGGGAAGAAGGAGGATCTGGGGAACTACAAGGCCAGTCAGCCTCACCTCAGTCCCTGGAAAAATCATGGAGCTGGTCCTCAAGGAATCAATTTTGAAACACTTCGAGGAGAGGAAAGTGATCAGGAACAGTCAGCATAGATTCACCAAGGGCAAGTCATGCCTGACTAACCTAATTGCCTTCTATGATGAGATAACTGGCTCTGTGGATGAGGGGAAAGCAGTGGACGTGTTATTCCTTGACTTTAGCAAAGCTTTTGATATGGTCTGTTCTTGCTGGCAAGTTAAAGAAGTATGGGCTGGATGAATGGAGTATAAGGTGGATAGAAAGCTGGCTAGATCATCAGGCTCAACGGGTAGTGATCAATGGCTCGATGTCTAGTTGGCAGCTGGTATCAAGTGGAGTGCCCCAAGGGTCTGTCCTGGGGCCGGTTTTCTTCAATATCTTCATTAATGATCTGGAGGATGGCGTGGACTGAACCCTCAGCAAGTTTGCAGATGACTCTAAACTGGGAGGAGTGGTAGATACGCTGGAGGGTTGTATGGAAGAAACGAACTCCACTCTCAGGTTGGAAGCAACAAAATCAGAGACAGCTTTATTCAGGACATGCAATTGCAAGGGAAGAACACGGCTGACAGAGAGCATCTCTGCCTCAGTTTCTCCAAAGTACAAGCAAAATCACACAAGCATTTATACCTCTTTGGGACGTGCATTAATTAAAAACATCTGCATTTTATTTAGGCTATTTGCTATCTATTCCAGTATTTTCTCACTTTCTCTTCTCAAACATCATTATCTCAAGGCTAGGTCACACTGACTATTCTGCTGTTTTCCACTCGCTTCTGACGTGAGCCCTGCTTCTACAGGTCTTGCGATATTAGGCTAAGACTTGACAGAACAGTTGCTCTGTCTCTGACACTTAAATGGCTGCACTTAAACCCTCTCTTTCTTTCCCTGCTTCCACAGTAGGGATAGCATACAGAGGGACCTAGACAAATTAGAGGATTGGGCCAAAAGAAATCTGATGAGGTTCAAGAAGGACAAGTGCAGAGTCCTGCACTTAGGACAGAAGAATCCCATGCACTGCTACAGACTAGGGACCAAGTGACTAGGCAGGAGTTCTGCAGAAAAGGACCTAGGGGTTACAGTGGATGAGAAGCTGGATATGATTCAACAGTGTGCCCTTGTTGCCAAGAAGGATAACGGCATTTTGGGCTGTATAAATAGGAGCATTGCCAGCAGATCGAGGGATGTGATCATTTCCCTCTATTCGGCATTGGTGAGGCCTCATCTGGAGTACTGTGTCCAGTTTTGGGCCCACACTACAAAAAGGATGTGGAAAAATTGGAAAGAGTCCAGCGGAGGGCAACAAAAATGATTAGGGGGCTGGAGCACATGACATATGAGGAGAGGCTGAGGGAACTGGGATTATTTAGTATGCAGAAGAGAAGAATGAAGGGGGATTTGATAGCTGCTTTCAGCTACCTGAAAGGGGGTTCCAATGAGGATGGATCTAGACTGTTCTCAGTGGTAGCAGACGACAGAACAAGGAGTAATGGTCTCAAGTTGCAGTGGGGGAGGTTTAGGTTGGATATTAGGCAAAACTTTTTCACTAGGAGGGTGGTGAAGCACTGGAATGGGTTACCTAGGGAGATGATGGAATCTCCTCTCTTAGAGGTTTTTAAAGTCAGGCTTGACAAAGCCCTGGCTGGAATGATTTAGTTGGGGATCGGTCCTGCTTTGAGCAGGGGGTTGGACTAGATGACCTCCTGAGGTCCCTTCCAACCCTGATATTCTATGATTCTAAGAGGTATGCAACTTGCAATATATTAACGGAAAAATCTGGAACATAGCAATGCCCAAAGAAGACTTTTCTCTTTCCCCCCTTTATTGTTTTAGTATGTTTGTCTTATTTCTCTGCTTTAAGTTAGTTGATTAGGGCCCTCCATAACAATCCTGCTACATTCCTCTGTTTGAATTAGCATCGAGTGACCAGTGATGCTATTTCTGACTGGATGCTTTTTCTTGAACCTTTAATTTATGTGCTTCTAGGCTTAAATTTTCAAAAGTGAATAGGGACCCAAAACCACTAATCACTTTTGAAATTTAGGCCCTTCACTCCCTCTGTTTCATTTCTTTTGTCTCTTCCATTTTCCTCTTCATTGTTTGTTTCTTACTCATTTTTCCCTTTTTCTTCTTGGAATTAAATGCACAATTTTCTATATCATATAAGCTCCTGTTCCTTTTAAAATGGGTTTATATGTGTCAGTCATTTTCAAGCACATTAAACAGTGTTAAAATATTTGTGTGGGATTTAATGATGTACACACACTCATATTTGATTTGTAGTTGTTTTATCTGTTTATTTATAAAAATGCATGTGTATGTTTGTGTATATGTGCATGTGTGTGTGTATACATACATATATATATATATGTATATATGTGTGTGAGTGTGTATACATACATACATACATACATATATATATATGTTCTTGTTGCTGCATGGGTTGTCTTAACTTGCTGATACTCTATTTAAATTTAACATATATGTTTATGTTTAAGGTGCAGTAGTCCTGCGTGTTGCCAAATCGTGGTTCCGTATAGGTTCCTTGGAAATTTTAGCTCATTCTGGGGAACTGGACTTGCAAAGGTTAGAATGAAATCTTCATAGTAATATCAATAAAACCTATTCAAATATGTATGTACAGTAGTAATTTAGGAAGATCACTTATTGGACTGATTCACCTGATTTTGCTATTTACTTATAAGGAAAGAAATACTATTTAATAAAGATTCAAATGCCAGATATTCATGGAAAGGGCTGCATTTAGCTGTTTGGCCTTGACCTTGCAAAAACATTCTCACGGGCTTAAATGTATATACGAGTAGTCCCATTAACTAAGCAATTGTATACATTTTTGTAGGATCAGGGCTTCAGTTTGTAAAAGTTTTCATAGGGGCCTGTGTGTGCTACTGTAATATAACTATGAAATATAACAATAACAGAAGTACGTTCTGCAATATGTATTTTCCAGCAGCATGCAGGATTAAAAGGGAATAATATATGTGGGTAACAAACTATTGCAGAACTATTATAGGCTTTTTAACAATACTATAGTTTTTTCATCATTAAAATATGTTGTCCCTTAAGCAGTTTTGTTGCTCAGTTTGAGAGAGCTGTTCTGTGATCTTTAATCAAGTAAGATTCCTCGGATCTTCCTCCTTTGAATCTATAGACTGATGGCTAATCACCTACAGTAGGGACTCATGCAGGTAGTGCTCAAAGAAGAAATAGCAGTTACTTACCATAGTAAGCAGTTGTTAAGATGATTGCCTCCCTGGATCCATGCTTCCTGCCCTCTGTCCCCTTTATTTTGAAATCTTACACCAGATTTTTGATTTGTGGAAGGAACTGAATTATGATTGAGGCTGTGCTATATAGGATTTTAGTTTATATGTGTGCAGTCCCAGTCAACAGTTTCTGAGAAAGTTCCAAGCTAAGGCACCTAGGACCTGCATGTCACTTGCTGTCAGGACCCATATAGGCAGTTCTTGAAGAACCGTATTATACTGTGGTAAATAGCTGTTTTTTATAAGGGTTTATAATTCAGCCATAAAAATGTTCTGTGTGGAGAAACTTGGCTCAGAACTTTGTCTGGTAGTGATTTTTTCTTTTAACCAAACCAGTTTGTCAGAAAATGTTATACAGGCATGTAAACAAATATTGGGCTCTAGTCAGAGAATGTAATACTTGGAGTTGTTTTAACATAACGTGACTGCTTCTAATCATGTTCTATGTGTGAAATATTAAGTTTTATTGCTAACGGATTCCATTAGGGTCTTATCCATTGCAGTTAATGGGTGTTTATTTATTGACTTCAATGGGCTTTGATCAGCCCTTTAATGTGGAGAATTAAGAATGATTAGTCATCTCTTTGGCACATCAGTCCTAAAAATACTGGTTTTGCTTAAAGAACTCTTGATTCTTTTTTTCAGGACACTGCTAGACTTTGTCATACAAGAACATTTTCCATCAGTAAACATGAATGATTCAAATAGATATTTGGTGAGTATAAGAGAGACTTTCACTTTGCATGCATATTGTCAACAAAACATCATTTGTATTAACAATATAAAAATAAATTTAAAATGTTGCAAATATCACTGAAGTGGGCTTGCAGTTTTTATTCAAACAGATGTTTGCAAATATTATTCTTCAATATTCTCACCGTTCTCCCTTCAAGTATGAAGATTGTCTTTTCCTGCCCTGTTACTTTACACAAACATATTTATTATGAAAACAACGAGGAGTCCAATGGCACCTTAAAGACTAACAGATTTATTTGGGCATAAGCTTTCATGGGTAAAAAACCCACTTCTTCAGATGCATGGAGTGAAAATTACAGCTACAGGCATAAATATATATTGGCACATGAAGTAAAGGGAGTTATCTTACAAGTGGAGAACCAATGTTGAAGGACCAAGGTGATGTGGTCCACTCCCAATAATTGAGGAGAAGGTGTCAATACCAGGAGAGGGAAAATTGCCTTTGTAGTGAGCCAGCCACTCCCAGTCCCTATTCAAGCCCAAATTGATGGTGTTAAGTTTGCAACTGAATTGTAGCTCTACAGTTTCTCTTTGAAGTCTGTTTTTGAAGTTTTTTTGTCGAAGAATGGCTACTTTTAAATCTGTTATTGAATGACCAGGGAGATTGAAGTGTTCTCCTACTGGCTTTTGTATGTTACCATTCCTGATGTCCGATTTGTGTCCATTTATCCTTTTACGTGGAGACTGTCCGGTTTGGCCAATGTACATGGCAGAGGGGCATTGCTGGCACATGATGGCATATATCACATTAGTAGATGTGCAGGAAATTGTTGAAATCCAGGTGGAATCCTTCAATGACCTCCTTCCCGTGGGTCCATATGATGAAGATGTCATCAATGTAGCATAAGTAAAGGAGGGGCGCTAGGGGACGAGAGCTGAGGAAATGTTGTCGTAAGTCAGCCATAAAAATGTTGGCATATTGTGGGGCCATGGGAGGCAGGCCAATCCTCGCTTACAGACAGGCCCCCAACCTGAAGCAAATGCCAGCAACTACACACCACACCACAGAAACACTAACCCAGGAACCAACCCCTGTAACAAACCCCATTGCCTTCTCTGTCCCCATATCTACTCTAGCGACACCATCAGAGGACCCAATCACACCAGCCACACCATTAGGGGCTCATTTGCCTGCACATCTACTAATGTGATATATGCCATCATGTGCCAGCAATGCCCCTCTGCCATGTACATGTACCGCTTGTAAGGTAACTCCCTTCTCTTCATGTGCCAATATATATTTATGCCTGTATCCATAATTTTCACTCCATGCATCTGAAAAAGTGGGCTTTTTACCCACAAAAGCTTATGCCCAAATAAATCGGTTAGTCTTTAAGGTGCCACCGGACTCTTCGGTGTTTTTGTGGATACAGACTAACACAGCTACCCCTCTGATATTTATTATGGTAATATCCCATTCTCCATTGATGTTTGTTCCCCTTATGCCCTTCATATACTAACCATAGACTAGTGATGGAGTGCAGGATCATGCTGTACCCTAAATAAATGCAATATCATTACTATAACACTTTCGTTTTAGCATTATTGCTATTGCAGCTGAATTTGTGCATTGTCACACAGCTCTGGGTGTTCTTGGATAAGATCATCATGCAGCCAACTCATTGAGAGTGCCATGTAAAAGTTCTGACAGGCATAAAAAATATGTGCCCAAATATTAAAAAGAAAACAGTATAATGTGCCAACTGTTATTTTTAAATAAATTATATATTTGATAACATACTGTTTATCTGTATTTATTAATGAAAGGGTTTGAAGTGAAAAATGTATTTGATTTCAGGACTTTTTCTCTAGAGTGGTATTGGAGACTGCAAATCTGATTGCATTGTGGATGTCAGTGGGCTTTGCTCATGGTAAGCAATGATAGCTCAATTAAATTATTGGTGTGGTAATTGTAAAATATTAAGGTCTGTTAAAAGTCCCTTTACCCGTAATAAACTCAAAGCTTTTTGGTTTTGGTATTTGTTTTGTTTAAATTCCCTAGAATGTATCAGTGTTTATTAAAAAATTTAAAAAACGAGTTAAAAACGGTGCAAAAAACTAACTTCACAGTTTTTTGGGTAATTATCAGGGTTAATATTGGGGGGACAGGAGGATGGAAAATAGCAACAAGTAGAGAAAAGTAAGAGTATTGAAAGTTAAAATAGTTTAATGCTGTGGTTTATTTCATGAATTGTATATTAACAGTACATAGGTATATGCACATGTGTGCATGCGTCCGTGTGGGTATCTTCCAGGACATTGCCTTACTTTAACAGACAGCCCCACACTTATACTTAGATTAATTTATTATTAACATTAACACATTTATCTAATATAATGTATTGGATTTTCTTAAGATAATTAGTATTTTCATGTACTTGAAGGGTTCAAAGTTCATGTGAAAATCGGTAAAAACCAAAAAAAAATTAGCTTTTGTAAAACCTGGGGATTTTTTGGTAGAGATTGGTAAAAATAAAAAACGAAGGTCCTTACCTATACACCTCTACCTCGATATAACGCTGTCCTCGGGAGCCAAAAAATCTTACCGCGTTATAGGTGAAACCGCGTTATATTGAACTTGCTTTGTTCTACCAGAGTGCGCAGCCCCGCCCCCCCGGAGCACGGCTTTACCGTGTTATATCCGAATTCGTGTTATATCGGGTCGCGTTATATCAAGGTAGCGGTGTACTTAATAATGGCTTTTGCTTTGTCATGTTTAATTCTTCTCTTTTTGTCCTTTATTTCAAACTTTTTGGCATTTTTGCCTACAACAATACCTCTGTTGTTGTTTAGCACTTCTGCAAGTTTTCTCTGACAGATTCAAGAGATGTTTTGATTTTCAAAGTGCAGACAGATTAGGAAGAGGCAAAAGACTGGCATAGTACATGGGCTTCAAAAAATTCTTTAGGAAGGGTTGCTGGTTAGTGGCAAAGAACACAGTTGTATCAATATTACTTATTTCGGTCAGTCTACTGGATTTTTTTTAAAGTGAACACTTTAGATGATACAATACAGTGGTTGTTTTTGAAAGACAGTTGCACTAACGTAGCACTAGTGCATGTAATAGTGTTTTGTAATATATGCAGAGACCTCATGTTGGTGTCATGCATGAGTTTGTGATACCTTCATTAGATCCTATCTAATAGTCAGATAGTGCAGTGGTGGGGCCATATCAGTATCTAAATTCACTGATACATGGATTTATTGGTACAGCATCATGGGAATACTTGTTTATTTGGAAAACCACTGTACTATCATTATGCTATGAAACTTTGTTTCAGAATTATACCCCATAAGGAGAATCAGCATGATATTGCTAATATAGCGCACACACAACTCACAAGGAAAGGAAAATAATTGATCAAATGTGCATGAGGTAGTCATAGTTCCTCAATGTTGCCACTGAAAGTAAAAGAAGACAGTGCCATGTAGGCATAGAAACCAGATGAGATATCACAGGGACATCCGATGTTTTCAGTTTTGATATATAAAATGCCTGCAAGGTTGGGAACAAGGGATTTAGCTTAAAATCCAAACTCTCATCTGCTGGGCCCGACTTTAGATATTGTAATTTAGATCCACCGTAATCTAGGCTTTTCAGCAAATTTTCTGCTTTTGATAAATCAGCAGTGTCTAGACTAAACAACTTTATTGTTTTGATAGTTGTATTTTTGTTGTTGATTAATTCTAGGTGTGTGCAATACAGATAACTTCAGTTTGTTATCCATAACAATAGATTATGGTCCATTTGGTTTTATGGAGTCCTATGATCCAAGTGAGTATAGCACATGTATTTGAATATACCTCTTTTGTTGGACATGAAATTCCTTCTTATTGTGTTAAGTTATATAATTTTTGTTTGCTCAGAAAGTTATTAACATTATTAGCACATGGATTCTGCATACGTGTACTGCATGTACATTGGTCAGAAAATAAATTTTGTGCATCTAGTTGCATTTTAGATCAGAGAGTAGTTTTACTGTGTATTACACAAGTTATATTTTAAACTGTACACTAAAAAAATTGCAGATAATGTATATCACTACTAAACCCATTTCCATGAAGAATCTCTCATACTGACATTCATCAGATTCCCAGATGCTATAGCAGAAATAAAGAAAAATCTGTAAAAATTGAATACAGCTAAAAGTAGCCAAAAGCAAAATCTGTCATCTTTTATCATTTTGACTTTACAGTCATAACTGTTAATCCGGAGGGGGAGTCAAATCTGCCCAGTTATGACACTCTACTGTAAATCTTTCATTGAAAGCATGAATTACATTACTCTCTCCATCTGTAATAAATAGACATAGGTCCAGAAGATGGTGTTCAGATGTACATTACACTTAGGCTGGGGTTTGGAAGTCAAATCATGGCTGGGGGTCAGGCTCAATGGTGTTGAAATCTCACTGTCTATTTTCATAAGATTTCATGCTCAAATGATGAAAATCTCCTGAAATCTGATCTTGTACACCTTGGGCATATCTCAGCTGGAACCTTAAAAGAGGCTCTTCTAGTTTTCTTTCTTTCCCTGAAGCCAAACCAGAGGAGTGGATGTAGATCTGGGGATTCAGATTGAACATGTGCCTCAGCTCCCAAAATTCACAGTTATGTAGGTGGGCTGGGGAGGAGAGTGGGGTTGCATTTGAAGTAGTGTTTTGGGCCCACCTCTAATAACAATGAATCAAACAAAGTAGAATTCCTATTTGACACCAACTCTGAGATGCTGTTCCTAGTCACAGTCCTTGTTTCCTTCTGAGTGCCGGGGCTGATCCCCATTAGTATTGCTTCTGGTAGTAGTTTCCTCAGAGAGTACAAAGGAGGATCCAGGACAACAGCCTTTCCCCTCATAGACACCAACCAGCAGAGCTGGCCCTGTTCTGGACAAGAAGTGCATGCTGCATCCTTTCTGAGGTTGATGCTGTGGCTATGCTTACCCTTTGCTCCTGGATGCATTATGCCTTTCATGAAGGGTATGCATTTGCCTATTCGGCACTCCTCAAAGTGGGCTTTCTTGTGCTGGAACATTTTAGCCCTAAATATTTCAGAAGCAAATATATAATTATATACATTTTGAAATAATCTTTATGTTCAGATAATTAGTGTCACTAGGCTACTTAAAAATATATGCATCTAATTTACTTAGATTACATCGTAAAAATATATTGTTGTTTGGAAGACCGGAATCCCTAGGCGTCTAACCATATGATATTTAATAGTAGCATTATTTATATTAAAGAATACTGAAAAACATTATTCTGAGTGTAAAAAAAAAAAAAGACTGTTTAAATATCTGAATTTATTCTGTGTCTTGAAGTAGGAAAACAACGCTTGTGACCATTTGGGAACTTGTGCTCTAAGAATGTATTCCTTACTCTGGCAAATGTTAGATCTCGGGCTAATCCAGTGTAAATAAATATTCTTGTGTTTGGAGTACTCTGAGTTAATATTTAGTGCTTGCAGGACTTCTATTAGTTTGCTGTGTAAATATGAAAAATTAGCCTAGTTTAATATTTTAACTTTGGTTGTTTATTCTAATTAATCTGTTGTAGAAATGTGATGCTTTGTTTCAAACAGATTTTGTTCCAAACACATCTGATGATGAAAGGAGGTATAAAATAGGAAACCAAGCAAATGTTGGGATGTTTAATCTGAACAAGCTGTTACAAGCTCTAAAACCTGTATTGGATCGCAGACAAAAGCAGCTGTAAGTTATCCTTAAAAATATCTTCACACTTAAAAGAACTAGAGAGAGAAACTATAATGGCCATATGTGTAGGAGAAAAGGGGGCTATCTTTTTAGGAAGTTTGATTTCTAAACAGAAAGCATTTTCTGGATATGTTACAGGCCAAACAAGACTGTTTTTAAAACAAATAAAAAAAATACCAAAATGGGGTAAGAGGGAAGTTTTTCATAAATAGATACAAGCCAGAGGAAGGTTTCACACTTGAATGTGAAGCTGAATTGTGTCTTTGGTATTACTGTTGGTCAATAGGATTTGATATTTCCTTACTTTTATAGTGCTTTCCAGATTCTGGAGGGATACTCTGAGCATTATTATACCCGGTATGTACTTCCATAACTCAGATTTTAAAGAAGCATATACTATAGAATATGTTTTCAGAACAATTTCTTTGCCTTCATAATTTCTGTTACTACTTTCAGTTTTACAGAACTATTTAGAGCAAAATTGGGTCTCCTTGGGGAGAGTGAGGATGATAACTATTTGATTGCATTTCTCCTAAAAGTGAGTTTATTATTGGTCATTCTTTTTGGGATATTTGAACTGATGTCTAATATTTTAAAAACACTGATAGAAATGTATTTTATTTCATTAGCTCATGGAAGATACAAAGGCTGATTTTACAATGGCATTTCGGCAGCTCAGTGAGATTACTCAAGACCAGCTAAAAGAGCTCCGTATTCCTCAGGTATTAATTAATACATGATATTTTAGGAACATCTTACTGGCCTTTGAGCTCACCTAGGCAAGTATGGAATGAATAAGTGAGTAATTAAGAGTACATAGTGAAAACTGCATGCATCAAATTTTCAGTTATGGGCATAACATGGACACTCGCAGAACTATATCCGCACACAACTTCACTTGCATGAATGCCTGCATACATCAGGTATGTCTTCTGAGCACCTTCAGCCACATTAGATGAAAGGATTGCTAAGAGAACGCCATCTCCTAACATGTTTTATTGTTTTTAAGTGTATATATTTAAACAGCAGAAATATTAATGGGAAAAAAACTACTTTTGTTAGTATAGAGATAGCTAAAAGCAGTTCTTCATAAAGCATATATGGTATCTTCAGAGTTTACATTCTACAGCCTTTACAGACAAGGACCCTGCATCTGCCAACTTTATATTTCTTCTTCAAGCAGTGTCCACTTCAAGTGAGCTCACACCCTTGCGCCTTTAATCAGATTTTTGGTAGTAGTGCCCATTTGGCCCATGCATGTGACTTACGCTTCCTTGGGCCCCGACTTACAAAAGCGTTCCGTTCCAGGACGCCTTGCGTAACTCAAATTTTGCGTAAGTCGGGAACGTATACCCGACCATTACGCGCAAAAAAAACCCCAAAACTTTCTAGCTTACGGAATTTACAAAACTTTTTCCGTAAGTGCAGATTTGTGTAAGTCGGGTTTGTGTAACCCGGGGAGCGTTTGTATAGGGCTGCATGGGTGAACTGGCCCAGTTCCTTTTCAACCTCCTGGGCCTAACACAGAGCATTAGTGTGCCTTACTTTTGAAGTTTCTGAGCCTGGTTACCCTTCTTTAGTTTATTGTTTTTTCTTTAGTTATTTTATTTACTTTTTATTTAGGGGGACTTTCTCTTGATCCCTTTCCCCTTTGGGGAGGGAAAACTTCTCATATTAAATTCCTTTGCCCTGGGGTATGTCAGGCTTTCCAGGCTTCAAGCAGTGCATCTCTTACCAGGAGGCCATTCCATTCAGTGACTGGCATTCCCGTTGTCTCTGTTGCTTGGGGGTGTCTCATATCCCACGTAAGTGCTCCATCTGCTCAACTTTTAAGGGCAGGGCAAGAAAACATTGAGAGCTAAAACTGAGACTCTTAATGATGGAGCATTCCCTCCAACTGGCCTCAGATCCAGGTCAGGAGACCCCCTGGATATCAGTCACTTAATTAACACAGTGCCCCGTCAACTTTGACATGTTTACCTGAGGTAGATCCACAGAGAAGACCCATAGAAAACAAAGTCATTCTCCACAGAAAGAGTCCACTTCAAAAAGACCTCAGTCTCCGCAGAGCAAGACTGCTTCGGAGACATTGCGTCCCACCTTGGGTATGGCTGAGGTTCCAGATGCTCTCGGAATTGATCCTGTGCCTCAGGCGCCAGGCTCAGCAGAAGAAAAGCATGCTTCATCGAAGCATTCCACGCCTCAGAAAACAGTACCCGCAACTTCTTTGATAAAGTCTACATCCAAGTTGGCCACTAAGATGGCGTCAGTACCAGGAAGACACCATGCCTCTTATCCAGTCTCTGCACTCCCCAAGGCATCTTCATCAGTACCATCTATTTCAGCTAGAGTGGACTTGCCAGAACTGCATATACCCTCAGTACCAACAATGGAATGGCGCCCCACTCTTCAAACCAACCCGGTATCATAGGAGTTCAGATTCTCAAGGGATCTATTTGTTTCAGAGAGACCGGAGTCTCCCTTATTGATCAGTACCAGGAGGTTACCAGTACCAAGAAAAGCACAGTCACTGAGATGCGACCTTTCCCCAGTACCGCTTGACTCGCCAACATCTTCAGAGAGTACCGGTGCTCCCCTTCTTGAAGAGGAGGAATTTTCCTCCAATTTGAATATTTTGATCCAGGGATTTCCATCCTAACACTTCTGACAAGAGAGTTGCATCAAAGACCGGCCCGTGTATCCCAGACCTTGTTCAAGCATAAGTGGTTGCCACCCCTGTCAAGGCTGATTCCCTACTCTGGCACTTCGAGTGCAGAAGGAGGGGGCCTCCAAGGAATCTAAAAATTAATACTTGCCACTCCAGGCTTGTATTAAACTCCCAAGGTTGCAGCTTTTCTCTGACCTTGAATTGGTAGATGCTGCCACCACCCAAGTGCAGAACCTCTTTGAGAGACCAGGAAGGCTCACCTGGGAATTCCTTCCTGTGGGGTACCCTCAAGCCCTTTCACACACACACACACCCCGGGGAAGAGCTGTGAAAGAGAAAAAGGGGGAAAAAAAGGAAATTACCTGTTGCCACCAGCTAATTAAACAACATGTGCAAACCTCTTAAGACACAAAAATCTTTAAAAAGGTTCTTAAAAAGGTACTTTTTTTTAAAAAAAAAAGGAAGAAAAATACATCGGGGAACTCAGCTATTGCTAGATTTTAAAAGAGCAATTACAAGGATTAAGCACCAAGAATAGTTTTTTTTGAGGTCCATCTTAAAGGTTACAAGCAAAACAAAAGCACCGGGGTTAGCACAGCAGAATCCACAAGCCATAAAGGAATAAACCTAATCGCGTCTTCCTAGACATTTCCTGATCTATTTACATATCTGGGGTTTCAAATGAGTAGTTTCTAGGTATGATACTGATGCTTTTTCATACCTGGCCCCCAGCTTTTTACAGCATCGCTGCTCTGTCCCACTCTTCCCAGGAGAACAACCACAGACAGACAAAGGGGACGTTTTTTCTCAATTTTAAAAAGTTCTAGCCTTCCCATTGGCTCTTTTGGTCAGGTACCCACTCACTTCCTTTTACCTATGCATAACAATGAGACTTTTTAAATCTTTACAGGTAAAGCAAGTAGAGAACAGCTACTAAGAGGAATTTTATAGCTAACTGGCTGGCTGGGTGTCCATAAAAGGGAGTTACCACCACCCCTTCATTTATCACAACCCCCGATGACTTTTGGTCCTTCTCAGTGGCCTACTGGGATCCATCAGCAGTTTTACCATGCCCCTAGTCTCTCTTTCAGGAAATACAGGGGAGAAGCTCCTGTACTCCAACTTCTCCTCCTCTCTTACCTCAGGCACCTTTGAGGGGCAGGAGGTCAGGGCAGATAAAGAGATCACTCCCCAAACAAACATTTCTTCATCTTCCCCAGATGAAGCTGTTATACCTCCCACACTGACTGTGGCTGACGACTTTGGACACTTCTAAAAGTTAATGAAGTGCATTGCAGATTCCCTCCAGATCAGGGAGTCACAACATAAGCTCCTGGACATCCTCCAATGGATTCCCTCTACCTGATTTGACCTGCCTACTAATGAGGCTCAGTTGTATCCTGCCAAATCCATCTGGGAGTCCCCTGTGATGATTCTGCTGAAGTGCAAATGGGCATATAAGAAAATATTACATCCCGGCTAAGGACTCTGAATTTCTGTTCACCCATCCAACACCAAAGTCCTTGGTTGTGGAGGCAGTAAATGAACATGGCAGACAATGTTATGCGAAGGCCACGCAATATGATAAGGACCAAACATGCTTTGATCTATTCAGCAGAAAGATCTATTCATCTATGACTCTTCAGTTTAGGATCGCAAATTGTCAAGCTCTCATGGCTAAATAAAATCACTCAAATTGTGCCAAATTCACCACCTTTATTGAGCATCTGCTGGATGATCAACATGACCAGTTTCAGGCTATTGTTAATGAGGGTCATCTGTTAGCTAGAACATCACTACAGGCCTCTTTGGATGCAGCCGATACTGCCGCTCAATCCATCTCTATGGCAGTAGTCATGCAGAGGACTTCCTGACTCTAGCTGTCTGGATTCCCAAGGGAGGTCCAAATCATGGTTGAAGACCTTCTCTTCGATGGCCTCAAACTGTTTGCTGAGTCCACTGATGATTCACTATGTACCCTTAAGGATTCCAGAACCACATTAAGATCCTTTGGGATTTACACGCCTACAAACAAATGAAAATTTAGTAGATCCCAAACTGCACAAAGATCCCTTCCCACTTCATTCTCAGGTTTTCAGAGACCATATCAACCACCCAGGAAAAAGTCAAGGTTCCAGAGGAAGAGATCACCTGCTCCTTTTGCACCATCATTATCATCTAAGCGTCAGTTTTGATGGTCTGGTCAAGGGCCCGGAACTATCTCTCAATACCAAGCTACACATACACCATTTTACCCATCTTCCACTCTTTGGAAACTGTTTCTCCCATTTTCTTTCTGCATGGGAGAGAATCGTATCGGACAAATGGATGCTAGAGGTCATAAGATCAGGATACGCTATCCATTTTACCTCCCTTCCCCATCCCTCTTCAGGGACCTCTCTCCTGAGCACCTCTTAAAGCAAGAAGTTAACTCACTTCTGCAAATGGGCGCAATAGAACCAGTTCCTATTCTGTACAGAGGGAAGGGGTTTTATTCCAGCTACTTTCTGGTCCCAAAAAAGAACGAACAGTGGGGACCAATTTTAGATCTAAGACTCCTAAACAACTTTTGTCAAGTCTCAAAAATTCAGGATGGTGTGACTTACATTTATAATTCGGTGATTACAATTGGGGGATTGATTTTTAGCCCTCAACCTTCAGGATGTCTATTTTCATATCGCAATTCATGCATTTCACAAATGATTCCTGTGCTTTTCAGTAGACCAGGATTACTTTCAATATTGAGTGCTCCCGTTTGGCCTTTTGTCTGACTCAAGAGTGTTCTCAGAAGTGCTGGCAGTGGTCGCAGCTTATCTTTGACATCCGGGGATAACCATTTTTCCATGCCTTGACAACTGGCTACTCAAAGGCCGGTCTTACAATGACGTTTTTGACACCATAAAGAGGATGAGCTCTCTGTTCCATGAGCTAGGGTTGCACCTCAACATTGAGAAATTCAAGTTGAACCCGGTACAAAGAATAGAGTTCATAAGAGCCTCCTTGGACACTATATCAGCTAGGGCTTATCTTCCCCTCAACGGATTCTTGATGTTAGCGAATCTTGTCTAAAAGATTCAAATCAGCCCATAGATATCGAAAAGAAGCTGTCTTCAATTGCTCAGAGACATGGCAGCCTGCACTTTTGTGATGCCATGTGCCAGGCTCCACCTTTGATATTTCCAGGGCTGGCTCAGGACTATTTGTACTCCAAACAAACACAGCTTGAACAAGTTAGTGTTAGTCCCTCGTCAGGTAGGAGAGTCTCTCAGTTGGTGGATGGACACCGACAAAGTCAGCGCGGGGATTCTATTTGTTCAGCCTTCTCCCTCTATCACTGTAACGACAGATGCAGCCCTGAGGGGCTGGGGGATGCACTTGGGGACCCTCACAGTACATGGCAAATGGTCTTCCCAAGAGATACAACTACACATCAACCTCATCGAACAGAGGGCAGTCAGAAATTCATGTATCCACTTCCTCCCTTTAATCAGGAACAAATCCATAAAGAGTCTCATGGACAACATAGCTTGCATATTTTATGTTAACCGACAGGGAGGGGCCAGGTCCCCTTCCCTTTGTGCTGAAGCAGTAAAGCTCTGGAACTCGTGCATAGCCAATTGCATCCTTATTTCAGCAACTTATCTTCCGGGGATATAGAACCAGTTAGCAGATGACCTCAGCAGGCACTTCTCCCAGGACTACAAATGGGAGTTGGATCCTCAGATTCTTGATCAAATTTTTTGGACTTGGGGAGTTCAAAAATAGACCTCTTTGCCACTGTTACCAACAAGAAATGCAAACCCTTTTGCTCAAGGGGGAGATTGGGTCCTCTCTCTTTTGGAGATGCCTTCCTCATTTCATGAACAGAAGGCTTTCCATATGTGTTTCCCCCAACACCCTGATTCTGAAGGCGATCAATAAGATCAAGCACAACAAAGCCATAACAGTCTCAGCGTGGCCCAGACAGATATGGTATCCTTTCCTGATTCACCTAACCATCTGTCAGATGATCAGCCTTCCATCCATTCCTCATTTTTCCCAGGATGCTGGCTGCACTCTTCATCCCAACCTGAGTGTACTTCGTCTCAGAACTTGGCTCCTCGATGGTTCATGGGACTACAGTTGACTTGTCCTAAGGAGGTACAACAAGTATTATTGGACAGCAGAAAAGATTCCATGAGATATGCTTACCTCCACAAATGGAAAAGATTCAGCCTGTGGTGTGTCCAGAGAAGTTTTCCACCTGTTCATTCTTACCTCTTGATGATCCTTGATTACCTCATAGAACTAAAACAACAGGATTGTCTTTCAGCTCTGTCAAGGTCCGCTTGGAGGCTATAACAGCCTTCCATTCAGCAGTTGAAGGATTCTCAGTCTTCACCCATCCTACAACTGTAAGATTTCTGTGGGGACTGGGAAACCTTTTCCCTCAAGTTAAGGAACTCACTCCTATCTGGGATTTGAATTTAGTACTTAGATGCCTTATGCCTTTGAGCCAAACCTCTTTCCTCATTAATTTATCTTGGAAGACAGCCTTTTTTGGTGGCAATCACCTCTGCTCGCAGAATTGGAGAAGTAGGGGGCTCTAATGGCAGATCCTCCATTTACAGTATTTTTCAAGGACAAGGTTTCGTTATGTCCACACCCAAATTTTGTACCCAAGATATCATCTGAATTTCACATCAACCAGATTATGCACCTCCCGTTTCCCCCCCCCCCCCCCCCCCCCCCCCCCCCCCCCCCCCCCCCCCCCCCCCCCCCNTTGGACATTAGGAGGGCGGTAGCCTTTTATTTGGAAAGAACCAAGTCATTTGGGAAGTAACCCAAACTGTTTGTGACTATTGTGGATAGATCCGAAGATTCAGCAATTTCCACCCACAGACACTCCAGGTGGATTTCTGATTGTATCATATTGTGCTATAAATCTTTAGCTATACAGTCTCCTTTTAGGGTGTTGGCCCATTCCATGAGATCTCCGTCTGCTTCTATGGCATTATTCAAGAATGTGCCTATTCTGGAAATATATAAAACTGCCACTTGGTCTTCTGTACATACTTTTCCTAAACATTATGCACTGGTCCAGTTTTCTAGATCAGATGCTGCAATTGGAAATGCTGTGGTGTCTTCAATCTTGGACTTGGCACAAAAGTCCCCCTCTCTAGCTGGGGTTACTGCTGGTAGTCACCGGAAGTGGAGCACCTATAGGGACACTACTCAAAGAAGAAGAGGTTACTCACCTTATGCAATAACTGGAGTTCTGTGACATGTGTCCCCCTATGGGTGCTCCACTACTCGCCCTCCTTCCCCTCTGCTTTGGAGTTTCCTCTGGGGACTTTATGGTACATAAGGAACTAAGGGCAGTTTGCCTGCACAACCCTGTATAGCCTTGCAGTGAGGCATGAGGAAGCTTAAGGCACATACGTGAGCTGAACAGGCACTACTACCAAAAATCTCCAATTAAAGGTGCAAGGGGCATTAGCACACCTGAAGTGGAGCACCCATAGGGATACACATCTCAAAGAACTCCAGTTACTGCACAAGATGAGTAACCTGTCCGTGTAAGTAATCCCATATCAGTGCAGTTGGAATACTCACATGCATGAAGTTACTCATCTGTGTAGATCTATGAGCTAAGATATGAAAAAAATATCTAATTTACTGGATTGAGGTCTACATTTTCAAAAGTAACTAAATTGTGTATGCAAAATATGGTCCCAATCCTTAAACGTTTTGAGTGCTTCCTGTGAGCTTCATTGGGAGTTGAGCACATCAGTGCAAACAGGTAATTATGCATGCAAAACAGATAGTTTCCTTTGCAAAATGGATTACTGCATGTTCATTTAGCCTTTTACATTATGCAGTTATCTGCTATGACACACATATATTGTGTACATGCAGCATAGGCACCTAATTTTGCAAATGTGATAAAGGGAGTATTTGGATTCTATAATGCATAAGCTATATGTGATGGGTTCAGTCACAGAGACCCCTTTGGGACTGTCACCTGACGTGCTGGAATTACCTCTGAGCCTGTTTTCCACTGCCAGCTTGGGACTCCAGAACCCTGCCTTGTTAAGCCAGACACGCTAGTGTGCTGCAACACAGACCCAGGTCTGGTCCACACCCCCAAAGCTGCAGACTTTAACCAAAAACTGCCCAGCAAGTCAACTATTTCCAGCACCCAAACACCCCGTTCCCAATGGGATCCAAACCCCAAATAAATCCGTTTATAAAGCTTATACAGAGTAGACTCATAAACTGTCCGCCCTCTATAACACTGATAGAGAGAGATGCACAGCTGTTTGCTCCCCCAGCTATTAATCACTTATTCTGGGTTAATTAATAAACAAAAGTGATTTTCTTAAGTATAAAAATAGGATTTAAGTGGTTCCAAGTAATAACAGACAGAACAAAGTAAGTTACCAAGCAAAATAAACCAAAACACGCAAGTCTAAGCCTAATACATTTAAGATACTGAATACAGGTGTAAATCACCCTAAAAGATGTTCCAATAAGCTTCTTTCACAGACTAGACTCCTTCTTAGTCTGGGCCCAATCCTTTCTCCGGTACAGTTCTTGTTAGTTCCAGCTCAGGTGGTAACTAGAGGTTTTCTCATGACTGCAGCCCCCTTTGTTCTGTTCCACCCCCTTTTATATCTTTGCCACAGGCAGGAATTCTTTGTCTCTCTCTGGGTTCCCACCTTTCCTTCTAAATGGAAAAGCACCAGGTTTAAGATGGATTTCAGTATCATATGACATGTTCACATGTCCTGTGAGACTTCATTACTCACTGGCTGGCACCCACGTATACAGGAAGGCTTACAAGTAAACAGAGCCATTTACAACCAATTGTCCTAGTTAATGGGAGCCATCAAGATTCCAAGCCACCATTAATGGCCCACACTTTGCATAGTTACAATAGGACTTCAGAGTAATACTTCATATTTCTAGCTTCAGATACAAGAATGATACATACAACTAGGATGAACACACTCAGTAGATTATAAGCTTTGTAATGATACCTTACAAGATACCTTTTGCATAAAGCATATTCCAGTTCCATTATATTTACACTCATAAGCATATTTCCATAAAACATATGGAGTGCAACGTCATACTATAGTTGGGGAAATTAGCATTTCTTGCACTCTGTCTCAGGGTTGGAAGTCAACAAAATAGATCAGATACTCAGCTAGCATAAACTGGCATAGCTTTGTTGTCTTCTCTGGAGCTGCACTGATTTACATCAGCTAAGGATCAAACTTGATTTTTTTTTTCTTTAAAAAAAAAAAGTAAAGTCAAATAAAAATCCCCATAAGATTTACAATAGTCAAAATAGTAATTTGAGGTAATATATAATATTGACACGGTTTCTGCTAGTTTTGAAGGTAGCTATGGCTTTCATAGAAATCAGTCTAATACAATTAAATTTCATTTTAGTTTAATTAGATTAATTGTTTGTACAGAACTTTGAATATGTAACACATCAGAGAGAGCTAAGTATTATCAAGTATTAAATTAATGTTGAAGTGATGGAAACAAGGTAGGTTGTTTTAAGTTAAGTATCGTTTACACAAAACCTGCTTTTCTTAGTGAGGAGGAGAATGGAGTTTGTGAAACAATTGTTGCTTTAGAGTTGCCTGTTCTATTTTAGGCCTTTCACCATCTGTTTCCATGGCAGCAAAGCATTCAGGAATCTGGTATATTTCAAAGACAAAATACAGGAAATTCCATTTTCACAACAGCAGTTACAGACTTAAAAATCCAAAAGGCTCTGAGATATTTAGTGTGTTTAACCCCAACCCAGCTCCACAAACTGGTAATAAACAAAATCTAGTCTAGATCCACAAATTAACACCTACTTTAACCTAACATGGGCCCACCAATAGGTACTAAGCCTGGACCCTACTTTGGGACCATTGGCCCACCCCAATCCAATCTTGTTCCCACTTGCCTGCATCAACCTTAACCCTAGCCAAGGCCCACTGGGTTTTACCTAACCCTGACTTCAGTGTAGCAGGCTGTACCCAGCCTGGAGCTACTAGCCAGTCTTCACTCTGAGCCTAGCCCTGGTGCTGGCACCAAACCTAATGTTAGCTAGGGCTTATCAGGTCACACTCAAATTTAGCCTTAACGTGTCCACTGAGCCATCCCCAGCGTGGCCCCCCAGATGACCTCAGTCCCTGTTTTTATTTAGGCCATCTAGCTGTTCCCGAGACCTAATGCTAACTGGCCCGCGGGCCATCGCCAACCCTAATTTGAACCTGGGCCCACCAAGGCCCCATCCCTCATCTGGTCCCTCTCCAATCCCAACGTGGGCCTTGGACTAGCCCTGATCACAATTTAAGAGCATGGGAACGCATGTTTGTCCCTGTCCCCTGCCCAGCCCATAGTCCCATCCGATCCCACAGATAACTCAACTGAGCCTAACCTCCAGGCCTAAATAACAAAATAAAACAGGTAAAAACAATCTAGCAACTGTAAGATGAGGTAGAAAAATATACAGATTGCATTTAATGCTGTCCTCAACTGTGGAGGATTAACTGAAGTGTTGACTGTGTGGAGGACGCTTAACAAGTAATAATTTAATAACCAATAAACAGTATAGACTCCCCAAAGGGGACTCATGGAAATCTGGAAGGAAACACACATCTTTTTCCAAAGGATTACTATGGCTATTGATAGTACTTTTTCTTTGTGGGGAGCACATTTCATCTTGTCCGGAAAACTCATAGACCCTCTTTATCTTTTGATCTTGTCCAGAAAACTCATAGACCCTCTTTATCTTTTGACTTTTTTGCTTCTCTTCTGAATCTAGCTCAGGACAGGCTAGCAGATATACAAATGCATCTTTGTGGGAGGCAAAATGCTCTTGTGCATAAGGCTGAGTGTGAAAATCAGGAGATATGGATTCTGTTCCCAGCTATGTCATAGACATTTAGATGATCTTAGCCAAAGTCTCTGCTTTTCAGTTTCCACATCTGTAAAATGAGGATATCTGCCTCAGTGGGTTGCTCTGAGGTTTGATTTGTTAATATTTGAAAAGCTCTTTGACAGCCTCAGATGGCAAATGCTGTAGATGTGCAAAGTACTACTATTTTGTAGAGTCTCATGTATACCAAAGGGATGACTGAGAAGAAAAGTGTGTATACGTAAGAGCAAGAATAGCTTTGTGAGCTACAGAGTAAGAGACAAAACCTCTCCCTGGCTCTTAGCCGATGGAATCCTCCCAAACATGCAGTGGAGTTGCTCCTGAGGCTACAATAGCAGCTGTGGGCTGCAGTTGTGTTCTTGGTTACTGCATCCCCTCTTCTGTGAGGGGCCAGGCTGGTGAATCAGTTTAGCTGTGTCTGTCTCTCTGAGGTACTTATATGCCCCCCATTACCATAGTGTCTGAGCGTGTCTCAATCTTTAATATGTTTATCCTCACACCCCCTACTTGTAAGGTAGGGAAGTGCTATAATCCCCATTTAACTGAGGGACAGAGAGATTAAATGTCTTGCTCAAGGTGACCTAGGAAATCTGTGGCAGCAAGTCCTAGGCCAATACCCTAATGCTAGATGATCATTCTTTTCCTTGTGTACTAATCACACCCTTCACCAGGCCAAGGGCCTTCTGCAGCCCTTATTTGGGCTGTTGCTGTTTGAGTAGCTGAACAAACTGTTTCAAGCATGTCAATTTAGGCTTGTCTAGGAGAAAGTGTTCTGTTCAAGGTAGAAAATAATTTAACCCAGAAGTTCTGATCCCCCAAACCTTGTTTGAAATACCAGATGTAATTTTATGCTGTTTAAAAGATTCATATGCATGCAAAACAGATAGTTTTATCTATGCAAGAATGCTTTGCCAGTGGCAAGGTATGTTCTTACAAATCAGCAGACCACTCGCATATCTCCCTCCAGATGCACATATAAACACATGCCAAAACCCAGCAGGAATATTGCAAGAACAGCAACTTAACACCATTGTATTCTTAACTAGGAGTATCTCTTTTTCTCCCGCTAAAGCCATTTATCCTCATATGCACACATAGGAATACTGGACTTCCACATTCTCCTCCTATCCACAAACTGGTTGCTCAAGCCAGTCCTTCTACCCAGTTACTTTCCCTGACTCCCTTGTTTTTCTTTCTTTTCACGTCCCTTTCTTTGTTTTACTCTTCATTTCCTTCTCTCCTGTACTGTGGTGTCTCTCTTCCTTTATGCATATCTGTGCTTGTTTCCTCTTAGTCTGCTTTTGTAATGTTTATCCATTTTTGCTGGCTTTTTTGTCCCACACAGACCATGCAAAGCAACTGTAAACACAGTTTAACCAGCTTGTGAAACCTGATTTGTGGCTGCCCTGAGTCTGCTTTCTCATCTTGCTCCTTTATCAGACTTCTTTCTCCTCCCTTTCCTTCCCTGTTTCCTCTCTTCTTTTCTTTGTCTACCACCTCTTTTCCCATTCATTTTCCTTCCCTCTCACAAATATTTTTAAATAGCTGTGTATTTTCTGTAAAAGAAGTGATTTATAAAGGGGCCTCACTTGATGCACACAATGCTCAGACACAGGTAGCACAGATATCTTTGTAGCATCTCTCTGGGTTAGCATGAAACACAAAGCAAGCACACTAAAGAAGAGTTAAGTGCCAAGCACTGTGGCTTCTTCCTGCCCTGCTTATGTCCTACAATTTTTTACAAGCAATGAACGAAGTGAACAGATTTATAAGTAACAACCTGCAGTGTATCTATCATTAACGGTATTTTTTCATTTAGGAATTCTGGGCTCTGCAGGACCTTGCTAAACACAAGTTCTTTTCAGACTGGGTTACTATATACCTCTTGAGATTAGGACGGTAAGATAAATACAGTTTAAAATTAAAAATAGCAAGAGTATGTTTGCCAGTGGAATTTAGGTGGGGTAAACATAATCTTATCCTGGTCTGGGTCAGATATTGCATGGTCTTTAGCCAATCCTATATATTGCTCCTGGGCATACTTTTACATGCCATTTTTCCCTATGTGCATGGAGATCTCACTAGCTGCCATGATAATTGCATGGCTGGAATGTATATTTATTCTGTCTTATAACAATCTGGTCTATTCTGAAACACAACTTTGTAAAAATGACGTTATGGAGTTCAGCATTTAGTGTCCCTCAGTGACCCCAAAGCATATTTACTCACTTTACAATTATGGTTGTTTTTTAAACTGACAACCCAGCAAACTCAGTCTGGGATTTGAAAGTCAAGCTGTGCTCTCTAATCTATATGCTTCTGGTCAGGTGCTCTTCTCATATACAGTTATGCAACTCTGTTGCCTTGGACTTGGGGGACTGCACAGATGTGACTCAATGTGTAATTGAAAGACAGTGGATTGCATAGGTGTCTGCTTCACAGTTGGAACCAGCTAAAATTCTGTTGTTTCATAAGACAAAAAAGAACCCTGTTTGCTCTTACATAGTTGTGTTGGCTCTGCAGGGCTGATAGTGGTAAAACACGAGAAATCAAACATTTTTAAACTCACGACAATTCTCATTCTCTTTAAAGATACAATTCTCAGGGAGCAAATGTACATGAGGAGCAAATCTGCTGAGAAAGAAAATGCCATTTTCACATAGTCACTTTTCAGAGTGTAATTGCACTTAGGGGGTTAATCCTGCTTCCATTGAAAACAATGGCAAAATTCCTATTAACTTCAATGGAAGGAGAACAAAATATTTTAAAAAGTAAGTAAACCCCACAAATGTATGGCAAAATTATGTGCCTAATTTGCACATACATTTGTCAGAGCTGCAGCTACAAATCTGAGATATTGGTAAATGTCCAGTGAGATTTGTAATTTGTCATTTGTGCCAGTGAATAAGTATTTACCGTTTTGCATTTGATCATATGCAGTTTAGGAAATTAGGTCAACAGTGTCAAATGGAATGCATTTAGAATATGTTCAGTACAGGAATTAAACTCAGCCACTTTGTACTGGATGCATTATCTTCTGAGAAACCTTGTGGGAGCATATGTACTAAACAAGTGTAGAATGAATACTTTATGAATGATGTCTTGGGAAAATGTTAGGAGAGGGATAAAAGGGAAAGTAGATATGCCATTTATGTTTGTTTAATTCTTGCTGTTCAACTAATGGAATTATTGGTTTTGTTCTATTTACAGTAGGATAGGAAACTATAATGAAAGGGAAAAGAGGGAAATGTGGTATCAACAAGAGAAGTTAAAGTGCACAAAATTCTTGTAATTTTTTTTTTGGTTTTCCACATATAGTAACATGGGTGATTCAGACAGAACAAGAAGAAAAAGAATGACAGGTAAGTAAATCAATTGAAGAATTTAGAACTTTTCAGGCAATTGGAAATCGTTAGGTAACAGTTTATTCACAGAAGTATGCTATCCATGCACTGGGTATTCAATTAAATAATTACTGTGGTTGTGACATGTCACTGGTCTGAAGAAAGTATCAAAATTGTCCACTGGGAATAGAAATATGTACATTTGCTTTCCTGCAGGTTATACAGAGCCTGAGTCTGTGACTGTTAGGGTACAGCATTTTTTTGTCTGAGGAGAGAGAATGGGTAATTGTATTTCATGGTAATTGTATTTGTTTCATTTTCCAAACAAAATCCCCAAACAACTCAAAAGCACTATCACACTTGTAAGTAGTGACTAGCTGCACAAAACATGGTTCTTCAAGGCTATCAACTTCCTTTCAGGAGCACTAAATAGTACCATATTTTTATGAAGAAAAGGAAACAAGGGTCAGATTTTGGTCTCAATTACACTGCTGTACATTTGGAGTAATTCTGTTAAACTTCAATAGAATTACTTCAGATTTATACCAGTGTAATTGAGATCAGAATCTGGCTAAATGTATCCTGACAGAACTGTATATACATACTTCAATTGAACAAATGGTCATGAAGTTCATGGCTTAAAATGAAGCTTTATTCCTTCAGCAGTTACTGTTTTCACTCCTTCTGTACTGCGTTTACATTAATTAAATTAAAATGATCCATGCATTCTCTTCAGACTTTTTCCTTGTGTAAATTATCACAGTTTCAGTTACTTTAAATTAAAGTATCTCTACATACTTACTTAGAATGTGAACAACTAATCTCATCCTGTTGCTGTGGCAGTTTAATCTAGGTGAAAGATATTCATGAACAAACATTATTAATTGATGTTTCTAATCTTTCAAAGGTCAAGATACATCACATTGTTCTGCATTTCATTATTTGATTAAAGCCAGATATACTCCTCTATGAATGCTTATCTAAAACTTGTGAAGTACAATTTACTTTTCTGCACCATTTTTTTCTGTTGAGCAGGTATTAAAATGCAGTACCAAACCTGTTGCCATTTTCATACAAAAAAGCTTTGAACATGTTGAAACAAAAAACATTCTGTTTTTTAAAACTTGTTTTTATCCCTTTCCCCTAACAGTCTCCATAAAATAAAGTAGAAATTAGAAATGCTCATAGCTGGCTTTTGGGACCATGGATGTGGAATCCACACTTCCTCTGGTTTTTACATTCCCTGAAAGCCAAGACTAATTTAAGTTTTCATTTAAAAATCTGGTGTCTCTAACCCTTTCCATTGTGGGAGCAGCCTTCTGAATATAAACTGACTGGTAGGATTGAAAGTTTACCACTGATTGAGATAATGGACTGAAATCGCTTCTGCTGGTTCAGAGAGAGGACTAAATTGCACATCTCTGCACCAGCAAGGAACTTAAACTGTCCTCTGGGTGGAATTCAACCCTGGCAGGTAGAAGCAAATGGAGCCTAAGAGAATCTAGCCTGATATCTGAGATATCAAATAGTGGACTTTACTTTGATTCTGATAGCTAGATTCAGTGCTCCTGTCACCCCGGATTTAGAATAATCCTATTACTAACACATACACGTATTGGAGAGGTAAACTGGCACCTAAAAATATAACTCAACAAATAAATCTACATCAGAGCATTATAAGTGGGATTTACAATATCTGTATGAAATCTTAACTCTTAAGGAAAATAGTATTTCTTTCAGAAATATCAGTACTTTTACTACTACTGCTACTATAGCCCCTTTTATATAAGTATCTCAAATCATTTTACAAGTACATTAATAATCATCAAGCTTCACTTGTGAGATAGGGTAAATGTTATTAGTTGTTATTATAATTGTGATTATCCACATCACATGGGGGAAACTGAGGCACATAATTTAAATGACTAGCTCAAAGCTACAGAATGAATCAATGGGTGGAGTTGATAATTGACTCCAGAAATCCTAGCTCGCAGCTCCTGATAATCATTAGACCACACTCATCACTCTTTCTCACTAGATTTGCATTTAACATTATTATAACTACAATACCGTTTTATATCAAAAGATCAATTTCTGTTGTGTACATAATATTGAAATCTCATTTACGCATTGTTTAAAGATGACGTCACAATACTGACAAAACTTTATTATTTCCTAATCAACATGCAATTATTAAAATCATATAATCATTTCTTATCCTAGCATAGTTTTATACTGCTGCTTATCATCATATATTACTCCTGGGGGAATTCTGCGCCAAAAATTAAAAATTCTGCACATACTTTAAAATTCTGCAAAATTATACATATTTTATTTGTAAAAATAACACAATATAATCAGACCAGTTTCAATTATTTTGGTAATTTATTTCAAAATATCTGTCAGGAAGTACGTCTGTAACAATAGAGACAAAAAAAAAAAGATTCAGGAAATGTGTTTTTGACAAATAGATTCCTTACTAGGCATATTAATACAGAACTTTGAGTAATTCATTTAAACTACAATACAGAAACACATTTCCTGCACTCCTCAGAAGCAGTGCAAAGGCTTGAGGGCTTGGAGGAGCTGAGGGAGAGGGAAGAAGCCTGGGCGTGAACCCGGAGGGTTGTTGGGTGTGGGTGAGAGAAGTATGGAAAAGGTTTGTTGGGTGGGGGAGGAATTGTTAGGCAATTGGGGAGCTTCCCCCACGCAGACCCTGGCTGACCCCTAGCTTCTGCTATTCAGGCAGGTACATCTGCCCCTGTCCCTGTGTGTCCCTGCACCCCCCATCCCTGTGTCTCTGCACTCCCCTACCCCCTGCCACATGTGTCCTGCAGCCTCCCTCACCCATCCCCATATGGCCCTGCAGCCCTATACCCCCTGTCCCATTCAGCCCCTGGCTCAACATTGTCACTCCACTAGCTCCTGAGTTGCCCCTCTCCCCCACCCCCCACTAGCCCTTCTAAATCCCAATCTGTGACTGCCTAGCAGCTCTGTGTGCCCCACTCTGTCCATCCGGTGCCTCCTCACCTGGCCCTGCTGTGAGGAATGCAGCCTCTCCGGCTGCCTGCTCTCTCTTCTGGCGCCACAGCAACCCCTGGTGGATGAAAGGTGTAACTGCAGCACCTCTCCACCAGAATCTATATTCTGCAGAGAAAAAAATGTGCAGGGGGACATGAATTCTGCACATGCGCAGTGGCGCAGAATTCCCCCAGGAGTGATATATCTGAGCGCCATCTGTGTAAAATCATTAGCAATACCAAAATCTGTAGTGAACTTCATGGAGTCTTTATCACGTTTTCATTTTCAAGGTAAAATCTCTACTGGGGTAGGGTTTGTGGTTCTGATTGTTTAGAGTTTATTAACTTACCTTTTTTTCGTAGAAGAGGGTGGTTCAGTGTTGTGAATGTCATATGATGGAAAGACCTTTTCAAAGAGGAAGGTTTTAAAGACAGTCAGACTCTGGATTTGCCTAATCTCCTCTGAATGTCTATTCAGTAGCCATATCTCCTCAACTCTCATGCACTGTGCCCTGGCCTTTGTGATCTACCTTGAGACAGTGGCACTGCTCTGGAACATCAGTTATTATATTAGGTCAAAATTCAGTCTTTAATAGATCAGGCCCCAGCTACATTAACTGCTTTGAGGATTAGGACCAAAGCACTAAACTGATATCAGAAGCTGTTTGGGAGCCAGTGGAGGGATTTGATCATCCTGATGTACTCATGATGGCCTACCCTGTGGAGGAGTTGTGCAGCTGTATTATGTATCAGCTGGAGCTTGTGCATTGTTTCCACATTCTGCTTCAGATACAGTAAATTACAGTAATCCAGCCTGAAGGAGACAAGTGCATGGATCACTGTGGCCAAGTCCTTATCCTCAAGGAAAGAGCCACATTTTATTGCAAGCTGGAAATAAAAGAAGGTAGTTTTAGATACTGATGCTATCAGGTCATCCACGCTTAGTGAAAAGTCAAACTGAATCCTGAGGCTTGACACTAATTTGGTAAATGGGGGTAGGTGGAAACAGTGTCTTGGCTAGCATTCAAAGCATTTTCCTTCTCCAACTAGCATCACATTGGTCTTGCCTTGGTTCAGCTTGAGCCAGCTGCTCTTCACCCAAGAGCTGATGACTTGCTGGCATTGTGTTATCATAATAGTGGTGGTGATTGCGTCAGATGAGAATGAGATATATAGTTCACAGCTGAGCCCATGACGCCTCACTATCTCCGCCGGTTGTCTGGAAGATATTGAAAAGAAGAAGGAATAGTATGGATCCCTGCAGGGAGGGAGGTGAGGGTCTTTGGAGAGGAGCAGTTAATCATCACCACTCTTGGAGTTCTGCTGGAGAGGAATGATTGGAGCCACTGTAGTGCTTGACCATCTGTCCCTCCTATGTCATGTAGGCTGGTTAACAATACCACATTGCCCACTGTGTCAAAAGCTACAGAGAGTTCCAGCAGCATGAGCCTGGAGATCTTACCTGTGTCTGTGGCTATAAGAAGGTTGTCTTCTAGTGCCACTAGAGCTGTCTCTGTGTTGTGCCCTGGTCTGAGCCCTTGGGAGGCATCCAGCATGTTAGCTGATGTTACGTGTTGGAGCTTGGTGGTTACTATTTTGTTCATGAATGAGAAGTTAGAGATGGGACAATAGTTGGAGAGGTCTTCAGAGTCAAATGATGGGTTCTTGAGGATTGGGCGAACTTTGTGTTTTTGAAAGAGTGTGGTTGGTATGCTTCCCTGGAGGAGGCTTTGACTATTTCCATTAGTAGTGGGCATAGTTGTTCTCTGCTGGCTTACGCTAGCAAAGGAAGGGCTTTTAAAAAATGTTAACACTTAATAATGTTAAAGTTATGAGCATCAAAATTACTAAATATGACAACCATTGATTTATAATATAATAATAATATATGGAGATATACCTATCTCCTAGAACTGGAAGGGACCCCGAAAGGTCATTGAGTCCAGCCCCCTGCCTTCACTAGCAGGACCAAGTACTGATTTTTGCCCCAGATCCCTAAGTGGCCCCCTCAAGGATTGAACTTACAGCCCTGGGTTTAGCAGGCCAATGCTCAAACCACTGAGCTATCCCTCCCCCTCCTAATTTATTTAGGCATATTATACATTGTATGCTTGATCAAGCCCTGTGGGAGAAATGTTTTTTTGACATTATCCACTGTTGTTAGTGCTGCGTTTTCAGCTATTCTGTTACATATTGAGAGCCAGATCCTGAGGTCCTTGTTTAGAGAGAGATTTTGCCTGGCCATTTTGTGGCTCCACAGTGAAATCTGTGAAAAGTTTGCATATAGAGGACCTTGAACTACTGAAAGTCTCGAGGCACAGATGGTGCACAGTCAATAGGGGATCTGATCTTACTTTGCACCAAAAGTATTGTAGGCTTCGTCTTTAGTTACCATGCTACTTTGGGAGCTGTTGGATGAAAGTTTTATTCACATGTGTAATTGCATTTGCAGCAGGTTGCCATGGTCCTTTGTGAGATATTGATCCGGTACTTCTTTCGGAAGCTTTCATTGATTCCAGTGAAAAATAGAAGGAGATTAGATTGTGGCTTATCAATAAGATTTAAAAAACTAGGTGTGGCACAAATTCCCACTACTACTGGGGTGTTGACCATGATTATTTTGACCTTCATATTTTGGATCCCCATGTTCTAGCTGAAGTTTTATCCATTTTAAGGGATAGTTCTTATAATTTTACATGTGCTTTTGGAAGATTAATGTTAAATAGCAGGCAATAATGTTGCACTGAGGTCTGAGTATCACTTACTTAGACGCTATGGCAATAGGCACATTTAATATAGTACATTAATAGGTAGCTGTAGGTTCCTACCATGCAACATGCTTGTCGCAGCTTATTATAGTGTATTTTTTATTCTGATTTTTTATCTTTTACTGTTTATTCACATAGGCATTTTGCATTTTGGGAGGCTGGGCACGAGCACCAGAAGCTCCCTAGAAGTAGGAGGGGCCACCGGTGCCTGGACCATGGCCCCGCTCTGCCCCGAGGTTCCGCCCGTGCCCCACCCCCTCTCTGCCCCAAGACCCTGCTCCCACTTGGGCTCTTCCCCCAACACCCCACTCTGCCTCTTCCTGCCCCTGCTCTGCCTCTTCCCCTGAGGCCCCACACTTGGTCCCCCTCTTCCTTCAAGGCCCCCCACCCACTGCTCACTCCCTCCATCCCCTCCCCTGAGGCACCCACCACTCATTCCTCTCCGCCCCCTCCTCTGAGCCCCCCGCCACTCACTCCTTTCCACTCACTCCTGTCTTAAGGGTGAGCAATGGAGGGTGTGGGGGAGGTGGTGGAGGGAGCGAGCAGTGAGTGGGGAGCCTTGGAGGAAGAAGGGGAGCAAGGGCAGGGCCTCGGGGGAAAGAGGCACAGCACAGGCAGGGCTATAGGGGAAGAGGCCAAGTGCGAGTGGGGCCGTGGTCCGGGCGCTGGTGGCCTCCCCACTTCTCGGGAGCATCCAGCGCTCCAAAGGCAGTGGGCCAGCGTGCTTCCAAAGGGAGGTGCGCCACATCTGGCATTTCTTGCCCTGTTTGGGGAAGCTAAGCCTCCCGAAGCCTCTTATACCCACCACCTGTGTTTATATAGTTTTCATATAGAGCTTTTGAGTATCTGTGGTGGTTTATTACAATAGATGCCATGGATACAAAAGAAAAGTGCTTACCTACAATTCTTGTTCTCTGATGATATAAGTTGCAACACCTAGATTATCAATATCCTACTCAAATTAGTCAGCTGTGCATTACTTTACATGTGTCCACATCAAATTTCATGTATCAGGTGCTGTGCATTCATCTAGCTTGGTTAGATCCCTTTGAATTTCCTCACTGTCATCTCTAGTCTTGAATTACCTAAATAATTTTGTGTAATCAGCAAATGTTGCCATCTCACTGTTCACCCCCTTTTCCAGATCATTAATAAATGATTTAAACTTCATTGGTCCTACTACATAACCTTGGGTCATGTTGAAAATTAACCATCTATTCCTACTCTTTGTTTCTCTCAAATAGCCAGTTTCTAATCTCTGATTATACTTTATCTTTCACTCTATGACTGCTTAGCTTTTTAACAGCCTTTTATTACAGAGTTTGTCAAAGAATTTTTGAAAGTCCAAATATATTCCGTCATGTTCTTTTATTCAGTTTCATAGACCAGCTCAAAGAATTCAAGTAGGTCAGAGAGGCACAATTTTTCTTTACAGAAGCTGTGCTGGTTTGTTCCTTTCATATCCAGTTCATCTAGTTTTTTTATAATTATCTTCTTAATTGTCATTTCAATCAATTTACCTGATACTGAAGTAAGGGCTTGCTGATGTAAAATTCCTAGAACCTCCACATTAACTTCTTTAAAGATCAGTATAATATCCGCTACCTTCCCATTCTCTGGTATAGAAGCTGATTTTAGTGAAAGATTGCACATTTTTGTTGGCAGCTCACCCACTTCATTCCTTCAGAACTCCTGGATTAATACTACACCGGACCCCCGCTTGAACGCGAGGTTCTGGATCCATGAGCGGTCCCGCGTTAACACGGGGACTGTGTTACCATGGATCCCAATGTAATTAATTAAATTCGGGATCCATGCGCGGTCCTGCGCTATAAGCGAAATCGCGCTATACAGACACGTGTTCAAGCGAGGGTCCGCTGTATCTAATTTTAATTCTTAACATTTTTTTCTATACAGAAGAGATAATCCACTGTCAAACTTGTTAGTTTGCTATTGTTCAGGATATATGTGCTTGGGACTAATATTATTTAATAGAATTTGTATTGCCTCCTGGTACTATGAGTCCTTGTTTCAATATGAGTTGTCATTTTAGTGTGAGTCATGTTACTTTCCCATCTGTTGCAGTATTCTTTGATATTGTTACTATATTTTTAGTTTATTCACGAAAAGCAATGTAATGGATTAGATCAAATGCTTGGACAAAGTAGATCACATTGCACTGGAGGGAGGCAGAGCTTTAGTGGTTAAGGCAGGATTCTGGATATTGGCATGGCTGAATTCTATTCCTGGCCCTACCACTGAGTTGCTTTAGGATATTGGGCAAATTATTTCTCCACTCTGTGCCTCAGTTTCTCTATCCATAAAATGAAGAAACCAACCTCACTGGGAGAGTGTTAGGCTTACTTGATGATTGTTTCTAATGGATGAAAAGCACTGAATGCATACAGAGTAATACTATCTTGTTAAAATAAAAAAATACTGTCAGGAAGGAATGTTGTTAATAAGTATATATTTTTAAGTCTTAAGGAAAACGGTACTTGAGACTTACCTGAACACACTGATGAAACGTACATTTTAGTAGCAGTATTATCTCTGTCTAACAATGTGTTTGTTTGTGGGGTGAAAATCATTTTGAAGCTGGTTCACGAAATGCAGTGCCTGAGATTTCAGACTGCACTTTCACTCTGAAGGAGAGCTTCACCTCTGCAGCATTTCTAGTCTGCTTTGGCTTGGGAAGCCTTTAGAGCTCAGAGTTCAAAACCAGAGGAGTCCCAACTCAGTTGTATAGCTCACTCTCCTTTCTAAATAACGTAAAGTATCAACTTCTTCTGCTGTGTTGCCTATAATGAGTCTTATTGCTTCAAACTGCCAATGTCCAATTCCCAAAGTAAGGAATGTAATAGAATTATGAGTCACTGTGTAGTCATACAAGTTCTGTTTAACCTAGTGCATAAGCAGTTAGATCTTCAAGAAATACTAGCTATTAGCTGGATTAGTTGTGCTTTTTATAAATTGTGCATATTACCAGAGAAGTATGTTTATTGTCCTAGGCCCTAATTCTGCAAAGGAAACCATCAAAAGTGAATGCAGTTCTACTGTAAGGGTGAACCCCACGGCTCTCTTTGCAGGATCAGGGCCATAGTCTCTCTCTGATGTGAATTCTTAGGTGCTGACCTGCTGCCTACAAGGTATACATTTGCAAGCAAACAAAAGCATTCCATAGTATCAATGCTTTTGTTTACAAAGGACAGAAGAAAACGGCATTATGTGGAGCAGAGTTAAATTTTAATCTGAAATAAGGAACATAATGAGGGACAAGTTGAGAGATGATTTGAGGGTTCAGGTTTTTATCAATGGTATTTTGTCTGTTTTTTCCCCCCCCAAACAATATGCCATGGGACTATTTCAAAGCATATTTTATAAGGTTACATGGTTTTTTCCCCTCAGAAATATTTTTTTATTCTTTAAACATTTTCTATGGCTTGAAACAAGTGTTATTCACACTAAAACTACTGGGACATCTACTAGAACAGCAGTTCTCAACCAGGGGTCTGGGGTCCCGTGGGGGGCTGCGAGCAGGTTTCAGGAGGCATGAGACTTGCTGGAGCCCAGGGCGGAAAGTTCAAGCCCCACCATGTGGGGCAGAAGCCTGAGGCCCCGAGCCCCACCACCCGGCGCTGAAGCCAAAGCCTGAGCAACTTAGCTTTGCGGGGCCCCCTGTGGCATGGAGCCCTGGACAATTGCCCTGCTTGCTACCCCCTAACGCAAGCCCTGGCTTTTAATCTACTGGATATGCAGAAAAAGAGTTGTCGTGGCACGGTTGGGCCATGAAGATTTTATAGCATGTTGGGTGGGGCCTCAGAAAGAAAAAGGTTGAGAACTCCTGTACTAGAACATCTCCCGTTTCAAAATGATTGGAACAAATGAGCCTTAGTTGTGTGAGCAAAAACCATAGACCCTTCATGCCAAGGCCAAGACTAATAGTGCATCTAGTACTGCTGATTGATCTCATATAAAGGAATAGTCAGGTACTGACCCTGGGAAAATACACTGCTCCTGTGTCATGTAAAGATTTATACTGGGAGTTTAACAGGTTTAAGAAATAGATTAAATCGGTAGATATTCTTTTGGTCATTAATTGAAAGAAAACATACTGAACCAGAAGGCCATGCTTTAATTACAGAGGAAAATTAGGACTTGTCCAAGTGATATCAGCAAGGAATTTGAGAATTAAAGTCTGTTTGCTTATAAGAATTGTCCTTGATCCCAAGGTGCAGGATAAACTCCTTTGTAGTCTATCATTTGTTCCTTCTGGAAGAGCAATGCTGAACTAATAATTCAGCAGTCTCATTTTCAAAGTCCATCGGACTGCCCCTTATTAGATATAAACAGCCTGAAACCTGTCAGAGAAGAAATGTGGCTCTCATGGATGCTTCCAACAGGTTTTGGGAAAAAAAGATGTTTTTATGATTATGATACTTCCATTGGCCGAGTTGTTGGAAGCTGTTCAGGACAGAGTGCTGATTCCTGAACCCACTTATGCCCCATTTTAATGTGGCATGTTATTCAACTTCTTGGTTCATAGCAACATGACAACAGTGGAAAGCAAAAGATGGTTTTATTTACTCACAGTAAGAAAAAAACAACTGTATAAAGCACAGGAAAGATATACAAGAATCACAAACCAAAAGTGTAGGTTGAAATAATTGCTACATAAATTCAGCTTTGAAAGCTTCTCTGGTCAGCATCTTGATGTGTGAACCTCAAGAAAAATTCAGAAACTAACGTCTAAGTATAACTTTATTCTCATTAACATTATTCAGCCCTTTTGTCATTAAGCAATATCATGATTTATTATTATAATAAATATTATAACCCTTAATAATAAATTGACAATGGCAATTTGTGTCATTACTTGTGCAGTCAGCAGAGGCACCCGAACTGGATCCCCCCCACTATAAAAGGGAGGAGAGCAGTTGGGAGGGCATTCTCTGAGAAGGCTCCAGGACTCTGGAACTTGCTCCCCCTGCCTCCTCCCTTGCTCTGAAATAGTCAAAATTTGGCGACCTCCTGGGCACACAGTGCCACACAGCAAAAGAAACCTGTTTCACTGGGCTTTTAGAGAAGGCTGAGGGTGTGCTTCCCTCAAGGGTAAAGGGGCAGAAAGAGTCTGGATGGAATGATTATTTCAATACTGCTGGAATTTCATTGTATTTCATAATTATTGAAGGTGTAAAGGCACCTAAGACCTTGGAGTAGGCATCTTTTTTATAGTTTTAAATCTAAATAAATAATTTCCCCCCAAATATATTAGCCTATAAAGGATCATTTATGCAGAATCACCCCTCTCACTTGACTCCAAGAATCTAGATTTCAATATGCTAACCACTAATGAAAAGTGAATTAGTGATCCACACTGAGAAATCTTCTTTGCACCATAGTATTTAATACCACCCTTTTCTCTCTGTTTGTAGCCTGGTTGCTTACAAATTGGTCAAGTACACACTTCACATTAAGTTAATTTTTCTAACATATTTCAAACCCCCATTAAAAATAAAAAACATCTAAATATTCTTTTGTAAGTATTTTTTATTACTAAACAAAGAACAATGGTACTGTGGCATCACTATATGTAAAAATATGGCTAATTAATTCCTTTCTTTTCCTGTTATGCCACTGGTTGTTTTTTTGTTGTTGTTTTTTAATTGTGTACTAAACCTTTTAAATGACCTTTAAATTAAAATATTCAAGAAATATGGGTTGCTTTTATATGGTATGTATTCAACTTTTTATAACCAAATTCAACTGGATTTTCCTTTGATTTCAGCTATCAATCCTAGATACATACTTAGGAATTGGATGGCAGAATCAGCAGTACGAAAAGCTAAAATGAATGACTTTTCAGAGGTAAAACTGTCTACTTACGTACTAATTACATTTATGGAGCTAATGAAAGGAGTGTTGTGTTCATAACACTTTTGACCAGTACTGCCCTCCAATAGTGGTAGTAATAAACAGTTGGAGGAGTAATTCCCTGAGTGAGCTCAACGCTTAGTATGTTTTGCCCCAGGGAATCTGCAAAACAATTTTGTGTGGAATGGCTGCTCAATTTTAATTGTTTCTAGGTTCATCTCCTGCAGGAAGTTTTACAACATCCCTTTCAGAGGCAAGCAGCTGCAGAGAAAGCTGGCTATTCACTACGTCCACCTTCTTGGGCCAAAGACCTTAAAGTCAGCTGTTCATCCTGATGAAGAGCAGCAGAAGCAAGAGAAAATGAGTGGGGTCAGAGCTCAAGCCTTCAAACTGGTGTGGGGGAACTAGGCAACACTACCCACTCTCTCACTGTAGGCGTGGGTCCTTCCAATCTGCTGTGTGAAATTTTGACAGGTTTGTCAAGAGAAATGGAGCTCTGCATGGTTCTATCAGTAGGTAATTTGCTGGCATTTCTAGTTCTGACCCACATATCTATTTATGCATTAATTTGTGTCCTAGAGAAAATAGAGTTCAGTCCGGCTGTCACATTAACCTCCCCAAATCCATCCTCTTAGTGCTGTGTCTTGATTAGTTGCTTCTAAGTTTAAAATTTGCCAAGCATAGTTTTAATCATGGAATATTTTAATTAATGTTCCCACTAGGTGTGACACACTGTTCAAATATAATTATATTCTGTTCTGAAGAAGGTATTTGGAGATTTGAAGCAGGAAGCAAATCCAGATCTTAGCTGGACAGGATTAGTATTGCAAAATGGTTCCTTACTAAGTTTTATGTAGGTGACCTCATTGCTTCCCATTAAACTGCCAAATAGTTTTTTAAGGAAATTAAATTAAATGGTGAGCAAATTTATCTACGGACTGAATTGTCCAAGACTAAAGTGGGATGTTCTTTGTATACCCAGCTGTCTATGGGCTTAGCTCACCCCACTTCCAATTTTTAGCATTTGACGGCATTATTAAGATTTATTTTGTACTGGTGTAATTCCTCAGGGAATGTCTACTAGCTGGACATGGACTCTTCCTGAAGATAACTCAGTATATAAATTTTAAATTAGGTCAAGATGCCTTTCATACCCACTTTCCAGCTGTGCAGGGGAAGTCTAGCAAAAAAACGCTGGAAAAAATGGAGATATTGCTAAAAGTGTGTCACTTAACAGTCCAATGGATAAATATGTAGAGATGCTAGTCTTCCCATCCTTAGAGATTGAGATTGCCTTCCATTATGAGCCTTTAATTTCATAATTATAATGTTATGGAAGGGTAGTATTTTTCTGGAATACTTAAGGTAAATTAAATTATTTGGACGATCTGAGGGTTCAAGAATGAGGTGATCTTGTTACCCTAAAATTTTAGACGCCAATTATGTTAGCCTACGATAGTGTTTTTAATTTAACGAAAGGGTAACAAGGTTGTGGTTGCCCTAAAAGAATTGCCAGGTTATATCGGGTCTGGTCTATGTGTCTGATAATTCTTTTCTTTACCGTAGTTTCAGCCAATTTGCTTGGTACTTACATTAGGCTTACTGGCCTGTAATTGCCAGAATCACTGCTGGAGCCTTTTTTAAAAGTCAGTGTTACATTAGTTTTCTTCCAGTCATCTGGTACAGAGGCTGATTTAAGCAATAGGTTGCATACCACATTTAGTAGTTCTGCAATTTCATATTTGAGTTCCTTCAGAATCTTTGGGTGAATACCATCTGGTCCTGGTGACTTATTACTATTTAACTTATCAATTTGTTCCAAAACCTCCTCTACTGACACCTCAATCCGGGACAGTTCCTCAGATTTGTCACCTAAAAAGAATGGCTCAGGTGTGGGAATTGCCCTCACATCCTCTGCAGTGAAGACTGATGCAAAGAATTCATTTAGCTTCTCTGAAACAGCCTTGTCTTCCTTGAGTGCTCCTTTAGTATCTTGATCGTCTTGTGGCCCCACTGATTTTTTTGGCAGGCTTCTTGCTCCTGCTGTACTTAAAAAATAATATTTGCTGTTAATTTTTGTGTCTTTTGCTAATTGCTTTTCAAAATCTTTTCTGGCCTGCCTCATTGTACTTTTACACTTCACTTGCCAGAGTTTATGCTCCTTTCTAGTTTCCTCGTTAGGGTTTCACTTTTGATTTTTAAAGGATGTTTTTTTGCCTCTAACTGCCTCTTTTACTCTGTTGCTTAGCCATGGTAGCATTTTTTAACTCTGCTTACTGTTTTTTATTTGGGGTATACATCTAGTTTTAGTCTCTGTTATGGTGTTTTTAAATAATTTCCATGCAACTTGCAGCTATTTCCCTCTTGTCACTGTTCCTTTTAATTTCCATTTAACTAGCTTCCTCATTTTTGTGGTGTTCCCCTTTTTAAAGTTCATTGCCTCTGTGGTGGGTTTCTTTGGTATTTCCCCCCTACATGGAGGGGGGGGGATTCTGATTTCTAATGTTTATTCTTGGAAGATCAGATGCTTTCATTGTTACTTTACATCATCAATCTGGTACCTCATTAGGTACATCACTAAAACATCAACTCTGGTCATGAAATAGAGATTTTGAAACAGTTAAAAGTTCTTAAACTCAGTAAAGATATAAACATATCTGCATATAGTAAACAAATGGCTAAACACCCAAGGCATTATAACTAATCCCTGGAGTTTTCCTTTAAGTTTGCCTTTGTATTTTGAAGAAAGTTCACCTTTCACTTTTAGAACATCAGTTGTTGAATGTTTGCAAGCACAATTACAAATGTAAAGTGTGTTGCATTTAAAAATTCCTTGTGCTATAATAGATTGAGCGAGGAGATGCGGAAATGGGACAATAGTCTGAGCATTGCTTTGAGAACAGTGGACACCAGAAAAGCTGTGTAATAGTCTGTCTTACTTCTTCATGTGTTCAGAGAAGCACCAACTTACTGTGAAATATTAACTACTTCAATGATATGCTGTATTATGCTTTATTTTGATAACAGTTGAATAGTTTTTAAAAGAATAAAAAAACATTTGATATAAAAATCAGATATCAGACAGGCGTGGTGTTTTTTGAGAGAGGTTTTTATGCCAAAGGAGTGCACACAGCTAATTCTCCATCCCTCCCTAATTACTCTCCATAAAATGACACTCTACTATCAGGTACTTCAGAGGCAGACACAGGCTGGGGAATCCCCCTTTAGAAGGTGTTTCTGCAGTAAAGTTAATACAGCTGGCTATCTTGCAGACTCCTTGTGGGATTGGTGGACTTCTCCTTGGCCAAGCACCCAAGCACGAAACCTGGAGAGCACTCCGTGTGATCGCAGGGAGTCTGGCACCGTGAGGTGGAGGTAGCCAAATACCCCTTTCTATATGGGCAGGAGGAGATCAATTGTTACATATTCATGTCATTGTAGCCCTCATTAGTTCAGATCTTTGATGCACCGAACTCTTTCCTAGTATAATTCCAGTTATTGATTCTATAGAATGAATTGGCACCAATTTGTTTTCCTGTTTTTCAAACACTGAAAATGCAAAAGCATATTAATTATAGAGTCTTACAAGATAAGCTTCATAAGAGGGGGAAGAAGAAAACAAGAGCCCACAAGATACCAAAGATGATGTCTTAATATATTTTAAGTTGAATGAGATACCAGATGCCAGTGAAGATCCATGTTCATTAACTTTGACACTGTTTGTGCAGACATAAAATAGAAGAGATTTTTATTTGGGAACTAATAATGAATGCACCTTAAATGACCAAGAGAGAATTATGATGAAGCACAAATGAGGACACAAATTCATATACAAGTACAAGATAAAATATTAATCTCATAAAGACTTTTAAGTTTAGATATAGTTTAAGACAAAAATTGTTAACCAAAGGAAAAAAATGACAAATTGTTATCTTAAAAGGATTTAGTCTAAAATTAAACAGATAAATGAAGTTTATAGACAACCGCTGTGATTGCTGAGCAAAGTAATTTTAGTTTTATATGGGGACATTTGAATTTAAACCATTTCAGTAAATGTCAAAGTGGCAGATTGTTGATGGCAAGGCACAGGTGTGCAAGGGTGCAAATGAGAGGCTGCCAAAAGCCTTATCCACATTGCATCCTAGACAGAGCTGGTTGAAAAATTTTAATTAAAAAAACTTTTGTCCAAATTGAAAAATGTTTTTGACCAAACTGAAAACTTTAGGTGAAAAAATTATGTTGTTGAAATTTTCCATATTTTTGATTAAAACCCAGAAATTGAAAACAAAAAATGGTCAATATAGAAAAAATTTCCCTTGAAAAATAATTGGCCTTTTTCAACCAGCTCTAATCCCACCACAGAGGCTGTACCTTCACTCACCAAGTGAAGGCACTAATCTAGGCTAGTACTGCTGCCACCAACCCTAGCCATCCATAGTGGAGTGAGGCACAGGGGTTTGGGCCCAACTTCTCACCTCAACTAGGGGTGCTGTCTCAGTGAAGAGGGAGTGCATACTACCCCATCTCAAGTTGTGGTAGAGTTATCACCACCAGCATGCACTTCTCTGGACCTCCCAGGGGGAATTCTGGGTCAGGCAGAATTCCTCCAGGGACTCCTGTTCCAGCACAACCCTTCCAGGACATCCCCACAATGAGAGATGTGGTTTAAAGTCAGTCTGTCCCATAAACTTCAAGATGTATTGCCCCTTTTCTTCTGTAGGGCTTTCATCAGATCAGACATGAGATCTGGCTGTCCACTTCCACCTCCAGATGGAGGCAGCCCCATTGACTTTGGTTCTTCTGTCCGTTCAGTGTTCACTTGCCTTTTTGGAGGAAGTGGTACAACTTTCTTTGTCACAGGTAGTGGCTTATTGGAGACAGAGGCCGGTGGAGGTGGAGGGGGTGGTAGCAGGTCTTCACTGCTGCTGCTACAGGTGGGTGGCGGAGGGGGCACAAAATCTGGAGGATCTTCACAGAAGTCAGGTGGCGGTGGTGGCAAATCCTCTGCCATTTCAGGTGGCGGTGGTGGAAAAGTGACTGGATCTGATGTGAAAACTGCACTTCCATGTTTGGGTTGGACAGGTAGAAGAGGTGTAGAGCTCACAGCTGAAGATCGCCTTTGAGGCGGTGGTGGCTTTATTGAGGCACGTTTATTCTGGTATGTCTGCGGCTGGCTGGTTGGCTGCACTGAACGGCAGCCATTGACATCATTTGGTTTCTTATCCTTTAATAAATAAAACAGTCGTGGTGATCGGTATTATAGTAAGAACATTTATGAACTAATGTTGCGAAGTGACATAATTTGAATTGGCATGGAAATGCACAAGCTGATTTCAGTATTTCTCACTGTCACAGAATTAACTCCTTGTTTCAACAGAACACAAAACTCAAATGGTCTAACCAGGACTCCCCATCCTAGAAATCACAGTGGGCAGGTAGTGGCTGACCTTCAAATGAAGCCTTATACGATGGCCTCATGTGTGGGGTCCTCACTCTCCACTTTGATGCTTGTGCACAGATGTGCTTGGTACCTGAAGTGCATTATCTCCCTTCAGGTGCCAGTATTCCAGTGGAGATTGACAGAGGTCAACAACAAGGATGATTTATTTCATAGTGATGCAGGAGGAGCCATAGGTGTGTAGTGCTGATAGGAGAAAAATGTGGCATGGAAACTGCAAAGTGGGTTGGTGTCCTTTGGGCCAAATGGTCAGCACAAAGGATATTTTGGTTTCCTTTCCCACAGCTGCCCATGAAGCTTTGAAAACTGCATTCTCACTGCAAAATACCCGTTTAGAATATTAATATAGCCCTTTGAGAACTGTCTAGCACAATGAATGGGGTTACAATGTCACAGTGGTTGCAATTAGTAAATCCTGTAAAGGAGCTTCCATGATGTTCCAACCAGCTGCCCTTCCCTGAAAATATAAGATTTTTTTTTTTTTTTATCAATAGTGTGTGTTTATCCCCAGAAGTTAAAATGAACAACAAACTAAATTTGCACAATGGAAACTTGACTCAGAAGTCATCTGTGGTTCAGCAAAATTTTATATTTGTCTGCCGGGTGGGCTTTCCCATATAATATAACTTTCCCTGTGCTACAGACGTTCTGTAATGCTAGGAGAAGCTTGCAATTCAATTCTCTGTGGCAGAAGGTCATTACACTAAAAGAAAAGTCCAGCTGAAGTTTGAATGAAAATTAATCACAAAGTCAATCCTAGTAGCTACAAATTAATTAAATTAGTTGTATTAAAGCTCGTGGCAGACTCATCTATTCAGATTTGCCATGATTTTATGGCATAAAAAGCAAGTGTGGATTTTTTTTTGCTTTCTTCCTTTACATTATATTTTATATTACCTTCGTTGCTACTATATTTTTGGCTAATGTTAAAATAATGAGGAAGCTACATGTCGCCAATGGATAGTGACATTTAGCCACGACAGCCCTCAACAGGTGGAGCATGGTACCCAGGGGTGTATTGTAACTCTGGAGTCACAATCCCTCTTGGAGTCCAGGGAGTACACCCCTTGGAATGCTGCATTGTGCTGCCTTTGGTGTGGTTGGCCAGCTTTGCAAGAAGATGTGAAGTGTGGGTGGGCTGTGGGGCAATATGTGCCCTTGGAAGCACACCGGGGTGGCACTCCATGGTCTATATGGGGGGCAAAAAGTGGAAGTCTAATTTTGCCCCTCCTGCATCAAAACTAGGGCTAGGGACAGTCTGCCCCTGTACATTCTTCTGCATTTGTGCCAGTAACATTATACCTTTCCTCCACTTTCTCTCATAACAAAAATGTGGCAAAAAAACAACCCCACAACCCATTAAGCTCTAGTCAGACTCAGCCACAAATGTACCAGTCATACAAGGGCTTTGATCACTTTTTTTAAGGGAAAAAGGCAAAGCATACATCACCCATGTTAAGAAAAATAAAATATAGGTTAGCAGTTCATTAGGGCTGTGTTTGCTTTGGCAGAATATTAGGTGAACTTTCATTCAAAATGTGATTGCTAGGGCACATGCTAAGGATCAGTAAATCCCCCTGGGCAAAATCTGAACATACTCTCCCCATATTTTTAGGTGACAGCTGCTAGCTGTTAACATTTACAAGTGCCATACCTAAGCAGAAAGTGCTTTTACATCTATTCTTGTAAATCTGGAATCGTTTCCTAGGATGAACACACAAGCCCAGTACACATTCTCAGTCCCAGCTGTACAGAGATGGTCGGCAGAAATAAACACAAATGAAATATATTAATTGGGAGATAGATTGTAGTCAGCTCTGTGCTCTGTTGTAGAGCAATAGGCTACCGTGGTGTGAAGTTCAAGACTTGAGTTTGGTTCTTCGGTCCCAGGCTGGTAGAAACTGTGAGCATAGCACGTTCAGCCCTTTTAGTAGGAGTGCCTAACAACCCCTGTGGTCAGTTAAAGAATGTTTTTTTAAAATGGGGATAGTGATACTGACCTCCTTCATAAAGCACTTTGAGATCCAATGATTTAAAGTGCTGTCTAAGAGCTTAGTATTTATAATGGCCTGTGTACCCCATCCTGGCTCTGAGAAAGTTCACTGAAACAGGAGAAGGAGTCAGCCATCCACCTCCCCAACTGGCAAAACCAACACACTACCCCTTAATGCTCTAGTGCTTTGAAGGGACAGAGAGTGGGTGAGGCAAAATTTAGCTGTAGTGCCCCAAGAGAAACCTCTGGTTTGTACCTTTGTCATCTCAGTGTGTTTCTGGGCCTCCAAGCTGGCAGGAAGTATGCTCTGGAGAATCTGTCCATTTGCTTGAACAGTACCTGTTATGTCTCAAAAAGAGGAAGGAGAACACAGGTATATTGAATGTGCAGAATTAACCAGAACTCAAGCAATGAAGAATAAGAATTAACAAATCTGTTCATTTTCCAGCAGGGTACAAAAAGCTAGAATTCTCAGACAGTAATTGAACTGTCATGGATTTTACTGCATCAAAAAGGACAAGACAGAGTTACAACATTGCCTTTTGCTTGTCTTCCACTTTTTTATTCAGTTCTGATTGACTCGCTATGAAAAACAAAAGTGAAACCATATAGTCAAATCAATTACCATACAAATTTTACCTTTAAGTGCAACTGGCAATCCTAAAGGAAGCAGTATTGCAAAGATTATCAGAGTGGAATTATCAGTGTCTCAAAAGGTGATGGAGGCATGAGGGTCTCTGGATTTGACTGGTGGAAAGGGGGGCGGGAGTTAGGATGGCATAGAACTAGGGAAGAAGTTTTGTCTTTGGGCTTCAGGTTAAGCCAGGGTGGCAAGTGGGTGGAGTTTCAGATGGTATTTTCTGACCTTTCATTGGTTAAATTCTTAATTACAGTGTAACATTTTGCTAATGCTTTTAGTAGTGTTTAGTTTGAGAATTTAACTGTACAACAATACATTTTTTCCTGGATTTTTTTTAATGGAGCCTGCTTAAGTTTAGAGACAAAAGTATAATCATTCTATATGGATAAGGCTGTCAGATTTGAGGTCTTAGGATATTATGAATGGGGTCATCCCTTTTCATTAGTTGTCATTAGCTGTTAATTAATCACAGTTAACTCAAAAAAAAATTTAATCGCAATTAATTTTTTTAATTGCGATTAATCGCACTTATAACCATAGAATACCAATTGAAATTTATTAAATATTTTTGGATGTTTTTCTACATTTGCAATATTGATTTCAATTACAACACAGAATACAAAGTGCACAGAATACAAAGTGTACAGTGCTCACTTTATATTATTTTTTATTACAAATATATGCACTGTAAAAATGATAAACAAAAGAAAAAGTATTTTTCAATTCACCTCATACAAGTACTGAAATGCAATTTCTTTATTGTGAAAGTGTAACTTACAAATGCAGATTTTTTTTGGTTACATAACTGCACTCAAAAACAAAACTGTGTAAAACTTTAGTGCCTACAAGTCCACTCAGCCCTACTTCTTATTCTGCCAATTGCTAAGACAAACAAGTTTGTTTACATTGACGGGAGATACTGCTGCCTGCTTCTTATTTACAATGTCACCTGAAAGTGAGAACAGGCATTCGCATAGCACTTTTGTAGCCGGCGTTGCAAGGTATTTACATGCCAGATATGCAAACATTCGTATGCCTCTTCCATGCTTCGGTCACCATTCCAGAGGACATGCTTCCATGCTGATGATGCTTGTTAAAAAAATAATTCATTAATTAAATTTGTGACTGAACTCCCTCAGGGGAGAATTGTATGTCTCCTGCTCTGTTTTACCTGCATTCTGCCATATATTTCATGTTATAGCAGTCTCGGATGATGACCCAGCACATGTTCGTTTTAAGAACACTTTCACAGCAGATTTGACAAAACGCAAAGAAGGTACCAATGTGAGATTTCTAAAAATAGCTACAGCACTCGACCCAAGGTTTAAGAATCTGAAGTGCCGTCCAAAATCTGAGAGGGACGAGGTGTGGAGAATGCTTTTAGAAAAGCAACACTTTGATGTGGAAACTACAGAATCCAAACCACCAAAAAAGAAAATCAACCTTCTGCTTGTGGCATCTGACTCAGATGATGATAATGAATATGTGTCAGTCCGCACTGCTTTGGATTGTTATCAAGCAGAACCCATCATCAGTATGGATGCATGTCCTCTGGAATGGTCGTTGAAGCATGAAGGGACATATGAATCTTTAGAGCATCTGGCACGTAAATATCTTGCAATGCCAGCTACAACAGTGCCATGCGAACGCCTGTTCTCACTTTCAGGTGACATTGTAAACAAGAAGCAGGCAGCATTATCTCCTGCAAATTGTAACCAACCTTGTTTGTCTGAGTGATTGGCTGACCAAGAAGTAGGACTGAGTGGACTTGTAGGCTTTAAAGTTTTACCTTGTTTCATTTTTGAATGCAGTTTTTTTTTTACATAATTCTACATTTGTAAGTTCAATTTTCATGATAAAGAAATTGCACTACAGTGCTTGTATGAGGTGAATTGAAAAATATTTTTTTTTGTTTTTTACAGTGCAAATATGTGTAATTAAAATAAATATAAAGTGAGCACTGTAGACTTTGTATTCTGTGTTGTAATTGAAATTAATATATTTGAACATGTAGTAAACATCCAAAAATATTTAAAATAATTGGTATTCTATTGTTGTTTAACACTGCAATTAATCACACAATACATTTTTTTAATCGCTTGACAGCCCTACTTTTCATGATTAACTTAGTTCACAGCTCTGAATCTTTGTATTTTCTCTAGCAGGGAGTTATGGGAGGCTTGTGAAACCGAATACACTGCAGAGTAGTAGTAAATGTTTGCTAGCTGGCTAAACTAAAACCTTGGAAGAGTTTTGCATGCTGTCAGTGTTGTGTAAGGGACTGTGTATAAATGTCAGTGTTGCCAAACCGAATGATGACAAAATAGAGCTTGTGGTTACTAGAAAAAACAAACTATATAGTCTAGTATGGATTAAACGAACTCTCCAGTTTAGTCTGGGGCCTTTGGAAACTGCAACATGTGAAAGAAGTAGACATACCGCCTTGATATCTGATGCATAAATTTCTGAACCTCAATAGATGGTCTAGTTTTCTTAGTGTAATTTACTATGCTGAGACCCAATGAAGATGGAAGAAAGGCCTTTCAGAGTTATAGCATCTTTATGGATTACATTTTCAGTTGAAGAAATAAGATCTAATCTACAATTTCCATATCCTGTGCTTACATCACGAGAAATGTCAGTCACTGCTATTACATGGTTACAAAACAAAGTATGATAGCTTGAGTGTCACAGGTACTCCTATCCAAGGTGATAAACTCTAAGGCCAGAAGGGACTATCATGATCATCTAGTCTGATCTCCTGCATATTGCAGGCCACAGAACCTCAGCCACTCACTCCTGTAATAGACCCCTAACCTCTGGCTGAGTTACTGAAGTCCTCAAATCATGATGTAAAGCCTTCAAGTTACAGAGAATTCACCATTTACACTAGTTTAAACCCCACGCTGCAGAGGAAGGCAAAAAAATCCCAGGGTCTCTGTCAGTCTGACCCAGGGGAAAATTCCTTCCCACCCCCAAATATGGGAATTAGTTAGACCCTGAGCATGTGGGCAATACCAACTAGCCAGACACCTGGGAAAGAATTCTCTGTAGTAACTCAGAGCCCTCCCCATCTAGTGTCCCATCACCAGCAGTTGTAGATATTTGCTGCTGTAGGCAATCTCATCATATTATCCCCTCCATAAATGTATCAAGCTTAGTCTTGAAGCCAGTTAGATTTTTTTAACCCCCACTGCTTCCCTTGGAAGGCTGTTCCAGAACTTCACTCCTCTGATGGTTAGAAACCTTTGTCTAATTTCAAGCCTAAACTTGTTGATAGCCAGTTTATAGCCACTTGATAAGTTTGGAAAAGAAATGTAAATGTGGCCTCAGCAACATATTCTATTAAAATACTACAGCAGATTCTCTAACAATTTAAGGCACAGAAAACTGACTGGAAAATAAGGATGTGATTCTCCGAGGTGCTCCCATTGAAGTTAAATGTAGTTGTGGATTCGCAGGCCCTAAAACTTCTAGAAAGTCTACATCAGGGGTCGGCAACCTTCCAGAAGCGGTGTGCCGAGTCTTCATTTATTCACTCTAATTTAAGGTTTCGCGTGCCAGTAATACATTTTAACGTTTTTAGAAGGTCTCTTTCTATAAGTCTATAATATATAACTAAACTATTGTTGTATGTAAAGTAAATAAGGTTTTTAAAATGTTTAAGAAGCTTCATTTAAAATTAAATTAAAATGTAGAGCCCCCCCGGACTGGTGGCCAGGACCTGGGCAGTGTGAGTGCCACTGAAAATCAGCTCGCGTGCCGCCTTTGGCACACGTGCCATAGGTTGCCTACCCCTGGTCTACATGATACGCTATGACAGTGGTTCTCAACCAGGGTTTGGGGCCCCCTGGGGGGCTGCAAGCAGGTTTCAGGGGGTCCACCAAGCAGGGCCAGTATTAGTCTAGCTGGGGCCCAGGGCAGAAAGCCAAAGTCCTGCTATGCGGGGCTGAAGCCCAGGGCCCGAGCCCTGCCACCTGGGGCTGAAGCCAAAGCCTGAGCAGCTTAGCTTCACGGGGACACCTGTGGTGTGGGGTCCCACGCAATTGCCCTGCTTGCTACCCTCTAACACTGGCCCTGGCTTTTATATGTAGAAAACCAGTTGTGGCAAAGGTGGGCCGTGACCTTTTTATAGCATGTTGGTGGGGGGGCCTCAGAAAGAAAAAGGTTGAGAACCCCTGCTCTATGATAGTTATTTCTGCATCAGAAAGCACTGAATTGTGATTTCCTTCCTCACTGAAACCATGTAACTAGCTGGCCATAATTTATCCAACAGCCAATTTAAGACCTAGTCCACCAAAGCAGTTAAATGTGTGTCACTTTAGCCACAGGACTAGTCAGTGAGACTAATTGTGCTCAAGTGCTTCTTGGATCAGGGTTTTAATGAGTATTGAATATCCTGCAATACATGTCTGAGCACAGATGTTTTTAGTCCTGGCATTTGCAAATAAATTTGCTGCACTTGTCCACTTAGCAAATAGGTGCTATGAATATGATGTGCAAAGTTCCAAGTATTAACAGTAAATAACTTGATTAAATTTACAGATCACACAACTTTAACAAACAGAGAAGCAAGACCAAACTCTGCTGTGCCATTGACTTCACTAAGGCTACACATGATCCAAGTCAGAGTAGAATTTGGCCTGTGGTATTTTTATGTATGCCTTTTATGTGCTTGTTATGTATTCATTGAAATAAATCTACTTAATTCCAAGTGCCATGCTGATTATGGGCACTATATTCAATATTGGTTAGAAATTCAACAAGGAGCTTCCATAAGCTGATACAATCAATCATGTGGGCCACTAGGCACAAGTCAGTGGGTGCAAGCACTCTGCAGAGAGATTGGTGGACCAGCTGGGATCCATAATCCAGCTGCTTAGCTGGGGGACACATTTTTCCTACTCGGTGTGTGAAGTCTTTCTGTGAATGGCCCTGAAGAACAATTCACAAACAGTGGGAGCTTTTGGGTCAGTCTGGTCAAAAATGTTCTAATCTCCAGTCCTGCTGAACCTAGAAGGGGAGAGGGTGGATAGATGTGGGGCACTGTATCCTGGCCTTCTCCACACAGTGGACCTACCTGGCAAAATGATATAATCAGGAAGTCAGGGAATAGCTAAATGGAAACCTGCTGCCTATGCCTCCTGGCATTAATGGCTCTGTCTCTATTTTCCAAATGGCACAAGACTTAAGGGCACCATTTGGCACTTGATCCCCAACCCGCTATACACAAGGACAGCCACCCAAAGCATGCTCCGTTACATCAGTGAAAATCCAGAGTACTTCCATGCTGCCGCCTTCTCTCTCTAATTTTGTGTTATAGTCTTTCCAATGTTCAAACAAAATTATCAACAGTTTTTTAAGTTGGCAATTTTTTGTCCAAAATAGAATACAAAATGTCCTGTATAGCAGCAGGCCTCTCGCACAGTTACATCTAGGGAACAGCAGCAGCCTTGGTCTTTTGAACACCCTCATGTGCTGGCAAAATTATACACTGTGTGTTCAACCATATGAAGGTTAATGTAGCAAGACAGATGAAAACAACATATTGCATGAGATTACTTTGGCACAAAGGACCCTTAAAAAACCACAGACTCTACAGTTTGGGTGTTTACAGATACCACAAATGTTGGCCACAATGTTCCAATCACCATACATGCTACAAATGAGATGTGAGAACAGGAAGCTCCACCTGCCATCTGAGCAATGCTTCAGCTGTTATTGAGGCTGATTAAACAAAACTCCCTCCCGTGTTAGTGCTGGATTATAGATTGCTGCTATTAATTCCAACCAATATTGTGAATGGCAGTTTGAAAAAATATTCAGCCCCATTTTAGAATGTCAGTCAGCAGCTGCTCATTGTTAGACATTCCATATGATAAAAAGGAATTGGGGGGGAGACTAAGTTCTGGCCACATCGAATTTGCTGTATTTTATGTTGGGCTAGTGTGATAGATGCTAGCAGAGTGTATGTATAGTCCTAATAACCTGCCTGCACTAGAATGCTAATAACCCTCAATAGATAAGTCTACAGTGATATCAGTTAATAAGATCTTTCAACAGGTATATAACCATGTAATATGAGCCATTCTTTCAGATTAATAGGCAGTGGAAGTGTTGGCTTTTCCTGCTTCTATTCTATATTTGAACATGTTATCATGTATGAAATTAATCTGTATCACCACTGTAGGTCATTTATATTTTGATTGCATTCCATTGTGTGTGTCTGTTTGTGTATATAATTTGCACACACACACATCCATATAAATATTAAAAAAAACCTCCCATGATTTAAAATCCCTGAGTACCCCCAGCTCCCACTGAAGTCATAATTTAAAATTATCAAAGCTTCTCCCCCTCACACATACCCAGGTTCCATGTATAGTCTAGATCAGTGGTTTTCAAACTTTATTTCTGGTGACCCAGTTGAAGAAAATTGTTGATGCCCACAACCCCATGGAGCTGGGGATGAGCGGTTTGAGGTGTGGGAGGGGCTCAGGCTGGGGCAGAGGGTTGGGGCATGGGGGTGAGGGCTGCGGGGTGGGGCCAGGAATGAGGGGTTCAGGGTGCAGGAAGGGGCTCTGGGTTTGGGGAGGGGTTCAGGGCTGGGGCAGGGGGTTGGGTGTTGAAGGGGGTCAGGGCCCTGGGCAGGGGGTGCAAGCTCAGGTGGGGCCAGGGATGAGGGGTTTGGGGGGGGGGCTTAGGGCTGGGGCAGGGGATTGGGGCGCGGTCTTACCTTGGGCGGCTCCCAGTCAGCAGCGCAGCAGAGGTGCTAAGGCAGGCTTCCTGCCTGCCCTGGCACCACGAACCGCGCTGTGCCCCAAAGTGGCCAGCAGCAGGTCTGGCTCCTAGGTGGAGGTGTGCAAGTGGCTCCGTGAGGCTCTTGCCTGCAGGCACCGCCCCCGCCCCCCAGCTCCCATTGGCTGGTTCCTGGCCAATGGGAGTGCAGAGCCGGTGCTCAGGGCGGGGGCAGTGCGTGGAGCCTTGTGGCCCCCCTGCCTAGGAGCCAGACCTGCTGCTGGCTGCTTCGGTGGCGCAGCACGGTGTCAGAACAGGTAAGAACTAGCCTGCCTTAGCCAGGCAGCACTGCTGATAGGACTTTTAACGGCCCAGGCGGTGGAGCTGACCAGAGCCGCCGCGACCCTGTGCCTTACATTCCGCAACCCAGTACTGGCTCACGACCCGCAGTTTGAAAACCACTGCTCTAGAAGACAGCTATCCTGCTGTGAGAGACACACAGTGTTTTGTGTGATCAACTATTATGACCTATGCCTGGATTCTGTTCAATGGTCAAAACCATAGAGGTGCATATGCTCAAGTAAGCCCTGCTCCTGTTTTGGGATCTGCTAGCATGGATTCCTGCACTTGTGTGGAAACCCACTGAAGTCAGTCATTGTTCTGTTGCCTTCAGTGTACTCCCCATCACAACATCAAATCCGAGTCAACCCGCCACCCCTACACCACCCCTCCAGCAGCTGCCCCACACCTCTGAAATGGAGCAGCTGGCAGGGAGTTCCCCTTGACTTTGGAACTCAGTCCCTTCGCTGGTCCCCAGGAACCTGAACTTTTCCAGGCATGCTGCTTCCCCCAAGCATTTGGGGCAAGGGGAGGTAAGGCCTGGGGAAGGTATCCGGAGAATTCTGGAGTGGGATGATTTTATTTATTTATTTAGTGTTGTGATGGGGGAATGTGGAAGGTGACAATACTGGTGGGCTGGGGACAGTTTGTTTAATTTGATTTTAACTGGTTTGAAAGGCATTGTGTATCTTAATTATTGCAAAGGGGGCCCAGAACACTTTTCGTAACAAATAAAATATATTTCAAATGTGTGAAGTAAAAAAAGTAGTGCAAGTTACTATTATTGTCATACCCTGTTATGCCTCTTCAGCAACCTTCTTCAGGCTGCGCCCCCCACCTTTGGGCTCACCTCTGTCAATGAGATCCCCAGGAGTCAGAGGTGTGACTTACTTGTTTGGTTTTTTGCTTTGGTTTGGGTATTTTGGGGGAAATTAAAAACACAAAGACGGGGGTGGGAAGTGGGAAGCCCAGGAGGGAGGGTGGTTGGGTGCTACCACTACGGGGTGGCAGTCTGTGTATGTGTGAGTTGCAGAGTGAGACACCCCACACACACACACCCTGCAGCAGTAGCTCCTGGCTCATGGAGACAGCTGGCTCAATTTTCCCCATTTGAGGCATTGCGACCTGGCCCCTGGTACACAGGGGCCCTGCCTCTCTGACAGCAGGGCAGCCAGGCCAAATCGGAGAGGCACTGTGACCTCATCCTTGGTGCATGGGATCACAATGCCCACCATGGGAAGCTGAGCCCAGCCAGCCCCCCAGGACAGGAGCTACTGCAACTGGAACATATTCTGGCTTTCTTGCAATTTCTCTTCCCCCCACACACACACTTTTAATGTCTTGTGACCCTTTGTACCCTTTCATGATCCCCTAAGCCCCCCACAGTTTGGGAAACGCTGCTCTACAGTGATAAATGGGCAACAGAAAAGCAACAGATCTACTGTATGTAAAGTTAGAAATTACCCCCACGCTGTCCCCTTGTGACTGTGCTGTAGTGAAGATGAGTTTGCTAAAGACTCTGGGGCCTCTTGTTCCATGTTGTGATGGAAATAGTGTTCTCTTCCTTATCTCATTCTCATTTTTAGATAGAGTGGCTCATTGCTGTCCTGATCACTTCTTGGAGTGACAACAGCATTATCGTCAGAAAAGCCCACTGGAGCAAACGTTCCAAGAGTGACAGTGTAGAGATGAAGAACACGTCTTTCTCTGAATGAGAGACTACAGGATCTTGGACATTTAGTCAAGATGAGGCATAGTGAAGGAGCACCCGTACATGGAAGCCACCAAAAAAGCATTCTATTAAATGTGCCAGGAATGCATGTTAACTCTATTCTGCTCTGGGTGACTTATGTTTAAAGATGTGAACTTATTTCCTGTAGCAGTATCCCAAAGCTATGGGTTACAATTGTGGGCCAGAACAAAAAGTCTTATTACTAAACTTATGGGACAGAAAATCCTCAGCACTCTTGCCTAAGGTTTAATCATGTCAAACAGTGTAGATACCTGTCAAGGATGATCCTGCAGTGACAGCTGGTTTCACAGTCGCCAGGTTTGCCCATCCAGAGGCCAAACTGGCTCTCTGTACTGCACGTTTGTAGTTATCATACAGTGTCTTGCCATACTGGGGAAATAAAGCGCACCTTTAATCCTGGAGCAGAGTCAACGCAACTGTCTGCATGTCCAAACACACATTTGCCGTGAGCTGCATTTTTTTGAATGCTTTCCCAAATTTTGTTAGAAAGCAGTTATTTCTACAAATACTGAGCCTGTATCTGTACTGGGACATGCCAGAGAGAATCCCTACACGTGTATAGAGTCTATTGATTTCAATGGGATTCTGCCCTAGGATCCACTCAATGCAAGATAAAAGTGCTTAAAATAATACTATAGCACTGTATGCTTCAAAGCACTTTGTAAAGGGGCAGGGGGGAAGCCTGGGGGATGTCTATTTTGGTGTCATCCCACAGCAAGAAACAGTGGCAGATACGGAAGCTAGGATCAAGCCACTTATTGTACACTGACTGGATGCAGTGAGTCTCAATGACAGCCAGTTAGCTGAGGGAGTTGGGGCCGGGGGGGGGGGGGAGGGAAATTGTCTTCATTCTTACCTTGGCAATTCTGATTCCTGTTACCCACTGCTGTAGAGTCCACTGGTCATCACAGCATAAATACTTGATATATTGTGACTCCTTTTGAATCTGGGGATGCTGGAATGAATAATTCTTGCAGTTAGAAACCTACATATATCAGGCAAAATGTAAAAAAGTCAAAGCCCCATATGGTGATTGCAATGGGAACACTGACTTTCTAGAGATGTTAACATGAAGTTGATAATTATCAGTGTGTAAAAAATGAAATCACAAACTTCAGCACATAGGGATTAACATTTGTAGCATTTGCTTATAACAAATGTAACAGGTTGTAAGAGAGGTCTGCAATGTAAATACCTGAGTTTTAGAAAGCTAAAATGTGACCTACAGGTCAATAAAGTCTAGAAATGTCATGGTTCAGTGCCTAGCACTCAATGTGTAAACAGAGGAAGTCTGTTGCAATCTGTAACACATCCAGCCTGAAAGTGCAATGTGATTATCATTTCTAAAGAGCATATTCAATTTCAGACCTTCAGCTGAAACAGATTTTTGTCTTTAGACTCATTGTCTTCCTGTGAGTCTAGCTCTAGCGCTATTCCTCCAAGTTTTTGTTCTATGCCCCTTTATCCTTTGTGCCTCTCACCAACACTGCTGCAAAATTCCATCCTATTGTAGCTATAGGATTATACATAATGCAACACCACCAAAAGTAACCACTTTTTCCAGGGCACTTAAATCCTTTGATTCTTTGAAGTGGTTCTGGAAACCTTACTGCTACTGCTCAACACTGACATATCCCTACAGTTCAGAGTCTGCTACAAATTTCAGTCAGATTGCTTGCCTGAAAATTGCACCTACTGATTTTAGATTTTGAAGGAACTAGCCTCCAATGCTACAGTACAGTAGGATGTAAACCTGGGCAGCTCTGAAACTCTAGGGCAGGAGATTTCTGCTACCATCTATTGGTGAACAAGGAGATGAGACAGGATGAGCAGACCTTATTTGCATGTTTGTTATCCGCCCTCCCAGTGTGAACTTTAATTAATTTTAACCAAAACAACCAAAGTGCTGGATGTAGGGGGGGAATTAAATGTTATCCTATTGTGAGACAAAGGGGGATAAAACTGTACTTAATATGCCCTGAGAGGAGTTGCCATAACCCAAACTACTGCACAGCTGGGCAGTACAGCTAGTCACACAGGGTTCCTACCTTGTGAGAAGTAAATCTCTTGTGGCCGGGACTGTGCTCAAGGGTCCTTTGTCACTGAACCTCTTCCATAGTGCAATGATAGAACTGAGTTAACTCTGGTAAGGACCTATGTCTGTCACCTACATAGCACCTCTAGAGCAGCACTCACTATCGCTGGGTTCCGAGTCCGAGGACCTGCATCCTGATAAGAGATGATGCCGAGGTAGTACTAAGGCAGTACTTCCTCTTTGGGGCCAGAGATGAGCCTGCCTGACTGTACTCCCACACTCCAGGACTAACCACTGACCAAAAAAACCCCAAACCCATGAGTGGGTGGGGTGCATGAGGTGCACCAGTGAGAAAGTGAGGTGTTAAAGGGACATATGTCCATTGGCTGTTCACATCAGCAGGTGGGGAAATTGAGGCAAGGGATTACTGCCAAAGAGACTGTGTGGGTGAGTGTTTTACCTACTACTCATATAAACATATGAATGACTTACTGTATGCTGTATGTTTCCCAAAATTAATGCTGTATTCCTTTCCCCTAATAACGTTTTCTTTGTTTTATACACAAAGGTGGTGCATGTCAGAGGGAAAGTATTGCCATTTAAGGGTGCACAGAGGTTTCTGGGTAGGGGTTCAAGCTTGTGGTAGTATTGGTTAATTCTAGGAGGAACCCCTAGATATTTGAACCTGGCCAATTCTGCTGCTGACAGAAGGGTTACAAGGACATTAGCACTGGCTTATTTCACTGCTTCTCTCCAAGTGCACTGTTGGTTGTTTATCCTGGAAAACTCCAACTCAGAACATCCAAGGTCCAATTCAGTTTCCTGGTGTGAAGAACATCTCCAGACCAGAGCCCCTCTCATACAGGGGGCTAGAATGGACATATGGATAATTTCAACTCTTGATGCTCCTTTCACAAGATACCAGGGAATTTTTGGTTTGACTTGTAATATTCTATTCAGTCCAGCAGATGGCATCAAATACTTTTCAATGGTTTTATAGCACTGGCGGATGATGATGCTACCAAATGGCTGGGCACACTGCACATACGCTGAGGGAGAGGGTCCTCTCTTCCCACCGAAATGAACAGCAGTTCGACGATCCTGAGAGTTTCCCTCAGTTTTTCAAATGCCACATTTAATATCATTTATAAGAACTTCCTGAAAGGAAATTTGTAATTAACCCAAATAACTTGGACAAACATTGGGAGAAGCTTGCTCACTGGAATCAACAGTGCTGAAAAGGAAGTAGCATGACTGTGCCAGCTAAGCATTGCCGTAGTTTAGGGGTGATGAAGAGCCATACTGTTCAAGAGAACTGAGAGGGACTCGGCCTCAGGAATGCCTCACAGCGTTACCCAGCACACAGGAAACACACCTCCAGGCTCAGTGCACACTGTGTTCGGGAAAGCTCACTGCAATGATCAGATGGCAAAGCAAAAACATCTTTCTTCTCTGAAGAGGTTTATTTCCCTTTTCCTTGGAAACATCCAGCAATCAAGTGAATTATAAAGGACGACAATTCAAAAAGCAGCTCCTCAGATGCCATGGCTCCAGTGAAAAGTGATAACACCCAAGCAAACTCCAAAGAAGCAGAAAGGGAATTCAGGCTTTATGTTAAAAGCCACAGAAATCCTATAGGGCCTGAAAAATCTATAACAGATTTCATTACATTTCAGTGCACTATATTTCTATAGCATAGGTCTCACAGTGCTTAATAAAGGTGGGGAGGTAGTATTATCACCATTTTACAGATGGGGAAACTGAAGCACATATTGGCTAAGGGCCTGATTTTCAGAAGTGTTGAAATTCCACATGAAATCAGAAAGAGCTGCAGGTTCTCAGCCCCTCTGAAAATTAGGCCTTTGAGGGACTTGCCAAAGGTCACCCAGAAAACCAGTAAAAGGGTCAGGAATAGAACCCAGGCCCTCTCCACTCCAACCCTCTGGCTTCTTTCCAAGTGTCATGTAACACACGGTGTCCCTCCCAAGCATTATTTGTATAGATAAAGAATAAGGAAACACTTGAATATAAAGACCTTATTTTTCAAGAAGCTGAACAAAACCAAAAACGTTGTGCACAGATTAATTTAAAGTATAAAGTAAACCTTATGCCTAAAGAAAACAAGATCGAACACACTGAAAACCTACAGTGAAATAGGAACTGAAAGATGTGGTTTTTATGCCTTGTGTCTAATGACTAAAACAAGTGTGTGTGTGTGTGTGAGTGAGAGAGAGAGAGAGAATATCTCAATAACATGTTATCTTTCTTCACCTTCTTCCAACCATGAAAATGAAAAGTAAGCTATAAATATTCAGGTATCTCATTGACTTCCTTGCCCAAACATGTGTAAAGCTAGTTACTTACCTAAAGCTTCTGGGAGGTGTTACTGTCTACGAAACTGAGCACTGATGCACAAACTGATGGCTTTGGAGTTAGCCACTTCTGGCATTTTTGGCCTATTGATTTTTGGGTACCTTCTTGTTTTTTAGGTGCCCGTTTTGAGATCCCTTGAGGAGTGGTTTTCAGAAATGCTGAGCATCTGCTACAATTGAAATCAATGGGAATGGTGGGTGCTCAACACTTTGGAAAATCAACCCCAAAGTATCAAGTTGGACACCCAGAAAACTGAGGTAAAAGTGTGGCTAATTGCTTCTAAATTCAGTTACATCCTGACTCCACATATTCCCTGCAACCAGAATACCAGCCTGGAGGCTTGCCTGATTTACCTAAAATGTGCAGAGAATCTGCTTATCTAAAACGACTGCATTGCCATAAGGTAATTCTGCTTCTGACCTACGCTTCCCTAGTGACTGAAGCAATACTTTTGGTTTAACTATTTTTTTTTTAAATGGATAGTTACTGTTAACTAAAGAGAATACCTTTTCAGAGAAAAGAAAAAGCATTTATTATATCCCTTCCCTCACTCGGTCTCTATATTGTTTAGGCCCCAATCCTGCAAAAACTTACACACTTACTTAGACTGTGAGCTCTTCAGTGCAGGGCCCTGTTTCCCTACAATCTCTGAAACAGCTTATTAATAAATAAATTATCTTTTTACATTTGCTTTCTTCAGGTTACTGGTGGAGGCCTGATTTTAAATTAAATACTCACCTGAAATGTTGATGCTAAAGGATTAAATTGTTTCAGATGAAGAAGCAAAAATGCTCTCTTGTTCTGTATCCTTTTCGTTTCCTTTCTATGACTCTCTCATATCATCTTATCTCTCAAATGCACTTACTTCTCACTTTTACATTTTTAAAAGGGTGTCCTACAGAGTGTATACTTTATAGGCATCTGTGAGGGGATATGTTAGGTGTGGAAGAGGAGAGAACCAGCAGTGGACCAAACTAAGGACCAAATTATCTGCTGGAGTAACTCCATTATAGAAAAAAAAGCTACTTGAGCAGAGAATTTGGCTCTAAAATTCTTGTGAACATTAGAGATCTGAGAGAGATGTGGCAGACTCCAGAGGATACCAAGAAAACTACAATGGGCTACAAGGGAAAATGTACCCAGCTGCAGAAATGGAGTATGATGATGCCCTTGTCTCAGTTTATCCCCAGGAAACCATTTTGTTTCATCCTAGATTAATTCAGCATTATGCACCATTACCTTCAGATTACTCAAGCAAAACCAGCACCAATAAACCATAATTAAATTCACTCAGTCTCAGACACATCAGGTTGACTAAACCAGTCAATTTGCATATAGATTACCTTGCTATTTGTCTGCTTTGAAGGATTTTTCATCATGGCATGAGATAACCGGCTTCAGGACTGGTGAATACCCTCACACAGACACAAAATAAACACTATAATGTTCAAGGTTTCTGTTAAATACAATGGAAAATTTCACCAAGGAGATGAACTGACCCTTCTTGCCAAGGTGGGTTCCTCTGGCTTTGGAACAGTTTCAACTAGGGCTGTTGATTAATCACAGTTAACTTACACGATTAACTCAAAAAATTAATTGTGATTAAAAAAAGTAATCACGATTAATCGCACTGTTAAACAATAGAATACCAATTGAAATTTATTAAATACAGTATTTTGAATGTTTTTCTACATTTTCAAATATATTGATTTCTATTACAGCACAGAATACAAAGCATACAGTGCTCACTTTATATTATTTTTATTACAAATATTTGCACTGTAAAAATGATAAAAGAAATAGTATTTTTCAATTCATCTCATACAAGTACTGTAGTACAATCTCTTTATTGTGAAAATGTAACTTACAAATGTAGGGTTTTTTTGGTTACATAATTGCACTCAAAAACAAAACAATGTAAAACTTTAGAGCCTACAAGTCCACTCAGTCCTACTTCTTGTTCAGCCAATCGCTCAGACAAACATGTTTGTTTACATTTATGGAAGATACTGCTGCCTGCTTCTTATTTACAATGTCACCTGAAAGCGAGAACAGGTGTTAGCATGGCACTTTTGTAGCTGGCGTTGCAAGGTATTTATGTGCCAGATATGCAAACATTCATATGCACCTTCATGCTTCTGCCACCATTCCAGAGAACATGCTTCCATGCTGATAATGCTCATTAAAAAAATAATTCGTTAATTAAAATTTGTGACTGAACTTCTTGGGGGAGAATTGTGTGTCTCCTGTTCTGTTTTACTCGCATTCTGCCATATATTTCATGTTATAGCAGTCTCGGATGATGACCCAGCACATGTTCGTTTTAAGAACACTTTCACAGCAGATCTGACAAAACGCAAAGAAGGTACCAATGTAAGATTTCTAAAAATAGCTACAGCACTCGACCCAAGGTTTAAGAATCTGAAGTGCCTTCCAAAATCTGAGAGAGATGAGCCAGGTGTGGAGCATGCTTTCAGAAGTTTTAATAGAGCCACACTCGGATGCAGAAACTACAGAACTTGAACCACCAAAAAAAGAAAATCAACCTTCTGCTGGTGGCATCTGACTCAGATGATGAAAATGAACACGCATCGTTCCGATTTACTTTGGATCGTTGAGCAGAACCCGTCATCCGCATGGACGCATGTCCTCTGGAATGGTGGTTGAAGTATGAAGGGACATATGAATCTTTAGCGCATCTGGCACAAATATCTTGCTACGACGGTTACAACAGTGCCATGCGAATGCCTGTTCTCACTTGCAGGTGACATTGTAAACAAGAAGCGGGCAGCTTTATCTCCTGCAAATTGTAACCAAACTTGTTTGCCTGAACGATTGGCTGAAATAGGACTGAGTGGACTTGTAGGCTCTGAAGTTTTACATTGTTTTGATTTGAATGCAGTTATTTTTTGGTACATAATTCTACATTTGTAAGTTCAACTTTCATGATAAAGAGATTGTATTACAGTACTTGTATTAGGTGAATTGAAAAATACTATTTCTTTTGTTTTTTACAGTGCAAATATTTGTAATCAAAAATAAATATAAAGTGAACACTGTACACTTTGTATTCTGTGTTGTAACTGAAATAATTATATTTAAAAATGTAGAAAACATCCAAAAATATTTAAATAATTGGTATTCTATTATTGTTTAACAGGGTGATTAATCGTGATTAATTTTTTTTAAATTGCTTAACAGCCTTAGTTTCAACCTAACAGTAGGAAATGAATGTTGATGATGTACATGCTGTTCCCAATGCAATCCCCGGATAATGTAATAGGAGAGCCATATTTCAGGGACAGCTGCTTTATATTTATATTGTATAGGTGCTATCCCACATAGTGCTGGACACTCTCGGCTTGTGCACTCACTACAGGTGTGAGAGGTAACTTCTTCCAGTGGTTGCTAAAAATGGACTTTCTGGAGAAGCATGAGCAGAAGTTTTTGCTTCCCCTTAATTTCTGAGTAGCCAGAGCTGTCAACAAAAGCGGGTGATTTGGAAAGCTGTGTTACTATGGGGTTTGTTCTTTCTGCCACGCTCTGCATGGCAATAGGAGAGGTATCCTTGTTTGGATACAGGTTTGAATGAAATGTTTCTTTCCAGCTGGCTGTGCATCCCTTTCCTCATCTGTATTGGAAATCAGGAGAGCTTCCTTGGACCGTACCATTAGTGTCCTGTTATATGCATGGGTGGCCAGAGGCTGTTTTATTATTGTTAGATTGTTTGGAGAGGAACTGCTAACACCAGCACCCCACTATTGATATAAAAGGAGAGCCAAGGATTAGAACTAAAATGTGCAATACCCCCATTTGACCTCGAAAGGGAAGAGGTCTGATGTTAAGATAAAGGGTGGTGCCCTTTAAATTTTGGCCTGTGTTAAGTAATGGTTAGTTGAGCAAGATGGAATTATCTGCATGCTTAGACGTGCAGCTCCTACAAGGGTTCGCTTCCTTCTGAGGTTTTATTTTTTAATAGGTTGTGTTGTTTTTCTTATGTGTAACTTTTCCTTTAAGGAACGGAGGCCTGATGGGATGCCTGGTTCACACGTAAAAGGCCTGTTCCAGTGGTTAGTCTCATTTTATTGAGAGTTATGTCCCAGCATAGGCCAAGTGGGAAGAGGAGAAAAATATCTTTCAAGCTTTATGGTTCCTCAAATGCCTGAGGATACATGCTGACTCTATCCATAAGCCTAGGCAGAGCCCTTTCCCTACCCTGCACTATCTTCCTAGGGTTCCAAAAGACATTAGTTCCAATTTACTGCTCAGGAATTGATAAAGGCAGCTAAATGTGACTTCAGCTTTCTGGTAGATGCTGATTAGCCACCTGGGCTCCTTTCAGTTAGACAAGCCCAGCTGGGCTTGTCTCTGTCTAATAGTAGTGGGCATTAGGAAGTAGCTATTTGTTCCATCACCTCAGACTCTTTCTGAATCATCCTGACAGGAAACTTCTGAATAAGCTAAACAAAATGTTCTCTCTTTTTCCCTAGAAGACACTGAGAAGTGCTCTTGAGAAACCTCTAAGATACTGGTCAACTAGCTTTTACCTTCATTATCTCCTGAGGTATCTTGATAGTTCAAATGGGAAAAAAAATCACTGAAAGGAATAGCTTTCTCTGTGCTCAGGGCTAAAGCATGTTTAATGCAGCACTGTAGTGACTGGAAAAAGTCGGGAAGCTGCATTCACAACTCATCACAGTTCTATCAGAAAAGATTCTCCGAACATAAGAGGTTATAACTAAAGGGGCACATCCTCCTTTGATAGAATTCCCACCTTCCCTTTCCAGAAACACTTGACAGTCCTACACATACACACAGGAAGATGGTAAGAAACTCTGCTCCTTGCCTTAATCATCTCTTGAGATCCCTTCCATCCCTAAAGACACATGAGATCATAAAATAAAAGAAAGCAATATTTCTTTTAGGGTATACTTCATCACACTGATATTGCGGTGGAGGATCTCTGGAGTCAGGTATTAGTTCTGTTGCTTGGATCTAGTCATCTGGTAAGATGGCTCAATGATGTTTTGGGTTTATTTTGGGGGTGGGTAGGGTGTATGCATGTGATTTCTTCAAAACTAACATTCATGTTGTTTTATGTAGCTTTATCACAGGCTGTTCTGTTAACCATTCATCCCCTTTGTATGAACGATGGGCCCTTTCAATATCTTTGAAGTATGTGTGAGCATAAACTTAAAAGGTGTGGATGTGAAACCAATATGGTAGCCCATATCCTAGTCTTACTAAAATGAGGTCTGGAGAAATCAATTATCCAAAAAATAGTTAATAGGTTAATGCCACTGTCTGTCATCATTGCACCTGAATGTATGCACAAGACTATTCCTTTCCATTAATTCATCTTGGACACTATCACAGAATGAAAGACATCTCATGTCGTGATTAGTCAGTGATGACACTCTAAGATGGTTTGTTCTCCTTTGGCAACTCAGTACAAGTTTCCCCCTGCAGGATAATCTCACCTAGAACACTTGCACATGAATTCTATACCAAACTCGGAGATGGAGCAATTCACCAGTATAAACTTTGTGATATCAAAGTGTGAAAATGGGAGTAGAGCTATGTCACCAGCATCCACTCAACCTAAAAACAGCCCAACGGTCAACCACAATTCTAGACACTGTTAGAAATGTTACACTTCTGCTCACAGTGGGAGTATATGGAGGCTTGGAGTAGAGAGAACACACTTGTTTAGGCCTGTCCCTAGGTCTTACAGACAGTGAGAGATAAGAAAGAGCTACATGCAACAGGACCAGAGTTAATGAGATCTCTGGTTTTGCAACTACAGTGAAACCCCGCTATAACGCGATGATTGGGGTCCAAAAAATTTGATCGTGATAAATGCGGGGTCGCGTTATAGCAGGGTTAGTTTCAAGCCGGTCAGTTTCAAGCCGGTCAATTTCTCTTGGGCTGTCAGCCTGCTCCAGCAGCGGGGGCTCTCAGCCATGCAGGGAGAGAGGGAAACACTTGGGGAGAGCAGGGGAGACGTGCAAGGGGCAGAGGAAGAGCGAGGAGCAGCTGGGGAGGAGAACAGCTCTTCTCGCCAAAAGGGGAAGTGGAGACAGAGGAGAAGCAGCAGTGGGAAAGGCACATTTCTTTTTTTTTTTTTTTTTTTGCTTCAGCAGCGCTCCAGCCACTTTTTTTTTTTCTTCTTCTTCTTCTTCTTTGCTTCAGCGGGGCTCCGGCCGCTTTTTTTTTCTTCTTCTTCTTCTTCTTCTTTTTTGCTTTGGCGGCGCTCCGGCCGCTTTTTTTTTCTTCTTCTTCTTTTTTGCTTTGGCGGCGCTCCGGCCGTTTTTTTTTTTTTTTTTTCTTTTTCGCTTCAGCGGCGCTCCGGCCGCTTCCCCCCTCTTTTTTGCTTCGGTGGCGCTCCGGCCGCTTTTTTTTTTTCTTTGCTTGGGGCAGCCGGAGCCACCTTATGATCGCGTTATATCCGAATTCGCGTTATCGCGGGGCGCGTTATCACGGGGTTTCACTGTACATCTTAAATGCATCGAGAGGAATTGGGTACTTGAGTTGGCTTGCAGCTGTGGTGGGAGTGTGACAGCAGTGCGGTGCTTGCCACATAGGGCAACTGACTGAAGTTATCCAGAACACACCACAGTGTTGTTCCTTTCTTTCCCACAATCCCTCACACTCAAACTACCACCATCCTCAGCCCCATCATACTGGCAATGGCTGAAAGTAAAAGAGGAAGGATGTGGTAGAACTTGGCTCTATTGGCCACTATTCCCCCCCATACAACAACAGTTTAAAATTTGCAGACCATCTACGTTTAAGGCTCTTTCAACCACTGTAATCGCCAATTTCAAGAATGCCACAATAAAGTGCAAAACGGTTCCAATAAGGAACCTGCCACATGTCCCAGCCTCTGAAAACATATTAGAATAAAAATGAAGACCAATAACAGTAACATAGACCACATTTCTCCTTACCCATAATAGTGCTGTCTGGATATGATGTTTATTCTGTTACATTGCTAGTACACTTTAAAGGCACTATAGCAAACATTTTTAAGTAAAAGATATTTCAAACTCAAATTTATGATGCATAAAGCCCTTCCTCTCAGGCTTTCACGGTTGGTTTTTCACTTCCACCACCGCAGTAAGTGATACAGAGGCACAACATGTTAACTTCATACATCCAAGGTATTTTAGTTTAATAAATACTTTAGTGCAACAGTGATAATTTGTAGCATAAATTGTTTTTTGTCACAAATGGTAGCGCATTGGGTCATAAAGTTCTCACAGTGATGTGAATAATTAAAAACATTGCCGAGCACTCTAAAAATCATTTTCCTGATGTACTTCATTTTCATTTACTTGCAAAGCAAATAAAATGTCTAGAAAGCACTTACATTAGCCAAATACTAATTTTGACCACTTTCACCCATTTTGAATGTTATACAGATGCACTGTGGCAGTTAAATATGCTCACAATAGCTTTGAAGTCTTATACAGAGAACCAACTTCAACTTATTTCTAAAACTGATTGAACTATTTCTCTTTTCTCCATTAACTGTGCATGTATTTTCTGAATAATAAGAATACCTCGCTCTTATATAGCGCTTTCCATTAGTTCAGCGGTTCTCAACCCACGGCCCAATTAGCACACAGCTGCAGCCCAGCTTAGCCCTGTGTGCCTGGGGTCCCGGGTTCTCAGCTGCCCAGCACGGGGGTGTCCGGGGTGCGCCACTGCCAGCACAGAGGGATCTGGTTGGGCTGTCCTGCTGCCCAGCACGGCAGAGTTGGGGTCCAGGTTGGGGCTGCTGTCCTGCCCCATGTGGTGGGAGTCCGGGGTCGGGGCTGCCGGCGGGCCCCATAGGGTCTGGGGTAGCCACCCGGTCCCGTGAGCTCCGGGGTCTGGGGTAGCCACCGGGTCCCGTGAGCTCCGGGGTCTGGGGTAGCCACCCGGTCCCGTGAGCTCTGGGGCCTGGGGTAGCCACCCGGTCCAGAGAGCTCTGGGGCAACCACCAGGCCCCGCATGGCAGAGTCCACAGGGTTCCCAGCTGTTCTGCTGCCCGGCGCAGCGGGGTCCAGCCAGGCTGCCCTGCCGCCCAGCGTGGCGGGGTCGGGGCTGCTGGCTCACCCCGTGTGGTGGGAGTCTGGGGTCAGGGCTGCTGGAGAGCCCTGCAGGGTCAGGGATCTGGGGCTCCTGGCCGGCCCCGCAAGCTCTGGGGTCCAGAGCTGCTGGCCTACCCTGTGTGGCGGGGGTCGGGGCTGCCATGTGGCCCTGTGGGGTCCAGGGACCAGCAGCCGGTCTCTGCCCCACCTGGCAGGGGTCCGGGACAGCCGACCGGCCACGCGAGGTCTGGGGCAGCCCCATGGCAGGCATCTAGGGCGAGCAGCTGGCCTGCCCCGCATGGTAGGGGTCCAGGGCAGCCGCCCGGCCTTGAGTGGTCCAGGGCAGCTGTGTGGCGGGGACCGGGGTTGGCCTGCTGGCTCTGTGGGGTCCGGGGTGGGCAGCTGGCCACCCGGCGCAGTGAGGGTCAGGTTCGGGGCTGCCGCTGCTCTGCCATGCAGCCACTGCGGCCCAGGTAACACATTGTGGGCCACATATGCAGTCCACAATGTGTAATCAGTTGAGAACCACTGCATTAGTTAATCTCAAAGTGTTTTCCAAAGGAGGCAAATATAATTATACCCATTTTACAGATGGAGAAAGTGAGGGACAGAGAGGAAGTGACTTTGCCAAAGTGGTTTGCGGAGAACTGCATTATCTAAACTGCTGAACTGTATTAATCATTTAAATCTGCGAACAGAAAATCAGTCTGATTCATACACATTATCTGTATTTGGGCCATGTGTAAACTAAACTGGCAAACACTTGAAATTGGACAGACACTTCTTTTTTGGATAACGAGTCCATTAAAATGCAGCTATAACCAGAAAAGAAAAATGCACTTTGCTGTGTATCTGCTTCTTTTTGTCTTTCTAATTGGCTAAATATTGGTTGGTAGCAGCTCTTGTTAGCACCACAGGCCCATAAGAGCTGTAGAAGAGGAAACCATATCTTCTGCCATGTCAGTGTTGTCAGATATGTTCTGATTTCTGAATCTCTATTATTTTAGCTAGTAATCTAGACCCAATTAAGGCAATCTAGTGTCCTAGATGCATGATGCCACAAGGCACCTCACAGTTCTGGCCCTACACCATGGGCTCACCCCTCCACTTGGAGTACAGTGGCAATGCAGCATCCCCTTCCCTCCCTGAGAGGAACAGGCAGTAGCCTGGGGTCCCTCGTCTCCCCACCTGAAGTAGCAGTAAGAGGAGACCCAGTACTTTCTCCAGCAGCTGGACTGTAGCTATGTGGGTGGGCCAGGCCCACCTTGCTCTTCTCCTTCTGCCACACAGAGTTGTGCTTTAAAGCGTGACATCTGTTGGGCCTAATCCTGCAAGACGCTGAGCATCATTTTAAGGGCCCCAATTCATCAAGGTACTCAATGCGACTACTCATGTGCTTAAAGTTAAGTAATTCCTAAAGGTACGTTGCTGAATAGGGCCAAAGTGACTAGCAGTTGAGGGTGTGCAGTAACGTTGCAGGAGGCACTCTGCACCTTACAGGATCAGGCCCTTACCATATCTGTATACGGCAGCAGTTAGAGCACATATTAGCATAACAGACTTCTCTTGTACATACCTTTAAGACAAAGCAGTAATCCGTAGGTGCCTTGTATTTCAGTTTGTACTGAGTACCATAATAAATATTCAAATTCTCGAACTGTATGAAGCAAGCCAAATCCCGGGATGTCTAAAAAAATGGAAACCAAACATTCTGTTGTTACAGAGAATTAAGCTATGATGCCAGACACATTAAAGGACCTTTTTCAGAGGTGAAAGTAAGTCGGTACGCCCCGGTACAGCATATCGGCAAGAGCTGGTGCGCCGTACCAGGACGGATCGGCTTCCCCTGGTGGCAATTTAAAGGGCCTGGGGCTCCCAGCAGTGGCTAGAGCCCCGGGCCCTTTAAATTGCTGCCAGAGCCCTGCTGCTGGAGCCCTGGGGTAGCAGCGGCAGGGCTTTGGCAGTGATTTAAAGGGCCAGGGGCTCCCGGCTGCCGCTACTGCAGCGGAGCCCCGTCCCTTTAAAGCTCTGCCAGAGGCCGGGGCCCCGGGGTAGCAGCGGCAGCCGGGAGCCCCCTCCTATGGTGATTTAAAGTGCCGGGGCTCCGCTGCAGTAGTGGCAGCTGGAGCCCCAGGCCCTTTAAATCATCCCCGCGCTCCCAGCCGCCTCTGCAGCTGGTAGCTCCAGGGGTAATTTAAAGGGCCCGGGGCTCCCAGCTGCTGCTACCACAGCCCCAGCCCACGCCTCTTCCAGTTGAGGCCCCGCCCCCTCCTAAGGACTCCGGAGTACCGGTAAGTCCTTTAAGTTACTTTCACCCCTGACCTTTTTTCAAACCGCTTTGATGCGGAATCTTGTTTTAACTGTTGTGGATTTTATCAAAGCGGAGAGAATGACAAGTGTTTGAGTTGTTCTTAAACTGTAGTGACCGTTAAGACAAACAGAGAAAGGTCAATACACCTTTAGAATCACAATGAAACATTTTACTACATTCCACATAAATCTGAGTTTTGCTGTTGTAATCCTTTGTTTTGTTTCCAAGTCAGTGAACTGTTATCCTTACTGAAGAGAGTGGTGCCTAGTAGGAAAAAACTTTAATTGATTAAAATAGATGTAGGTCCTGCAATGATGCTCCTGCAGTTCTAGGGGGGAAATGGTGTTAGGGTCTAAATAGTTTTTATTCTAAGCAACTGCCTTTCCCTTGGAATGTACAGTCAATGTGTGTACATTTACACGTGAGTAAATGAGCCACATTTCATCTGTTCCTGCTTCAAAATTGCCTTAAAAAGACAATTCCAGCCCCCCTCCCACCTCATCTCCACACACGGGTATCTTTCTGTCTACTACCGTAGGTTACCTATTATTTGTTCATACTGTGTTGCTGTGGCAACAAGGTGTTTGTTGGCACACTTTGCTGTGTTAAGGATTTCTGGGTACAATGTATAACCTTCATACTCTTTATACATCTCCATATATTTCTGAATATGCCCATATACTTAGTAAATTGATGTACACTGGACACCTCAAAGAGCTTCTCTCCTTGGGGGTGGAGGTCATATTTTAGTGTAACATGCTTGCTTGTTGTTATACTCTCATTAAGATACTTCCTTGGGGTCATTTTATTCACACTGATAGTGCATTTATGAACACTGCCATCAAGTGGTAGCTCCATCTAAATACCTGACAAGAGGGGACAATAGTGTGAATTCTGCTCTCTGGAACGCATTGGTATTAATTATAAGCATCTCCCTGTTCAGTACCCAACCTGAAGTTCCTACTGAAGTCTTTGTGAGTTTTGCCATTGACTGCAAGGGGGCTAGGATTTCACACTGAGTGCATTCAAATCAGTGAAACTTACGGGCAACCTCAACACCAAGTCTTCAATGGGAATGACAAAGGAGTTCTTGCTTTTCCTAGGAACCAATTCATGGCTGAGTCCAATACGGATACAATTATTTAAAGGGAAACATTCATCACAGATAAGTAGGGAAGTAACAAATTATCATGTAGGAGATAAGTCATTTATTGCAAAGCCATAATGTTATTCCTATTGCATGACCAGACAAAACACGACTTTAACTACATAATTTAATGAAAAAAGTTTAAACAAGTAACTTGTGTGTTTGGTGCTGCTAACTTCTTGGACTTTCCATTAATGTCAGTTTGTGGGAAGGAGAATGATACATAGGTGGACTAACGGTTTGAAGCAATGGCTGGTGTGGAAATAGTGACACGATTACAGTCAAGGACACTTTCTCAAAGTTTTAGGGCCTGACTTGCATCCACAAAACAAGCATAAACCTAAATATTAGGGTATGCAAAATTAACTGCATGTTTGTTGGGCCTAGATATATTGTGAATGGTCAATATAAAGTGCTCATTTTATTTTTTTAAACATAGCTCAAGGGATGTCAGATTTTCTTTAGTTCCATTTTGTTACAAAGAGTTAGAATAATTTCATAGTCCGCCATTCTTGGAATGAGAGTATTTCACTAATCTGCATTGTGATTGGAGAAAAGCCTTCCAATCAGAGTTCTAGTCTGTTTGGTAAGACTGCTGTATGGGTGGGAGATTCATTGAGGAGTGGAAAGCCCAGATGACCACTACCTTAGAAGTCAGACACAGCCATTCTATAAAGTGCAGTACAAGCAAGGCAGTCATCTAATTGATGCTGAATTTTGCCCGGACTTGGGTCCTAGTCTGTTTCTGTACCTGAGTCACCTGAGTAGTGGCACTGCATGCCTCTGCCACCCACTGGCAGACTTGTCTCTTATTTTTTAAGTTGATCACTATTTCTTTCATTGTGATTTATTCAGGGAATGACAAAAAAATTAAGTCCCATTGACTTGGTGTTCATCATTAGCTCTGGGTATGGGGAGGCTCAGTCACTGGCACAAGCATTTTCATCCAAAGCAAATCTGAAGCATTAAGAGCCATAAGCGGCAGCACTTGTCAGAATATAAAACTGCCAACAGCTCCCAGTACCCAAAAGTCAGTATCAAGGATGTTACTCTAGAAATGAGCAGCAATGAGCCCCCTTCTGCAGTGCACTTCAGGCTCCTTTGCTTATCCACTGTGGGCTGGCAACTCAGACTCTTTCAATACCCGGTAATGGTAATTGTCACTGTATTAGATTCTGTGAACCAGAACGCCTCTGTCTCACCTCTTGTTCTACAGAGGACAGCCTTAAAAAGCTGAAAAGGCACAACATATTCTCTAGGCAAAGATCACTTCAGGAAAAACATCTGGCATATAATAGTACAAAGACTTTGAGCACTTCCCTGCAACAGCTGTTGGCATGGCAAGTTGGTTACAAACACAGACTATAAAAGCCGGACTAGAGCTTTCAACTGAGTCTTGTTATAAACAAGGTCAGGTTTTCTGTACTTCCATTTTGCTATATAGAGTGAGACTGTTTGCAAACTTCTTAAATTCCCTTCCTCAAGGAACCAGATATGAAGTAAAGGCATTATTTGCAGCAAAGTGCTAGATGAAGGGCATTGGGGTTTTCCCCCCATTGACTTCAAGAGGGGCAAGATTTCACCCAATGTTTTTACCTAACTGCAGAAACAAAAATGGGGGGAACTGTACAGGATTTCTGTGACTACATTCTAATATTTGCACAAGTGTCGCAGTCAAAGGAAAAATCTGTCTCAGACGCACCAGTCATTGCTCTCAAAATGTAACTTCAGGAGCTCTTCACTTTCACCTACATGAATTGCTTTACTGCTAAAATGATTCCTTTGATTTCCTGACCTTGGTCTTTCCCTTGGGGACATAATAAATTCCAGACGCTCGTAGAAGAAAATAGCGCCTCTTCCAGGACTTTTTTCCATCTTCCTTCAAATAAAGAGCCCCTTCAAGTTCTGGCACAATGACAGACGTCCCACAGAAGCTTTCCTGTGCAGCAAGAATTGGATTACAGAAAATAAATGGACTTGAGCACCCATATTAATAAACAACAGCAAATTGTTCACTTAAAAACAGACATTTTCTGCAACAGTGAATGTATAAAGATGGGGAGCCCAGTTATGGAACAGAGAGTCAAACATGTAAATGTGAGTTTTCCATGTTAAAGTGTTCATGTGGGACTTGGGCATTCTTTTTAGACACTTGCTCTGGGAAACTGTCCTCAGAGCAGAGGGCCCACACACAGCTAGCTCATTCCCTTCTCTTAAGCCCCAGACTAAACATTTAAGAGTTAAGTAGTGGATAGAGACTTCTACCATTAGGCTCTTTGCACAGGGGTGGACTTCTATTTCTGGCCACCCCTAGTCCTGGACCAGAAACATATATTACTTAGTGAAGGATTTGCAATAACCTACTAAAGACTTTAACCAGAGAAAGCATCTTCTGCTGAGGAAGATAGAATAAAATGCTTGGCACCATTATTCTCACATGCTCGGGTTTTTGACTATTGCAACATCTCTAGGTTGTGTAGGGAAATACTTAATACTCTAGAAACTGCTCCTAAAGGCACTAAGAACTTTAAAATAAAATCAAAGATGAGTGATTTCTATTAATACTTATTTTTAAGCACATACCAGCATTCACAAACCATGTGAACAAATACATGTTATTGTTGGCCATGAAAGAGCTCCTGTTATGAGGTGTAGAACACTCAGGGTAATCTCTAATGTCAACATACTTTATTTTCTCATTTAGAAGTTACTATGGACAGCTCTCTGCTTGCTGATATTTGGTGGCTTTGTTATCATGCACTAATTCTAAAGTGGGAATCCCCAGGCATCTGAGTGTAGATTATCCTCTTCCTGCACTTGCATCAAAGCCAAAATGCTCGCACAAAACGAAAGTTTTTTTTCATTCCCTTAGTTCTGTGATCATCGTTTGTTTGTTATAAGTCTAGATTTCTCTTTCTCATGACAGTAGACTGGCGTACTGAACTTTCAAGAAGAAGGGTCAGAAGATAAGCAGGCTTAAACTGGTATCAAATCCAAAGGCTGCTTGTATAAGCTGGCTGCAGAGCTAACACTAGTAACTGTAGCAACCTGCATGGAACTTGGGAGGAGGAACACAGGTTGCAGGATGGAAGAGTTTGGAAGAGGAATCAGGAAGTTAGTCTGTATGCATGTGGCTTGAGTGCTTGTGGCAGCATCTCTGTGAATAGTTCTCTTTATAAAGAGACAGTTTATTTTTACAAGCATGGAGTCCTTTCATGGTACAACCCAGCATGTAGTACATGAAACAAAGACTGGGGGTGGGGTGGGGGGTGGGGGGGAATTTACCTACTTTAACTAGAAAGAAAAGTAACTAATTATTTCATTATTATCATTATTGATCAGTCTTAATGATTTAAAAAATAAAAAGCCAATCTGACTCTAGCCCAGGAGTGTTTTAGACGATTGGTAATGCTCTGTTGGGGATCTTGCAAGCAAAGCATTTCTGCAACAATGTCAGAGCTAAGATGAACCTTGATTGCAGGTGCCTCTTCAGAGGACTGTGAAAGTGCAATGCTCCTAATCTCCTGCCGTCCTTGTTCAGGCCCCAGTCCTGTAAACACTGAAGCAGGTGCTTCACTTAACTGAAATCAGTGGGACTATTCACTGTAGAAAAAAAGCTAAGCACACGTGTCAATATTTGTAGGACTGGCACCTAACAGAAGAAAGGAATTATCTGCACTATGTTTTATAATAAAAATATAACACGAAGTACAGTCTATGCCAGGGGTGGCCAACCTGAGCCTGAGAAGGAGCCAGAATTTACCAATGTCCATTGCCAAAGAGCCACAGTAATACATCAGCAGCCCCCCATGAGCTCCCCCCTGCCCCCACTCCCAGCACCTCCCACCCACCAGCAGCTCCACCAATCAGCGCCTCCCCCTCCCTCCCCGCACCTCCTGATCAGCTGTTTTCTGGCATGCAGGAGGCTCTGGGTGGGAGGAGCGAGGGCATGGCAGGCTCAGGGGAGGGGGCAGGGCCTGTGGTAGAGCCAGGAGTTGAGCAGTGAGCATCTCCCCTCCCTCCGTCCCCCCAGCACATTAGAAAGTTGGCGCCTGTAGCTCCAGCCCTGGAGTTGGTGCCTATACAAAGAGCCACATATTAACTTCTGAAGAGCCGCATGTGGCTCCAGAGACACAAGTTGGCCATCCCTGGTCTATGCTTTCAGTGGTGAGCTGCAGATGAAGTTGAATAGCTTTCCACACAGCCTTAAACACAGAGCTGATAATAACAAAACACAGAACTTCCTGTTACACATTAGCAAACAAAGAACTAAGCACTGCTGCTAAGAGCAGATGTAGGCTGTGGCACTCTGCTGCATCAGCACTTGCATCACCACTTTACCAAGCTGGCTCACCTCCAGTAGAAACTCTTTGTTTTTCTCATTCATTTCCTTGCCTTCATTTTTTCCTTTGTTTGCCACGTAGAAATTCTGATTAAAATACAAGAGGTTGATGTTGAACAGAAAAGACAAAGAATATAAATGAACAGATTACATCGTTATTCAGCCTCTCTGTATTGTGCACTGAGCTAGATGGTATGAGAGGCAGGTATCCAAGAATTGCCCTTCAAATCTCATTACAGGAAACCTTCACTGAAGCTGCCTACTGGAGTTTATACGTCAGTTTCTCAATCTAAAATTCATTTTGCCCATATACATACACCCCGCCCCAACCCCTCACTTCAAAAAAACGTGGCTCAATTCTTGATTTTGTTTGGCTGCTTTTCTGGGTCAGTGGGTTTGATTTTATTTTTTCAATGTGAACAACGTCCTAGATTCCTAGAGATGGGTGTTCCAGAACATAATTGAGGATTATGCAGAAGATTAGTACATGATGAAGAAAAATGTAGTGCCAAGAACTGAATGCATAATTTTCTAGCAATCAATTTTTATGGCGTGCATTGCTTCAGAAATTGAGCTGTGCATGTGCTACAGTTCTTTCTTATTTAATAACAAGTGTTTGGACACAGTAGATTTTACAGAGTTCCTTATTTCTCCATTTGTATGTGGCATTATTTCCCCATGCAGGAAAGTACTTTTTGTCCAAGGAGTCATTTGAAAGCCAAGGGGTAATTTTGCATACTTGTTGACAGACACTGTGTGTACACCACCACATCTAGCATCAAACTCCTTGTTTGAGACTTGGGCCTAAACTTTGAAACAATGCCTCCAGCGCTGTGGGTGCAAGTATCCTCACCTGGAATTGCACCCATTCAGAAGCCTATATGCCTACCTGCACCTCCAGACAATGTAGCTGTGCTGCCTGAAGGGGTACAGTTGCACCCACATTTAACTGTAGACTCAAAACTGTATATGCAGTTGTGAAGGTCAGGATCATGCTCTGGTAAAAACCAAGGCCCAAATCTGTTGGCAGCTTCTAACCCTAAAGGCCTGCTGGTTGGGACCAAAGTAGGGAAATAACTTGATGTTTGCAGATAGTCCCTTTGGCTTTGGTTGAATTATGAATAAGGTTAAGTGTTTGCTTTATGGCCCCTATCCTGCAAACAAAACCTGTTTCATCCAGGAAGAATTCTGCCACATTTTTTGAAAGCTAGCTACCTAAAATTACTCTCCTAAATCCAACGTAAAGAGTGTGATTTTTTTTCTCTTTTCTGTTCTCCCCCCCAAAACCCATCAGCAGTTCCCATTGACTTCAGTGAGACTTGTGTCTCCTCAAGAGTTCTGAAAGTCAGATGACATATTTACATGCAGATTTGTCCTAGAAATCACCAAAGGCCAAAATGTGTCATGGATCTGCAATGTCTTGTTTCTCTTTTGGTGACATTTCCCAGTTAAAGGAGGAACATGCTATGGTTATACTAGAAAATGTAACCAAACTCCACCTTCATGTGCAAGCAGCTAATTGGAGACTACTGCCACCAGGCAGCACAGAGAGCAACTGAAGAACCCAGCTTGACCATGTAACCACATCTTCCTCCTCAAGCAGCGTTTTGCACAGCAGCTTTGTGGGAGAGCAGGACTTGTTCAAAACGGTTTATTTTTCAGGGAGACCCCTGGAGCAACACTTATTTTTTAAAAAGTGACCTTCAAATGCACGTCAAACAGGCAAGCCTAAAAGCACCATCAGCCGCACTTCACCCTACACTCCTGCCATGGCCACAGCAATGATCAAACAATGAACATTCAAAACTGAGCTATTTTCTGCTAGAAACAAAATGGAACTCAGACTCAGGATTCCCAGAAGTAGGAAAGACTAGACTGGCTACTAGCTGCCTGAGCACATGGCTAATCTGTAGTTCATAGTCCAGGGCTAGATTAAGGTAAATACATGGGTCTAGGGCAGTGGTGGGTAACCTGCGGCCCATCAGGGTAATCCGTTGGCGGGCCGCCAGACAGTTTATTTACATTTGCATGGCCGCCCACAGCTCCCAGTGGCTGCGGTTTGCTGTTCCAGGCCAATGGGAACTGCGGGAAGCAACATAGGCCGCAGGGACGTGCTGGCCACCGCTTCCTGCATCTCCCATTGGCCGGGAACAGCAAACCGCGGCCACTGGGAGCTGTGGGCGGCCATGCAAATGTAAACAAACTGTCTGGCGGCCCGCCAGTGGATTACCCTGATGATCCGCGTGCAGCCTGTGGGCTGCAGGTTGCCAACCACTGGTCTAGGACCACAGCTCCTGGAATCCCATGATTACATTGGAATCTCTGCTTTCATTTGGAAATAAATGTATTTCTAGCCCTCTTGGTTGTAAAAAAAACCCTTGAAAATGTGTCCTGAGCTTAACTGGTGCAGTGATGCCTGCCTAAGTCTGCAGATAGCCTGAAACAACAGCTCTGATGAAGTGAAGTACCACATTCATCTCAGTGCAGTTGCTAATCAGACACCTCCTGCTCTGAGCAGAGAACTCTGTGGTGCCATGCAATCATGGCTCTGCTGCACTGGTGTTGGCAGGAGCCCCTGCACACAAATGGGGAAACTTTGAAAAGCATGCAGGGAATATAGCAGAACAAGTCCCATTACAACTTTGCTTGGCTGGGTGGGGTTCCCCTTCAGGTAGGATGGACTGTAGTCCACACAAAGTTAGATTGTTGAGTAAACTGAAGCTTCCTCCTTCTCTGGACCAACACGGAGCTGTAGGAGGACCCCACTAATCCAGGAAAAGGCTCTAGTGTGGGGGCCTTTGCCACTATCAGCTTAGCAGGGAAGGGGCCATAGGAAACCCTGATGTGTGGTTAGGGCCCTGGATTGTCACAACCTGGCCCTGGTGTAGTCACCAATGCGCAGATTCGGAATGACTGCTGATGAGACCACAAAGGTCCTCTGACTATGCGTGATTTACATTAGAGCATCTGGCATTTATTTAGGAAAAACAGACCACCCTGTGCCTACAGTCAGTGGTAGAGAGAGAATTTCAGTAATGACAACCAGGTGGCATCACGAATAAGGCTGCTTTTTGTCAGTGCAGGAGTGTTTTGCCACCCAATCCTATGCTATACAGATGTATCATTTCATCTTTCCCTTGCCAACATGGATTTAATTTATTATGGTTCACCTCTTGTATGTCCCCTCTATGCCTGAAATCTGACAGTATCTGACCTTTATTATCCTTCAATGGATTAGGCCCAGGGGAGGAGACTGCAAACTGCACTTGCTATATCTGTACCACTGTGTGGTCTACCATTGATCAGAATGCCATTCATCATGTGCTAGGGGACCACATGTGTCCACAAGAGGTCATTCCAAGTCCAATAGTCAAAGGTCATATTAAAAGACAAACTGTTTCCCTTCTGCAAAGACCCTGGGGAGAAGTGTGTCAGGGTTGGGAAAGTCATGCCATTAATGTGAATGCTGCCTGGATTTGCTGGAGAGCTCTCTCCATATACACACAAACCTCCCAAGCATGAATATTTCTCTTGTTTGCAAAGGAGGATATGTCTGTCTGTGGTAGGGAACTGAGGCTCCTTAACAGATGGAGTGATTCTCTGGGAATACAACACAAGAACAACAACTTCGAAAGTAGTATTAGAAGCAAATGAATCATGTATTTGCACTTGCATTTGAATGGCTGCTTGTTTGTTTAAGGATCTTTGCTTCTGAAGAGGGAGAGTATCAGATTCTTGGGCCTAACTTTCTGGGATGAATTCTCCACTGTGCCCATAGAGAGCTCAAGAACAGAGGCTGCCAGGGAGCCAAGTGGGGCTCCCTGATTCTGCTGTGCCTGGCTTCGGAGCTATCTGATGCTGGGGGGGGGGGGGGGGGGGGNCATTAACATGTGTCACTAATGTAACTTCCCTAAGGGACGTTGTGCCAGTGGAAAATGGGGTGTGTCCAGAGCTTCACTGGACCATGTCCCCTCCCTCTCTCCACATGCTGGCAGTACAGTGACAGAGTTAGCAGAGGTAGTGGTTACACTGGCTCCGCCTTCTTCATACCAGCAGGAAACTCCTCCTACACACGAGGAATTCTCAAAGGGGTTCTCTGGCCAGCTTAAGTTCACCATGTGCTTTGTATTTATGGTCTTCGAAGTCACAGGAGCTGTGCAGAACATGCCGGTGTAGGGATATTATGTGTTCTCTGGGGGTGGAGGGAAGGAAGAGGAGGGAACTGCACTACCATCATTTTCTCTCTAGTGTATAAGCACTATGAGCTTCAGCTACATAGAAGATGATGCTGAATAGTGTCATGCACACCGATAGTGCTATGGAAACAGACTGAACTTTGAATATGGCAGAAACAATATCCCTGGCTCTTGTGCTCTAATTCCCTGAAGTCTGCGTGCCAGGTTCTTGGTATTTGTAAATAGATTTTGTTACAAGCAATAATTTTTCTATAGGGCCTTTCACCCACTCCAGAAGCGCAACTCCATCTAGAGTGCAATGTGGCAGCTACTTGTCGATACAAAGCAACAAACAGGTTGCATGAGTGTCTTTCCTGTTGTTATAATATATAAATTTTTGCTTAAACTACGTTAAAAGAGTATTACAGTTGCAAAGTGAAGCTCTCAAAAGTCAAGAAATGCCCACTGCTAAGGGTGCCTGAATGACTTTAGTTCAGGCCCCTTGTGCAGGGGAACAGTTATTGATTACATACTACAGTATATTTCCAGAGGATCCCTGCAGCCACCAGTGCACAGAATGGATGGGGTGCAGTAGCTCAACGAATGGATCTATACCTCATTAACTCCCCATCATCCAAACTGTCAACTGAATGAGGCAAGGATTCTCTGAATCACTGCGTGAGTTTCCTGCAAAATAAATAAATAAATAAATAAATAAATAAAAATACGAAATGGTCATAATTACAGACTGCATCATAGTCCATGTACATAAGGGGGCAGAGTTACGGTATACAGGTAACATTAACTTTGTCCCCCTCCCTTTCAGATTCTGCTTTTAAAGCCTTTGTGTTCATGTAATACAGTAGTTGTTTTTGATATAACAGCCCAGGCCCCCCTCTCCACAAGAGAAAGATAAAAGAAATCAATTCTGTCATATAGAATGCTGTATCCTGCACAAGATGCCCACTCAGTGAAGCAAGGCCACATCAGTCTATACATCACTGAACACGGAAGGGAATGAGGCAAGGTTCCAAAAGGTCTGTGCTCCCAGAAGTTCTTCTACACGCATATGAACTGACAAATTGCCCTCCATTCTCATAGCCATGCAAACGCATAGCCAAGATAGTGATGAGAAATCAGAAATTACCTATGTGCAGTGCCAACAGAAAGTTAAGCAATCTTTGTTGGCTTTAAAAAAATGCAAGGGAGAGCACAAGATAGCTTTTAAACCATTACAAAATCAACCAAATCTAAATGGATTTTCCCCAGTCCACAAAATGGTGTACGGCTAACATAGGGATTACTTCTATACCAAATGAGAAGTCTGTACCAAAATCAGAGACATTAGAGCTGTTCAAAAAAAAAAAGACTAACATTATTTTTAATATTAACAAAAGTGGCTTTTGTTTTTTGTCTTTGATAGCACAAAATCTTACTGCTTGAAAATGGCTGGACTGTTTTGGTCAGACTTTCCAAAATGCAGGGTCAGACCAAGAGATGGCCAAAGTCCCTTTTAGAATGAGCTACTTATATAACATAAAGGCAACTTAAACTATAGGCACAAAATGAATTAAAATAAATCTGTGTTCAGCAACTCCCTGCTACTGTATCTGGTCTGTATTTTCAAGTCATATTGACTGTATGCTAAAGCAATGATGCGCTGTAGTGCAGATGGTGTTTTTCATAATTCTATATCAGACTGTATCTGCCCAGCCCTATCACTTCAAAGATCAGAAACACGAATCTGGAAGAGCCGTCAGCAGCTAAAATCAAAGCTAAGTAGGGGCCAGGAAACTAATCTTCAAACTTGGCTTCCATCATATTGTTTAACAAAGTTACTGCGGCTCATCTTCTATATTCTAGGATAGACTCTCCTCCACTTCTGTTAGCGAATGGAAGAACAGGTGGTAAGTGAGAAAGATTCATAAATATGAAATTCCTCTAAGAAAAAAGCAGCAATAGGAATGCAAGTGCCTAAAAATAGTATGTAAATGAAACAATTAAATTGTATAAAGTCTGTTCTTGTGTTATGATCCCAGGAAAATAAGCATTTGTTTGAGGGACACAGTCAATTTAAAAATCATGCTCCCGTCTAAAACATTCTTACCTGCTATTGGGACATATAACAACTAACAGCAGGTACCGGGCAAAAACACTTCTCTATTTTCTGTTTGCTTGTGCATTTGACTGTACTCAGTGTATAGTCAATTTCACTCTTGTTTGTGTGGGTCTTTCACATGGCAGCGGAGGAGAGAAAAACAAATTAAAAAAATAGGAATCAGACTGTAAAGCCACAGGCATTAGCAGAGGGACAGGTGTAGTACCTGCCTGAAACTATTAAACTTTAATGAACTAAATTTGAAGTTCAGTGTCCCTTAAGTGGACTTTTGCCTGCTACAGTCACACCACCTTCTCTGGACATAGATATTCATGCATGGAATTCTTCATGGTTATTAAGTTATTTGGAATTCTTACACCACCTCTTAATTTTACCTTTAGTTTTAGCATCACTGTTCGAGTTTAACCCCTAATATATCATCCCTTGGACAGAAACAGGAGTCCATACATTCAGGATACAGGCACCAACTCATAGGGCTCTCATAGGTATAGCTGTCTCCATTAGCTTATCAGTGGTAGTAGAACAGAAGCATAGAGCAACTACTATTTGAAGCCCATTGTGTAAATACTTTCAATTAGTTTTACAAAACCAAAAGGGAATGTGCACAATGTGATCCACAGGGCCTGATTCTTTCTCATTTACAGCAGTGCAAATCAGGAGATCAAAACAGGTAGAAGAGAAGAATCAAGACCAGAGACTGTTTCAAAAACAAGAGATTAACATTTGGGTTTGTGAGTTTAACATCAGCTCCCCTGGGGGAATGATCTAACGCAAATGTATGAAACAAAAGCATTTCCAGGAGGGTTTTTTTCATCCCATATTAGTGTCTTCCTTAGGAGGTAATTATTATTCTCTAGGCTCTTTGAATTTTAGTGTCAATGCCAGATAGCTTTTTTTAAAACTATTTTCCCCCAAAAGGTCAGCCTAGCATCATTGCAGCTGCATTACAGAGTGATTTCAGTCTTTCAGATGTTAAGGTTGTCTTCTTTGTGTGCATGCAACCCAATGGGTGTTAATGTTCCAGCCTTTAGTCATGGGCTTCTGACCTTCCATCTCAATAACTGAGTCACTGCTGCAGTTTCATGGAGCAGCCTCTTAATGTGATTTCCATTGCACAGTTAATTATATCACAAATGGGTGAACGTGATGATGTGCACGTCCTCATGAACGAGTGGAGATGTGAAGATGAAAGCCCTATTTTGTAAGTGTTTTTAAAAGTATATTATAGAAACAAAGCTACGGATAAATGCTGGAAAGGACTTATATTGTATGACTCACTAACTTTTGTCAATGGCTGCTAGCATTAGCTGGATAGCATGTAGGTGGCAAAAGTGTAAGGGATAACATCCTTCCCCCCAAAAATATAATAACCCAATTAATCTTTAGATGAAGGCATGTTTAATAGCTTAGAAGCATGTTTAATAAGTTATTTTAAGTGCTTACATAACCTGCATGTGAACTGTGTCATGTTCCTCTCTAGTGGCTGATCCACAGAGGATAACAGCCTACTACTAGTACCAGCTAATGGACCTTCTCCTTTAGCTCAAGTTGCAGAGGTCCATACTGCAGTTCTGATGGTCTTGTGTTCAAACACTGTTTCCCATCTGCAATCATCTTTACATCTGAGCCCTGTGTTTACACAACAGCTTTCACCATTGCTCCCCCCAGTGGAGCTACACAAGTGGGGAATTGAAGGTCCCATTTTTAGCAGTGTAGACAAGGCCGTATATACTACAGAGGAAAAGCTCTCTCTTGTGTGTTTTTTCCTTGTTACTGAAACCACAGATTTGTTTTTTTCTCATTTAGAACTGGCAGAACTAAAGCCAATAAAACCTCTAGCAGTCATAGCGTAAACTAATCCATAGCATTTAAAAGTATTTTGCCAATATCACATTACCTTACCTGGGGATTTTTGAACACAGCATATTTCTCATTTTTTTCCAAAAACAGAACCTTATTTTCACTGTCCCGGGTCCAGTCTGATAAGATTTCGATAACATTTTCATGGTCTTCAAAAAACCTTTCTACAGGGACAAGAAAGGTCAGCGTAAGAAACACACACTCCAGAGGCAGCAGACAGAAAGTCCTGTCTCAGAATATAACCATTATCTGATGTTCCTTCAAAAAGTCAGAGCCCTGCAGTCCCTTCCAGTGCAGAGAAGGGAGCCGAGCCTCATGGAAATGGTGGGGTACGAAAGGGCAAGGCAACTCTGTAGTATGTAGCTGTGGCATCCCGTTGGTGCTAGCTCCATGTGTAGGATACAGCACATGTGTTAGGGGGCACGGCTAGCCAGGTTGGGGCTGTAGTCAGTACAGCTGCTCTGTGTAGTGTGTTTTATAATGAAGTTAGCTGTGAAACTGAACATAGATTAATGGCTGCAGAGCCAGCATTAACTTGTCATGCCCTGCACAAGCCTTTTATCCTTGTTTCCAAAGCTCTGATTGCTGATGTTGTCTTTCTACATCTCTGAACGGACACTGCAAGGAGTGGTGCAAATGCTTTGCCACTGGAAGCGCACGGGCACCCTTGTCCCTGAGCAGCTAGGTAAGGGTGCAGCACACCTCTGCAGGTTTCCCAAGAGCACTCTTGCTCTACTTTCAATAGCCATTGGTGACCACACTCTTCAGACAACTTGGACTGCACTGATGTGGGAGGAGATGAGGAAGCACATTCTGATGGCCTTTTCTAGCGTTTCATACCCTTCTGAGACTCCCTCAAATGGAAGGGTACGATATAGTCCATCAATGACGATTTAACAACTGTGTGCTTTCAAATGTTACAGAGGCTCAGCTGGGGAGCCTGTCTCAATGTACTCAGCTGTTCCTCAGCAACACAAAGCTCTGCAATACTTGTAATAAAGCCACTGACAATATAAACCACTGTATAATTACAGGTAAGGAACAGAAGGGTAAATTGTGCCCTAAAAGATATTAATGTAACTTGGAAATAACTTTCAAAACAGTGGCCCTAGCAGTAATCCCAGCCACAATGACAGTATGGAAGAATACAGTTGACTCTAAACCAGGGTACAAGTTTGTTATGTGGTTAAATTGCTCTGTTGCAAAATACAGCCCAATGTTGTACCACACTAAAGCCATAAAAAATCTTCATGAAATTTTTCAGTATACTATTTATCTGAAAGAATAGATCATTTGATTTACATAACCACATAACTTGTATGATAAAAACATATGTACAGTACTCTACCAAAGATGTTCTGATCTGAAAAAAGTCCAAGCTATTTCTGTACTATCTAGCTAATCTGAAACATTGACTTTTTGGGCTTGCTACTCAAAGTAATATTAAAAAAGGATATACTAGAACTCTCATGCAGGGAAATGATGTAGGAGAGTATAGTTTCTTTGTACAAATGTTAAGATTAGAGCTGGCCAAAACATGGGAATTCCAGTTCATGGGAAATTTCAGGGCAAAATAAATAAATTAATTAATATATATTTTTTAAATTTCCCATGAAACAGAAATCCTGAAAAAAACTGCTTTGTTCCCTGAGAATCTGACAGCTGCTGAATGAAAACAGGAGTGTGAAACTTACCAGAATGTCATTGTCACTCAGCAGCTGCCAGGTCTCCCAGGGCTGTGGCTCCAGGGCTGCCCCACCATGCAGACTGCTCTGGGTTGGGTACCCCCCAGCTTCCCAGTCTTGTTGGCTTCCTGGGCTGGCATCCTGGGAAGCCAACTGGGTCAGGAGTCTTGAGCACTGGAGTCCCTGATCCCAGGCAGTCCACAGGGCAGGGATGCCCCAGAGCTGCAGACCCTGGGAACCTGTCCCCAGGCTATCTGTGGAGCTATAAGCTGAGCCTCAGTTGGAGCCAGGGTTCATCCCAGGGCTGGCTTCTGGCTCCACGACAGGGATCCTAGCCTGCCATGGCAGGGCTGCCCCAGAGCCGTGGACCCTGGAAGACTGGGCTCGTTAGAAGCTGTGCAAGCTGGCAGGTTATGGGAACCTGCCTGGTTCACTGAGAGTTTACCGAACTCAGGATGTTTCTGTGAAGCATTTTGGGTTAAATTAAGTGTCATTTTCTGATGGAAGTCTGTTGTAGTCCAGTAAGTCTGCTTAATAAGAATGTTAATGGTGCTATTTTAATCCTGTGAACAAATGTACAAGGAGGAATAAACAGCAGACTGCATTTTAAAACATTTGAAGAGAATTAACAAAATCTCTTTCTGCTACAGTATTTTTCACACCAGCGGAAACAGAAGACCTCCTGACACATTCTGCTCCACCCAACCCAAAATACCTTTCTACAAATGAATAAACTTTATATCCAGCTCACTTGGTCCAGAAGATAGGGCAGTGCAGTGAGATTCAGGAGACTTCAATACTATTCCTGCCTCTGCCACTGACCTGCTGTATGACCTTGGGCAAGTCATTTCCCCTGCCAGTTTCTGTCATTCTACTTAGATTGTAAGATCTTAAGTGCAGGGGCTGGGACAGTCTCTTTTTACATTACTACAATGCCAAAAATGATGGGGCTCTAAATACAGCTGGGACTTCTGATTGCTACTATACAACAAATAATTTCTATTTCTTTAAAACGTCTGAACACCAACCCCAATTTCTTCCCCTGTGTTTTCCCCTATATCCTCTGCCTCTGGCTGTAAGACAGGGGATTCAAAATGGCATTTCAGATCATATAAACACACAGGTAAATGCCATGGTCCAATGGTTACAATGGTTCAGGAAAGAATTTGGCCCTATGCTATCATCCAGTGTTCAGGGATTTCTATCCAGGTTAGACCAGACCAGAGAGAGCAACTTCCAAAAGCAAGGAAACACTAAGATTATTCAAAGTGATGTCTGACATTTCTTGTGCCATTTCCAGTCTCTCTTTAGTTAAGATAAGCAGGTACAGGAGAAGGTGGCAATATTGCTTCATGTATCATCTTAATGGGGTAGAAAGAGTGGATAGGCAATTACTGTATCTGCCACTCCCACCAGTAGATGAATATCTCCATGTTCAGAGGCACCCAGACTCTTTTCTAACCATTCACATCATCTGATTTATAGTGTAGAAGGATAATTATTCCTGGGACTTTTTTGTCATGAGGTTGATGTTAACTTTCTTAGTACATTTTCAAATCTGCATTGGGATATTATGGCCAGGTGAGTTTATACATTTACCGTTCTAAGGGCCATTTTCAGTTTGCAATTTCTCCAGGCCAGTGCCGCACAGGGAGAAGGTCATGGCACTATTTCTTTCTTCATTAATACATTTTGAACATAGCCCAGAGACAGATATTTGTGATAGTCCAGAGGGAAAGAACCTTCCATCCCATTCAGGCCTCGAGGCCTCTTTGAAACCACATTGATCAAATTGTACCAAACAGCATGTGAATTCTTACCCAGCTGTTCCCTAGGGGCTCAGAAGCCAACTGTAGCAGGCATGTTACTCCTTGGGTCATGAGGCACCACCAGCTGAGTGGCAGCCCTACTGAAGAAAAGGAGCACTATAGCGTACATGACCTGTACTTAAAAAAGCAGCCACAGGTGAAGCACATCAGAAATGACTGACATGCTGCTCAGAAATGTTTGCTTAATTACAGCGCTAGTTGATCCAAGCAAGATCACTCTGGCCAATAGCACTCCACCACTGTACTCTCTCTTCTAAGACTTTAGCTGGTTTTTTTTGTATAATCATTCAACTGGTTCATTTTTTGTGTGTGTAAAATTTGAATAATGAAAACGGCCATTAACAGGGAGTCTCCATGGTCTGCTGCACTGAGGTGTGGGAGACACATTCCCCCAGAGTGACAGAGGCTCAGTACATCACCACACCACAAAGTTCCACCTACGGGGTGGACTGGTACTTTCTGCATCACTTTGACAGCAGGCAGTGCTCACATCCCTACAATTCAAACAGACTGCTTCAATAGTGATGCCTCCAACACAGAGAGAGCCCATAAATGGATACTGGGGCAGGAAAAACTTAGAAGCATAGTCTCACTTTTAATAATTATCAGTACCATAGAACAAACATACTATAAGCCCAGATAGGCTCTCTGCCCTATGAAACTTACCAATTTGTAGTTCTGGGTATATTTCATACAGACACCAATCCACATTGCAGTCACAGTGGGTTTTCTCAAAGAGGTTGTCTAAAACATCTCGTGCCACCTGCCGTTCATCCACCATCAGGGACTTAGTACTGTTATCATTCATGTGCACCTTGACGACAAGCTGAGTACAGAGTCATAGAGAGTCAGTTAATTTCAGCAGAGAATAAAAAGTTAGGCTGGTCAAGAATCTGCTAAAACAGATAAGAAAGATTAAGGCTGAAGGTTATTACTGATTCAAAGGCACCACGTACTACACTGAACTGGGAGAAGAATATATCTTGGGAGCTTTTACATTCTGTTGGCGCCAAAGAAAAAAATCTGTTGTAAAAAAAGAAAATTAAACTTTGTATTGGGCGTAACTCAAGGAAAGGTGAAATAGTTCACAGAGAGATCACAGAATTTCAACTCTGCCTCTCTGCAGTCTAGTAGATGTACAATGAAGGAAAGTGCTAGGCAGAGTAGCCAAGTACAAAGTGCTCTTAATGAAGGCTAGAAAGAAATGGTTACTTATGTAATTGTGATTCTTCAAGATATGATGAAGATGTGTATTCCACTTGGGTGTGTGCATGCCCAGCATGCTGGAGCCGGTGGATTTGCCTAGCAGTACCTATAGAGGAGTGGTGTTCATGCCGCATTGAAAGCCTGGCTATGAAAGGTTGTACTGCCTCAACCCCCGTCAGTTCCTTCACACTAAACACACACAGAGGATGGAGGGTGGACTGTGGAATACACATCTGCACCACATCTTGAAGAACCAGGTTCAGTAAGTAACCATTGCTTTTTCTTTAAGACGATGCAGCCATGTATTCCACTTAGGTGACTCACAAGCAGTACCCACCCCAGGAGACAGGGCTCAGAGTCTACCCAAACAAGGATTACAGGACCGCCCTAGCAAAACTTGCATCCACCGTGGAAGATGCAGTAATGACATACTGGTTCATAAACGTATGTATGGACAACCATGTAGCCGCCCTGCCAATGTCCAGTATTGAGAGGTCACTTAGGAACGCTACTGCTGTTGCTTGCGCTCTCATAGAATGAGCTCGCACCTGCTGAGGGGGGCGTAGCCAAAGCTATCTCATATGCAGTCTTGATACAGGATTTCATCCATTTAAAGATCGTCTGTGAAGAGAGCACTTGACATGGCCATACGATCTGCATATGAGGCAAAGAGAGGCAAAGCACGAAACGGTTTAGTCCTGTCCAGATAGAAGACTAGAAATCTTCCTACCCATCAGATCCATTCATTCAGTGTCCTTACCCTTGGTAGTGGACTTAAACCTGCCCTGCGGGGCTCTATTGTTCACTGAGGTTACAACTAGAGAATCTGGGGATGGATGGAAGTAAAAGCTCTCAGATCCCTGCACTAGAATGAAGGAGCACTTCTCCATGCACTTTGCTGCAAGTGGTACCAAAGCCGGTGTGCTCCAGCAGGCTCAAGGAGCACAGCCATCAGAGACCGAGATGTAGGCAGTCTGGCCTAGTAGTCAGAGTAGGAGTCCGGTCTAGTGGGCAGAGCAGGCATCCAGGTTAGGGAAAGAAGACCAGGGTCAGCACCAAAGTCAACTGCCAGTTACCAGAACCATTGGGGTCAAGCCAGAGTCACGGTCAGAAGTCAGAAGCCAGGGTCAGAGCCAGGACTGGTAGCTGAGGATCAGAGGTGAGGCGTAAGGGCAGGAGGAGAGGCAAGGATCAAGCACGGAACAGGAGCATGGTGGAAAAAGGAGTGAAGGCGGGGGTAAGGAGGGAGCCAGGAGCACAGCAGGAACCAGGAACAGGGTTGGGTGCAAGAGGCAGGCAGAAGCAGGGTCCAATGCAGCCACAACAGGAAAGCACCTGTTCCTCCTCCTGGCTTAAATAGCATAGTTGGACCAATCAGTTGAGCTGGGCGATCCTCTAATCAGAACTCCCATGGGTGGTGCCTTTGCTGGGGCTACAGCCCTATCAGGTTCTCAGCCCACCAGGTTTCATCACCCATTGGGTGAAGGCCAGGATGTGGCAGCTGTCTGGAGACTCCCAGGCCTGAGTTCAAGACCCAGGACATTACATCATCATTAATAGGGAGGGCGACACCCCCAGTGGCAGATGGCTGCAGGATATCCAGTAATTTGTGGGTGTTCTTCTGCAGGAACTCCGCTTGGATACCTAGAGAAACAGCCATGTGCCACAAAAAGTCCTGGTATGCCTTGAAATCCTCCGGAACCAAAGGGGGAGGAAGAGCCAGGCAGCGCGGAATCATCTGGAGATGAAGATGAAGCAGTTAATTGTGCCAGAGCCAGATTCTGCTCCTGGACTGACTGACCTGGACAGGATGACTCTGGAGGTGCCGCAAGGGAAAGGCTCCCCAGTGCCTGGGCCTGTACCAGATCAATGGTCACCACCACAGATGTGCCCAGAGATCTCAGCTTAGAGAGTGAGATGAGGAGCATCCCATGGAGGCCACTGGTATGGATAGGGCATTGGTGACCACTAGGTGCCAAGTCAAGGGCTCCCACCCTGACCGAGAGACGAGCGCCAATCCTAGTACCCATAGCACTCCATGAATGGCCCCTGATGGAGGTCAGGTGATGGAGAATGAGAGGAGAATGGCATCCAGGTTGGGATCTAAGACTCCCAGGCTTCAGGGGATAAAGGTGGTGTTAGCCCTGAGGTTGCGACCAACTGTTCTGACTTGTCCATAGCCCAGAATGATGAGGGAGCTGGTGCCGACGGTGGAAATGGTACTGGCGGCACTGAGTACACCTTCGTTGTTTCTGGTACCGGCACCAGTGTTGATCCCAAAGCATAAGGGAGTGGGGCGTAGGCAGTCTTGCCTACTGGTCACAACTGGGCTGAGGTCTGCCCACCAAGGACAGTGGTTGCCGAGCAGGAGTTCGAGGAATTGCATGAGTCAGAGTCAGGCTGGAGTTGAAGACCGGAGATCAAACAAAGTCTGGTGTTGCAGCAAATTGCAGTCTGTGTGATTGCCCAGATAACTTCCTGGGGCAACCGTTGGGGTTAAAGAGGATGTTTGGCCAATCAGAGGGCTGCAGGGTACTGTCACTTGGGGTCTCTTGGGCAGCACTTCCTGCAGGACCTACTCTCCACAGTGCTCCCTGGCTGTGCCTCTGCATGGCCTCCCCGTGGGAATATCAGCTGTTCCAGACTCTGCGGACCCAGGGTCTAGTCCCCAGATCCTTACACCAAGTCAGCAGTGGTACTGAAGTAATTGATGGTGCCACGGTAACATTGGCGGTGCTAGTTGCAGGGATGCTGAAGACTTTTCCAGTGCACTGAGCCTGGCACCAGCCCCACTTCCACTCACTGTGGAAGGGAAACCTCCGGTTAGAGTGCCAACACTCACAGGTTCAGGAGCCTGTTCAGCCACCAGGGCTATAAAACACGAAGCCTTGGAAAAGTCCTGGACCCAAGGCAAGGCCAGGACAGAAAGGCAGAAAAGGTCTGTTGCCGCCTCAAATGCCACCAGTGCCGAATCAACCGGTGCTGGCATTGCCCTCATCGGCACCAAACTCAATGGATGCCCCAGGGTCGGAACCAGAATCAACAGTACAGGGTCTCTGACCTCCTTATGCGGTACCAGGGAGTAGTTGACCGGGACCTGTTCCATCCCTTTTCAAGCAGGTGCCGCTTCAGACGAAGATCCCTCACCACCTGCGCCTGTTTGGTGAACAATCTGAAAACTGAACACTGCTCCTTGACGTGGGCTTCACCTAGACACAGCAAATACCACCTGTGGGGATCGTTGTTGGGGATGGCCCCCCCACACGACAGACCATGTTTAGAGGAACTGAGGAGAATCGGGGCAGCATCACCTCATATAGCCAGAGGAGGGGCTACGACCATGAGATGCATGCATCAGCCCTCTGTGGGCAAAATTCTCTGGCTCCGGGGTGCTGGGGTGACACACACCAAACTGGAATACACGGCTCCATCTACTCGAAGACGAATATTGAATTGGATGTTTTAGTCTTAAATTAGGAAAAGAATGGAAGAACCTTGCTATGCCAATCAGCTAACCTGGGTTCATGTGCTGCAATGATGGATACCAGTACAAGACTCAGCAATAGACAGATCATCACTTACAGTGATTGACTGCAGAAACCAAAAAAGTTCATTCTCCTCTTGAAGCACTTTTTAAATGACAGAAACAATGTGCATGTTTATTGCGAGGGGGGAAAGATTAAAAAATTGCTAAAATATAAAAGACAGAACTGCAAATACACAGTAAGAAGAATAGTCAAGTCATCCACTTGCACTGGAAACAGCAGAACAATTCCATGCTGGGAACCATACGTTGGAAAATTGGGAGAACTTCTCCCAACGCTGTAGCTTTAGTAAATACTAACTTTAAAATGTTTGTATAAGAGACTCTGCAGCAGAGCAAATCTCTACTAAAGCAGAGGTAATACCACAGAACTAAGAGCAACAAGGAAATGTCCATACAGACTTTTGAAAAGAAGGACCTGGAAAAGAGCTCTGTGTAAGCTTGCCTCTTTCACTGACACAAGTTGGTCCAATAAAAGATATTACCTCACCCTACTGGCCTTGGAAAAGAAAAGCACATCAAAAAGCTAAACTGTATGTTTGCTCTGATTTCAAACCCCAAAATGTTTTTTCTAAAATAAGGAGCCCAGCTGTGGTGGAGAATATGAAGAAAGTATGTTGGACATGCATAATCTAAAATGTGTTTAGGAAACAAGGGGAAGTAATGTCTGGTTCCAGTTCTTTGACTGTTCACAAATATGCCTGCAGCGTTTTACACCATTTTCACAGCTCTAAGCCACAGGATGTTTAACAGCCTCTTTGGAAGTGAAAGAAGATTCTCTCTCTCTCTCTCTCTCTCTAGAATTGTGTTTTAATTTTCCTTAATCTTCATAGTATGACACTAATTACACTGGTCTACAATTTTTGAGAAGTCGTCTGCTTCAGAGATAAAATGTGATATTTATTATGTATTTTGATGTGCTGAATTCAAATATGACAATTAAAACAACTGATTGGCTACTGTTTCTAAGATATTTAAGTTTTTACATTTTATGTCTATGTATATTGTGTAGATAGTAGAGTTTTAATCATAAATTGTAAACCTAGGTCTTTTCATGTGTTTATGGTTGCTTTACATGATAATATTTCACCTGTCCTGTTTATGTAACACTTTAAAAATCAGCAAAAGGGTTATATAAATAAAATTTATTATGAAACAAAAGGCAAAAAACTATTATGTACATAGTTTAGTCCTATTCAGTGTCTACTCGGCGCTTCTTGGCTTGTCTCTTGTATTCATTAAATGGAGCATCTCTTGTCACTGTCCAGCAATAGTCTGCAAGCATTGATGGGCTCCATTTGCCCTGATAGCGTTTCTCCATTGTTGCAATGTCCTGGTGAAATCGCTCGCCGTGCTCGTCGCTCACTGCTCCGCAGTTCGGTGGAAAAAAATCTAGATGAGAGTGCAAAAAATGTATCTTTAGTGACATGTTGCAACCAAGGCTTTTGTATGCCTTGAGGAGGTTTTCCACCAACAACCTGTAGTTGTGTGCCTTGTTGTTTCCGAGAAAATTTATTGCCACTAACTGGAAGGCTTTCCATGCCGTCTTTTCCTTGCCACGCAGTGCATGGTCAAATGCATCATCTCGAAGAAGTTCACGAATCTGAGGACCAACAAAGACACCTTCCTTTATCTTAGCTTCACTTAACCTTGGAAATTTTCCACGGAGGTACTTGAAAGCTGCTTGTGTTTTGTCAATGGCCTTGACAAAGTTCTTCATCAGACCCAGCTTGATGTGTAAGGGTGGTAACAAAATCTTCCTTGATTCAACAAGTGGTGGATGCTGAACACTTTTCCTCCCAGGCTCCAATGACTGTCGGAGTGGCCAATCTTTCTTGATGTAGTGGGAATCTCTTGCACGACTATCCCATTCGCAGAGAAAACAGCAGTACTTTGTGTATCCAGCCTGCAGACCAAGCAAGAGAGCAACAACCTTCAAATCGCCACAAAGCTGCCACTGATGTTGGTCATAGTTTATGCACCTCAAAAGTTGTTTCATGTTGTCATAGGTTTCCTTCATATGGACTGCATGACCAACTGGAATTGATGGCAAAACATTGCCATTATGCAGTAAAACAGCTTTAAGACTCGTCTTCGATGAATCAATGAACAGTCTCCACTCATCTGGATCGTGAACGATGTTGAGGGCTGCCATCACACCATCGATGTTGTTGCAGGCTACAAGATCACCTTCCATGAAGAAGAATGGGACAAGATCCTTTTGACGGTCACGGAACATGGAAACCCTAACATCACCTGCCAGGAGATTCCACTGCTGTAGTCTGGAGCCCAACAGCTCTGCCTTACTCTTGGGTAGTTCCAAATCCCTGACAAGGTCATTCAGTTCACCTTGTGTTATGAGGTGTGGTTCAGAGGAGGAGGATGGGAGAAAATGTGGGTCCTGTGACATTGATGGTTCAGGACCAGAAGTTTCATCCTCTTCCTCTTCCTCGTCTGACTCAAGTGAGAATGATTCTGGTGCATCAGGAACCGGCAGTCCTTCTCCGTGGGGTACTGGGCGTATAGCTGATGGAATGTTTGGATAATGCACAGTCCACTTTTTCTTCTTTGACACACCTTTCCCAACTGGAGGCACCATGCAGAAGTAACAATTGCTGGTATGATCTGTTGGCTCTCTCCAAATCATTGGCACTGCAAAAGGCATAGATTTCCTTTTCCTGTTCAACCACTGGCGAAGATTTGTTGCACAAGTGTTGCAGCATATGTGTGGGGCCCACCTCTTGTCCTGATCTCCAATTTTGCAGCCAAAATAAAGGTGATAGGCTTTCTTAACCATAGTGGTTATACTGCGCTTTTGTGATGCAAAAGTCACTTCACCACAAACATAGCAGAAGTTATCTGCACTGTTCACACAAGTACGAGGCATCTCTGCTCACTTTGGCTAAACAGAAATGTGTCCCTTTGCAAAATCAAACACTGACAAATAAGAGAGCACGACACTGTATGTTTTCTAGAGCTGATATAGGGCAATTTGTTCAGCAGAGTGATGTAAGCTTCGTTATGATTGCATTATCCATGACTTCTAGGAATAACATGATGCAATTCATATCCTGTATGACGCAATACCAGCTTCAGATTGCATCATTCATTGTTTTGCCTAAAAAGCAAGTACTGTCCAAACCCAGTCATAGATTTATTCATAGATCCAGTCAAAGATGTATTTTAGTCATTTCTGGTTTAAATTGAGATCCCTTCCCTTTATAACTCACTTATCCTCCGCCATTCCCAAGTCAAGGGTCGTATATACTGACCCAATAGCATATCTTGAAAACTAGAGCCAATCAACAATTTTAAGCATCATTTTCGTTCTCAGTGACCCAGAATTAGTAAAGTTTGACTACATTTATTTCAGAAGCATTTTGGCTGTAGAGCAGTGTTACAGCACAGATGGTATTTAGCAACAGGAAGACCATCACAGTCTAACTTCTAAAATACTCTGACTTTAAATATTTAATACCTTGCAAAAAACAAAAGATGCAAAATAAATTGTTTGCCCAAAAGGACATCACTTATTATGCAGGTAAAATAACCTTTTAATGAGGAAATCTCTGAGAAGATTTCCTTGGGGAGATTTACCTTAACGTGTCCTCTGGGGAGAGTGTCTCTCTCTCTGTGGGAATTGTTTCAACTTAGACACCCCAAAATTCATAGGAGACCTGCACTATGTGTCCAGAGGCACTTTGGCTCTGGCCTCTGGCAGCCTCCTCCCCTCATTGCCTTACTCAGACTGGATTGTGAGGGTACAAAGCTGAACATTACAGCTCCTGATGAGTTCAACTGGAATTCTAGGTGCTCCTGAGGGTCGGCCCCTTACTGTACTGCCTATATCTCAAAGTTCCTTGAGGGGATTTAGCAATGCAACTCCATTGGAGCGATCTGGCTAAATCCATACACACTGCTTTGGAAAAGTACAGGTTAAAATTTTTGGTATCTGCTTAGGGTGATTGAATAATATTTGATCATAGATTCCAATTCCTTAAAACAGATTATAAGGATACTGGGCTTTGTCCAGATCTTGGAACTAAGAGTTATAACCTTTCTCAGTTCTGACAGAGGTAGAGTGATAGAATATTGTTCTTCCAGTACCTGATGTAAACTACGAGTACAAGATAGTGTTAAATGTACATTTTAAAATGTACAAAAAATAAAGAAAGGATATGAAAACTAACATTATAAATAATGTATTACAATGAACTCTTAACATATATATATATATATATATATACATACACACACACACATATACACATACACATATACACATTCAATTGTATATTAAGTTAGAATTTCAATATTTTAAGTCCTACCTTTTTAATCTTCGCTTCCTTCAGTTTTTCCAATGCAAGTTTAATCTTGTCAGCTTTTGCTTGTGTCTCTAGTTCTTCCTGAAATAACAGCAAGATATTCAAAGGCTCTCTGTTAAATAAATGAGCAAAGTGCCATGTTTCTATGCAAATAGCTGTTCATAGTTATTTAGACCAACATCACAAGGCCTATCAAGGGAAACAGGTGCCAGCTACACAAAATCAATGGATACTGATGGCTTAGCCCCCATTTGCCCAAAACTTAATTCTGATTCACAAGACAAAGGCTCTCTGCCGCCCAGCCATGGATCTCTTACAGGATAGTGAGATGATTTGGGCAATGCCTCACAGATTGCTGTAGAACATGGAGACAGGTCTCTCCTATGCTCACATGGAGATAACTAACATACAACAGATGTGGCAGTAAGGTCTGAACTGAACTTGTAAAGGGAAAAAAGTGATTGCACCTCGGGGGGCAGTCTGGCTGCTGAATGACACGGCATTGTGGACAGTAGCACAGAATAGCAAACTTATTGCCTCTCAATTTATGCCTTTTAGGGCTCAGAGAACAAGCATTTCCAGGATCATATTGACAACCTGGTTTGCACAATTTGAATCCCAAGTCACTGTAACAGCTAGAAGTGCCTGTTTTCCTTTGTGGGTGATATAAAGATTATGACTGTTTCTCTCCGACATGGACCTTCCAACAGTTCTCCATGCTTCCGTCACCTCGCAAGTAGATTATTCTAATGTATCTTTATAAGGGGCTACACTTAGGTTGGTGACCACCTCTGACTTCTGAGATCATGATGGGCTACTAATGCAATGCTGAGACCTCTGTTTCCCTCAAGATCCTCTGCCAATTCCCCAAATTCAGGGCTGCCTCTCCTCAGTTTTTCCTGTTCTCCTTGCCCTCAGGGAAGAGTTTCTAGTTTGTACAGTCACTGGTGATATTTTCAAATGACCAGGGAGGAGTATAAAAATGTTGCTCAGCCAATCTGTCCTGGAGGAAAATTCCTTCCCAACCCCAAATGTGGCAATCAGCTAAACCCTGAGCATGTGGGAAAGACTCACCAGCCAGACACCCAGGAAAGAATTCTCTGTAGTAACTCAGATCCCACCCTATCTAGTGTGGCCATTGGGCATATTTACCACTAATAGTCAAAGATCAATTAATTGCCAAAATTAGGCTATCCCATCATACCATCCCTTCCATAAACTTATCAAGCTTAGTTTTGAAGCCAGATATGTCTTTTGCCTCCACTGCTCCCCTTGGAAGACTATTCCAGAACTTCACTCCTCTGATGGTTAGAAACCTTCTTCTAATTTCAAGTCTAAACTTCCTGATGGCCAGTTTATATCCATTTGTTCTTGTGTCCACATTGATACTGATCTTAAATAATTCCTCTCCCTCCCTGGTATTTATCCCTCTGATATATTTATAGAGAGCAATCATATCTCCCCTCAGCCTTCTTTTGGTTAGGCTAAACAAGCCAAGCTCTGAGTCTCCTTTCATAAGACAGGTTTTCCATTCCTCAGATCATCCTAGTAGCCCTTCTCTGTACCTGTTCCAGTTTGAATTCATCCTTCTTAAACATGGGAGACCAGAACTGCACACAATATTGCAGATGAGGTCTCACCAGTGCCTTGTATAACGGTACTAACACCTCCTTATCTCTACTGGAAATCTCTCGCCTGATGCATCCCAAGACCGCATTAGCTTTTTTCACAGCCATATCACATTGGCGACTCATAGTCATCTTGTGGTCAACCAATACTCTGAGGTCCTTCTCCTCCTCTGTTACTTCCAAGTGCTGCGTCCCCCCAGCTTATAACCAAAATTCTTGTTATTAATCCCTAAATGCATGACCTTGCACTTTTCACTATTAAATTTCATCCTATTACTATTACTCCGAGTCCAGTTTACAAGGTCATCCAGATCTTCCTGTAGGATATCCTGGTCCCTCTTTGTATTGGCAATACCTCCCAGCTTCGTGTCATCTGCAAACTTTATTAGCACATTCCCACTTTTTGTGCCAAGGTCAGTAATAAAAAGATTAAATAAGATTGGTCCCAAAACCGATCCCTGAGGAACTCCACTAGTAACCTCCTCCCAGCCTGACAGTTCACCTTTCAGTATGACCCACTGTAGTCTCCCCTTTAACCAGTTCCTTATCCACCTTTCAATTTTCATATTGATCCCCATCTTTTCCAATTTAGCTAATAATTCCCCATGTGGAACCGTATCAAATGCCTTACTGAAATCGAGGTAAATTAGATCCACTGCATTTCCTTTGTCTAAAAAATCTGTTACCTTCTCAAAGGAGATCAGGTTGGTTTGGCACGATCTACCTTTTGTAAAACTATGTTGTATTTTGTCCCAATTACCATTGGCCTCAATGTCCTTAACTACTTTCTCCTTCAAAATTTTTTCCAAGATCTTGCATACTACAGATGTCAAACTAACAGGCCTGTAGTTACTCGGATCACTTTTTTTCCCTTTCTTAAAAATAAGAACGCTGTTAGAAATTCTCCAGTCATACGGTACAATCCCTGAGTTTACAGATTCATTAAAAATTCTTGCTAATGGGCTTGCAATTTCATGTGCCAGTTCCTTTAATATTCTTGGATGAAGATTATCTGGGCCCCCCAATTTAGTCCCATTAAGCTGTTCGAGTTTGGCTTCTACCTCGGATGTGGTAATATCTACCTCCATATCCTCATTCCCATTCCCATTGACCTAGAAGAGCGGAGGGAGACGTGGCAGAGCTGGGATTAGAATGCAGCCCTTTCTCGATCTCAACCCCAAGTTCAGTCTACGGGACAATGCTGCAGTTTTACACAGTTGAGCAGGCCCTCCTTATGGCCAGAGGTCACACTAGCTGCTGAGCACAGGAGCCAAGTCAGTTGCAAGAAGCTGGCCAGAGCTGACAACAACCCTAGTATTGTACCATTAGTAGCAGTAGCCTGGACTGTAATTAATTAACCTGGGGCCTTTCCAAAAATCTAGGGACCTACACTCAAGATTTTCACAGACCCTGAAGGCCAGTCGCAGGTGTCTATAAGGTGGGAGGAGCAGCATGAATACCTTACTCTCTACTAACAAACAAACCAAAAAATCAGTGACAAGCTTCCTGTCCTAGTAATCAGTTTGCATTAATCGATGGCTGTTCAAATCTCTCACCATAAGGGCCAGAAACACTGAGATTCTCCTTTACAAGCCAGAATGTAATCATGGCCACAGGCTTTGCAGGTCCCAAAGGCGACCTTTGCCACTATATAGCAGCTATCAAAACTTTCCTAAACTCTACTAACATGTGTATTCAACTATGAACAGTGTCACTGTAGGCTATTTCATGCCAAGTTGGAATGGACTATAGCTATTGTTATTGCCTGCTCTATAATGGACATCTAACATTCAACAGTTTATGGTTGTTTTACTGCTAACATTTAAGTTCATTCATGGTTATTCTCTCTTGTTCCTACTCAAACAGCCTCTACACAATTACAGCACAAGGTATGGGGATGTTTGGTACAAGGTTCCTTCAGTGCTTACCTGAGTGAGTGGTTCAGGAGGAGGCGGTGGTAGTGGGAGGTCGAAAGCAGGATCTGGAGGTGGAGGGGGCAAGTCATCCTCAAAACGTCCAGTGGTGGTAACAGGGACATTTGATTTATAACCATAAGAAGAAGCAGCACAAACACCTGCTGAAGACTGAGTGACTTCACTTTGTGGGTAGTGAGAAGAAGTTTTCTGTGCTTGTAATGTCTTCTGTTCAGCTTCAGTTAGGTCTGCTACCAGATCAGCCATTAAAGCATCCAAGTCATTGTCCTCCAGTGCACTTAATGATTCTGTTAAGAAACGCCCCCCCCCCCAACCACAAAATACTTTAGAGAGTGGATGACATGAAAAACAGTTTGCACTCAGTTCAGTGAAAACTAAATTGTAGAGGAGGATGCTAACTGTAGATGTTAAGGGAAAGGGGACAATTTTAAAGAGGGAGACTTTAATTTGGGTTCTACGGAAAAGGTGTATTTTGGGGATAATTATTAAGCTGATCATGCTCAAGGATAGACTAGAAGGGAACTTTCCTTTCTAAAAGGACTGTATTAGTATTTTAGGCTTTGTCTACACTAATGCTTTAGTCAGTAAAACTTTTGTTGGTCAGGGGTTTGAAAAAAAACACCCCCCTTGATCGACATAAGTTTCACCAACAAAAGCACCAGTGTGGACAGCACTATGTCAGCAGGAGATGCTCTCCCACTGATATAGCTACAGCCACTTGTTGGGGGTGGTTTAATTATGCTGATGGGAGAGCTCTCTCATGCTGGCATAGAATGGCTACACATGAGACCGGACAGCAGCACCGTAGTGTAGAAAGCGACAGGGGCACGTGTGTGTCTGGAGCGCCAGACAAGAGGGCCTACAGACAGCAGGCCCTCATGTAACGAAGCAGTTGAGAACCAGCCCAAAGCCTGGGAGGGACAGAGCGCTGACTGGGGATGTCCAAGGACAGAAGTCAGGAGAAGCACTGTGCCAGGAAGGAATCACCTGAGAAGGACAAACCGGAGCCAGACCTAGCATCCCAGTCACCCAGAGCTGCACAGGGCCATGAGTAGTGCAGCTTGTGACTTTTCACTGGGATAAGGAGGGAGGCTGTACCTAGTTAAGTGGGGAGGTTGTCGCTCTGTGTGGGTTTGCAGAGAGTGGCAGATGAAGGCAACAGAGGCGTTTCTTGGGGAAAGTTTTACTGGAGCCAAAGTTGACCAGGAGTGCCCAGGACTCCCTGTTGGACTGGAACTCTGCCCAGGACTCCTGAACTCTGAGTCTAGACACCTTGCTCAGTGTTCTATCCTTTTACATTGTGGTACCATTGGGCCCATGGGTTCTCGTGTTGAACATAACCCTGTTTTACCACTCCCCCTATCTTCTCCCCCAGTTGTTTTTCTCCATTGATCCCTCTGTAAATAAATATTTCCCTCTGCGGTATTAGCTGCACTATCCCGGGATGTGTGTGTTTATTCCGGGTGGGTTTGGAACAGGTGCCTTGGGAGTGGAAGGGCGGTTCCCTGCTGCATTCCTGAGCACACCTTTTGTTGGCCAGAGCTGCCAGCAGAGCAGACTCCACCTTGGCCACCAGGGTGCTAGAATTACACTTGATGACCTGTACGCGGACATGCAGTACACCCCACCCCCCCATCGTTATCCCTCTCTCCACAGCGCTCCCTCTGGACCAATCAGCACTTGCTCATCCTTGGAACACCCTCTGCCTCAGGACCAGGTTTTAAAGGGACTGTGCTCCCTAAATCCCAAGGGGCTTATACAGGAGTAACTTCACTAAGTCCATGCAGTTACACAGGTGTAAAACCAGTGTTAGTGAGGGGAAATCAAGCTGCGAGGCTTTAAGCTACAAGAAAATAATATCTGAAAAATCACATTCCTACATACTAGATCAGCCACTGTGCGATATGCATCAGTAACTTACCACATATAATAATATACAGGGCTCTGAGGACCCATTCAGTTAGAGTTCAAATCATGCAATTTCTCTTTTAAGATATTTTACCAAAACAGATCTAAACGTTCCACATTTGTTTTGCGTTTTCAACTCTGACACTTAAATGAGATAATTCTCTTAACTGGAGTTTTTAGCTGAGTCAGCAGCCCCCTCCTATGATTGCTTAATGTAGGCCAGAGTTAAGAGATCCTGGTTTTACCCAGTCCAGGAGCTAGCGAGTCTGGAAGAACTAGAGGGCTGTGTCTGTGTACAGTGGTTTTGTAACAGGGTTGTCTGTCCCTTCCCTTTTAAGGGCTGCGGGCAGGGAGCAGCCAGCCCTGTTCTGGAGGAAAGCCCAGCAGTCAGCTAATGACTGGATGTGATTCCCGTGAGGGCTCCAGCCCCATGAGGCTGGCTGGGACTAGGAGAGAGCTGAGAGTTAGAATCCTGCACGGATACAAATTTATATCCACAGATGTGGATATCTGCAGATAGAAATCAGTATCACCTGAACCGCAGGGCTCTCCCGGGAACCGCAGCGGTGAAAGAAGCAGAACGAGGTCCGCCGGTGCCAGGCAAAAACCTGCAGCTCCACTGCTCCGTGCTCCAGCTCTGGGCTCCGCTCCAGCGCCCTGCTACTGAGAGTACACTTTCCTGTGGAGGCAGCGGAAGGTTGCAAGAGGGCAAACGCCCTGCAGACCCGCCTCTCCCACAGCCCGGTGAGATCCTGACCCTTTAGTTACTGGAGGTCAGAGAGCCCCACAATACCAGTCTAGAGCAGAACTGCTGCTTTTGTTATTATTCCATATTTCCTTTTGTCTGTATATTGAAGAATAGGCAGGGCCCTGAAGAAATGGCTACAAATGGAACTGGGTATGGCTGAGTGTTCCTCCCAGGCTGGCCCACTGTAGGGTCCCAATTCAAGGGAAGCACTTAAGCATGCCTCTGAACTGGGATGAATTTAAGCCTGTATTTAAGCACTTTCCTAAAATGAGGCCTAAATTACTTCTAAGCAAGTCCTATCTTTCTGTACTGTAATCATTAGGACATTTTTGTGACATACACATTAAAACAATATTCTAACCTATGTAGTTTTCAACACTCTCAAAGCTGTAGTTGTATTTCTTAGTAATCTCTACTGAAAAAAGGACAATTACCCCAAAATACAGATTCCCTACCAGGGCCAAGCGCAAATGGCATTACACGGTCTTGTTTTCCTTTCATGGATTCCATCTGTCAGACTAACATTACCAGACTTAGTTTTCAGTTTCATTGAACATTTAAATATGAAAGGCGATGGTTTCCCGAAGGCCATGATTTCCCAAACTGACTAGTGATTTCTCTTTTTGGTGTCCAACTTGAGACACCTTCACAAGCCCGACTTTCAGAAAGTGCTGAATACCCATGCTCTGAAAAATCAGGCCTCTTTAAAGCATCTCAAATTGAGATACCCAAAATCATTGGTTGCTTTTGACAATCATGGACGTTTAGCTTTTTACTCCTCTATTGTTGTGGTATTTTTTAGATGTAACCAGTGTCTGAATGAGCTCTCCCCTGACATTAGTGATGAGCTGGGGGAAAAGACTTCAGGAACCATGTTTGCCTAGACATGCCTACTCTGCGTGTATGCAGGTATGCAGCATGGTGGAGCTGCTTTGCCAAAATGATCACCTTTGGCTGGTGCTGGGTTACAAATCACGTTAGTGCAAGGGTAAGGACATGTGGTTATCCTTATTGTATGAGTAAAGGGCAGCAGAACTGTACTTAGACAGCCCTGATTGAGGAGGTCGCCCTAAACTGAACCTTACTCTCTAAGTAGGGGGTAGGGATGCCAAATCCCAGTGAAAGACAGGTGATGGGGGCTTGGATTTGTATTGTATTGCTATGCTACCTGGTGGTGTAGACCCTGCCCAAATTGTCCTAGACTCCCTTTGACCTTCCCTGCTCTAGTGTTTAGAGACAGAGCTAATCAGACTCTATTCAGAAGCACTGTTTCTGCACAGTAATTACCAGTGCTGAATCACTGATAAGCAAGTCTAGAGGGTCTTAGACCTGGTGTTGGGATAGTGGTGAAAGGTTTCCTGTTACCCAGTGAAATCACTAAGAACTGAAATCACTGAGGACCTGGGTTAAGCAGTGGAACCTCAGAACGTGGCAGTGAGTGTCCAACAGTGGCAGCACATGACCACCAGAAGCAAGGGCACCCAGCGACCACAGAGGCATTGCTTGACGCTCCCCCACCCTTTGTGGGGTAGAAGGTGAACCCTTGTGACCACACCTCTGAACTCTGGGTCTTCGCTAACCAAGGACAGCCACATGCGTGGAGGGTGGGGGAGTGATGTGTTAAAGGGACATTTGTTCGTCAGACTTTTCCACCACAACGTGGGAAACTGAGGCAAAGGGCACTGCCCCGTGCACTGTGGGGCTGGGATTCTGCTTATGGTGGCATGCTTCTGAACATGGTTGTGGGGTTTTCCCAAACTACTTCTTGGTTCCCTTTTCCTTTTATTAAAAGTTCTCTTTTGTTACCCAGACTGAGTGCTTGAGAGAGGGGAAGTATTGTCTCTTAGAGGTGCCAAGGACTGATGGTAAATTTTCTCAGATTACTGGGTAGGGGCTCGAGCTGGTTGTGTTTTGTATTGTTAAGAGGGACTCCTAGACACAGAACTCAGCCCTTGTTGCTGCCGATTCCACCTGGCAGAAGGCTGACAAACACATCACAGCAACGCTAAATAATCCTTCCAATCACTTACCATTTAAATCTTTAAAGCCAACCGTAAAGTTATATTCTTTATTAGATTCTTTGGGGGATGGAGGCTGGACAGTTTCCACTCCTAAACTCTGTGGAGAGGGAACAAAAAGAAAGGAGTTGATGATGTAATTATCATTAAGATACTAATATTTCCTGACTAAGTTTCCTCTAAGCTGCACAGCAGCGCAGCCAGCTATCAAGGGCTGTGCAGGCACGCACCAGGGAGAGGTGCCTCTCCCCTGGCCCTGGAGCTGCCACGGCAGGGAGGCACTCTCTCCCAGCCCCGGGCTGCTGCGGTGAGAGAGGGCTGAGGGGAGTCCGCTCTCCCCGCTGCAGCCCCGGGGGAGCCTGCACCCCAAACCCTCAGCCCCACCCCAGAGCCCACATCCCCAGCCAGAGCCCTCACCCGCCCCCTGCATCCCAACCCTCTGCCCTAGCCCTGAGTCCCCTCCCGCACCCCAAACCCCTCATGCCCAGCCCCAAACCAGAGCCCACACCCCCAGCCAGAGCCCTCACACCCCTGCACCTCAACCCTCTGCCACAGCCCTGAGCCCCCTCTCACACTCCAACCCCCTCGGCCTCACCCCCGCCTCCATATTGATGCACATAACAAAATTCATTCTGCACATGGATGTAAAAAATTAGAGGGAACATTGTTTACTGATCATGTTACACTGATAATTATTCTAACAAACTCAGTTCTTCCCTCAAGAAACAGAAACCCACATACTAGTGTGTTGGTCTTGTTTACTCCATGATGTTTTATATGGGTGAATAGCTTCTTTAAAGGGAGAATTTCTAGCCTGCAGTTTGTTCCTAAGAATGCAGGTTGGGGACTGGTGCTTTAGAAAACTACGAGAAGCATACAAAATTAAGACAAAGAAAGGATTTCTCTCTGTAATTTCCACTGACAAAATATCTGGCTCCAGCAGTTGAATGATTCCAGAAGTGTTTATATTTACTAGGCTGGCTGAAACTGGTGAAAATTTTCCATTAAAAAAATTAATAAAAACTCTTTTTTACCAGTTCATTTCTTACGATTTCCCAGCCACGCAATGTTAGTTTCTTATGAACTTGTGCAAAGCTGAAAAATTGAAAATGTGAACTCAAAATGCCACTTCTGCATGATGACTATTCACGCTTGCAAAAATAGAGAGGGTGTGAATAGGGGAAAGGAAGGAAATAACCACATGAGATTAATTCCTTTTTATCTGGGCTTGTGAAATTAAGAAAGGAGTTTATATACAAAATAGAGAAGACAAAAATGGCAATCATGGCCCCTAATCCAGCAAAGCACTTACTACTGGCCTGCTTTACCTTAAGCATTTTCTTAAGTGCTTTGTGGGATCAGCGCTCAAATGCATAAAGGAAATGTTTTAATTTTTTTTTTTTTTAAAAAGAAAGGAAATGGTATTTCATAATGGCCAGAAAGGAAAACTGAAAACAGAGAAAGTACAGGCAAATTGAAAAAGACAAATCAAAGAGAAAACAATGGAAGTGCAGAAAAGTAGTTAAAAATTAAACATGAAGAGGTAGTATAAATGAGAATCAGGCCCTTTCTGTCTAAGGCCTGTTTACACGGTGAATGTGCCATATCTACATCTACTTTCTGGCTTGTTTACACTGCCAGAGTGGTATATAGAGACCTTAGTATAAATGAGAATAAAGCCCAAAGACAGTAATAAAAGGGAAGAAAAAATACAATTAACAGAATAGTTTAGGAAAATAGGAAGCTAGAAGAACCAGTTCTTAGAAAAAGTTCTAAGAAAAAGAGGGGGAATATGAGGAAGATCTAAAGTAAAAATTAATACAAAGCAAAAGTAGTTTTTCTTTTATATTTCAATATTTTACTATGAAACTAATTACTCTAAAAGACCCTGTTCTCAATTATAACTAAAGCTGTTAAAAAGTCAGAAAGCTAACAGGGAACCAAGTGTTGTGGTTTTGATAGCCAAGACTGTCATATTAAAAATCATATTTTCCTCTAGGCTTTCAAGATGCTTCAAGCAGAATTCCTATTCTGTGTCACAAAATGTTTGGTCTTGAATTTGGCAGACTGGGATTCAACAAACAGGAAAGACTTCAGAACTAGAGGCTTTAAGTAGGGCACCTCGTACAAAATTCCAGATAACAGTTTAAGTGTTTCAATTAATCATAAGTTTATTTAAAACAAATTTAATGAGTATAACATGTTTTTGGCTATGAATTCTTCATCAATCTTATCAGTTTTGGTGTAGGAAATCTTCCAAGGTCTTGGGTTTAGAAAGAGACTCATGCTGTTTATAGTTCCTTCCAGAACAATACACCTCTACCTCAAGATAACGCTGTCCTCGGGAGCTAAAAAAACCTTACCGCGTTATAGGTGAAACCGCGTTATATCGAACTTGCTCTGATCCGCCGGAGTGCGTAGCCCTGCCCCCCCGGAGCACTGCTGTACTGCGTTATATTCGAATTCGTGTTATATTGGGTCGCGTTATATCAGGGTAGAGGTGTATTTTGTATACACATATTCCCTAATGCCATCAGAGTTGTGCCATTCATATTTTGGCACATGTGGTGATGAGTCACTATGCTAGATGTCTTTCAAATAGTCAACAAATTAGTAAAAAACATTTTTGTCTTCATTTCCATAGTTTATAGTTGACTCAGTTTATGTTTATAGTTGTGGAATCCTCATCATTGGAGGTTTGCAAAAACAGGTTGGACAAACAGGGATGGTCTAGGTTTACTTGGTCCTGCCACAGCACAGCGGGCAGGACTTGATGACTTCTCAAGGTCCCTTCCAGCCCTACATTTCTAGGATTCTGTGCTTCAACAGGTTACAGTTCATTTAAACATGAACGCAAAGTGTTCATCCATGGTGATTCAGATGCAAACTCTTCTTGTTTCCATAGCAAAATGATTGGACATTCTGGGGATACGTCTACTAGGAATCTGGATTAACTTTTTGAAAAAGGCCTCTGATATCATGTTAGAGCTGTTTCATGTACTAGCCCACTATAATGTCACTTTTGTTGTTGTGCAGGCAACACGATTTAGAGAAAACCAGTTTTAAGTCACTTTCAAAAGACTACCTGTATTTATTCAGTAGGAAGGTGCAATGTGTAGTTGTAGAGGAATAAGGAAGGTAAGGCGTTCTCCTTGTTTCCCTCCCTTATAGTAATTTCTCTTATCCTTTGTTGTCAACCAGATTACTTACCTGCGTCAGCAGGTCCATTTCCCCCAATAAATTGCTGAACATTTCATCTATATCATCACATGTCTGCTCCATCTGAAAAGAAATAAACCCATGGACAAGAACATCAGCATTAGTCTGTTTAAAACTTTGGAAGCAATTCTATAAACACAGAAAAAAACCCAACTTCAACCAGTTCATTTCTTACAAAGCCTTTCCAATTTATATTGAAAGAAACAGTTTCTTATTCATGGCAATTTAGCAGATAAATCTTTGCATAATTTAGAATAATTGATAAATTAGGACTCTGATCCTGCATATTCTTAAGCACATATTTAATTTTATGCTCTTGAGTAGTTCCATCAATCTCGGTGCTCAATGTATAATCTATATTTGATTAAAAGTCACCAGGTAATAAATCTGCACCTTAAACAACTAAAACTGAGTCGAGAGAGAGGGAGAGAGAAACTGAAAATTTGAGGCTGACAAACTGCTGAACACACAATGTGAGGATTTCAGTCCTTGGCTTAAACCACTGTAACTACAAGATTTTAGCTGGGCTGTTTTCTAGTACAAGGACTGGATATGGTTTGATCCACCTAATTTTTTGGCTTGATATTTCTCCCTTTGTTAAACCAAACACTTCTTTATTTGAGATACTTCTGGTCTTACGCTGTTGGGTGTCTGTTGCAGACCATCAAAGACAGAGCAAATGTATAGTCACTTCTGAGATACAGGAACATGCTAAAAGGTACTAGACCTGGGAGTCTGGCAAATTGCACTCTCTCACTTAGGGGCTTGACTCTGCAAGTGCTGAATACTCTGGCACTGATCCCACAAAATATTAAAACACATGCTGAGCTGTAAGCACGTGATTAGTCCCATTGACTTCAGTAGGACTGCTCATATGCTTTAATGTCTTGCAGGATGGGGCAAAAGTGCTCAGTAGCTCCAAGACCAATGAGCTCTCTAGATGTGGTCAGCAGGGGACATGGAGAAAGCCTGGTGATTGCAAGGAGTGGCAGGAAAAGGGGATCAGAGATTGCACAAGTCTTTAGGCACTTAATTTTACATGGCACGTAGAGTCATAACTATTCCATAATTATACGATAAATAGCCACTGAACTACATGATAAATACCCTTTTCCTAAGAATTGCTTGGCAATTTTACTTGGTTACTGAACTGTACTAAAACTAACGGAGGCTGGGATTTTTAAAAGAGCCTACGGGAGCTAAGCCCCTGCAGGTCCCATTAAATCCCTAACTCCCTTAGGCGTCTCTAAAAATTCCAGCTGAAAGCAAAGGAATATGAACCTAAAAGATTCTGGTTTCTAATCTGGCCTGAGTTCCTGATTCACTGTTGTGTGAGCTTGGTTAAACCAGTGATCTGATTGTGTCTCATTCAATCCAGGTGGAAACAGCACAGCAAAACACAGGCCCTTACTACAAAGCAAATGCTGTATCTGAGCTCAGCTTTCCTAAGGGAAAATACATATAAGAAGTCACTGAGAATCTTGAAAATTTTTGATTTTATGGTGCTTGTGTATTATTATTTTTGGAAGGCAAAAATTAATGTCACTATCCTGAGAGTGCATAGCATGGACTATGTACACACAGGGTAAATAGTTAAGAGTGGTCAGTAATTAAACAATTCTTACCTGCTTAATTGCACTGCATAAAATAGAGCAACATCAGGTTCAAGGTAAATGTTGTAATTTGGGAGGACTACTGGCACTTCTTCAAAACTGTGATGGAACCTAAGGATGCCACCGTCTCCCTCCTCCTAGCTCCCTTTAACCACCCACACTAAAGATTCCTGTGTATCAACTCATCCGATGAGGCTTCCTTTTAATGTGAGTGCCCCACTGGCACTCAATACTCAGCCAGAAAGGTCTCTAGTAGAGCAACACGAGCTGCTCTGCCTACCTCCCTTGGGCCCTCCGGCATGGGGATAAATACGATTGTCCTTCCTCTTATGTCATCATTTGCACATTCTGTAATCTGGTATAAAGTGGGTGTAAAATGCTAGAGTCATATAGTAGTATTTTACACCCACTTTGGACTCTTTGCACTAGTGTAAATAGCTAAACAGGGCAACAGAAAATCTGTCCAGGTGCATGCACAGTGTTCTGAGATCTTACCAGCCCAGGGGAACCCAAGATTGGGAACTGGATTTGCACATCAGTGCAAAACTTCACTACACGGCCATCAAGTACACCAGGTATAGTTTAATAGTCAATTGAAAGGTCTGTAACTTGATTGTCCTTTTGTATACTGTATACACAGTTACTCTGACTAGATAATATATTTTGTATGATTTAAATACCAAAGGACTACTTATACAAGGAGCAATGCTTAGGCACCATGGTTCTAGGCGCTTTATAATACTTATGGATAGATACAGAGGCTTGGCAATGATCTACAAGATTGAGATGTAGTATTAGACATGTAAACATACACATCAGTTCAAAGTGGATGTTTTTATTACATTACAAACTTTCAGTTTGGTTTGTTTTCCTTTGCTAGAAGCAATTTTTATTCTATGGAGTTAGGGAAGGGATATCAAGGAGACAATTGCCTATAATACCACTGTACAAACAAAAATGGACTAATACATATATAAAGAGTTTAATTTTACATAATCACAGATTCAGGAGCAATAACCAAAGGTATGTGGAGGTTCTGTAATTTACTGGGTAGGGGTAACTGATTATTAAATCCTAATTCAGTTATTGGAATCATTAGCCTTACAGCAATAGCCAGACAGCAATTTAAGCATTTCCCATTATACTTAGGATTAGGGCAGTGGTTCCCAAACTGCGGTTCGGGAACCCCCAGGGGTTCACGAAATGTTACAGGGGGTTCTCGGGAAAAAATTCCCTAATGGCGGACAGAGCTATCCCTAGGGACCCCAGACAGCAGGGGGCCAGCAGCCCGGAGCCCCGGACTTCCAAGAGCTAAGCAGATCAAAGCAAGCATATCTATCACACTGAGGAGATTTAAACTTCAAGACTCCTTATAAGAAATGGAAAAGGAGGTGGATATTTTTTGCTGTTTTTAAAATTAAATAGGCAGCTAGTGGTGTTTTTAAAATTATTATGAAGAACAAGTTTAAGCTTTGTTGTAACGTGCGTTGTTTGCCTGGACTGCTCAACACCTGAATGCTTGTGTAGGAGGAACTCTTTGAGTTGGCTTCTTAGATACCTTCACGCTGTTTCACATCTGATACTCCTTGATGAAACATAGGAGCCTTGTCTTAGAACAGGCTTGTGCAAAGTGATACAAGCTACGAAAGTGAGATCTTGGAAGAGTGTTGCTGTTTTCATAATGTAATAAAAATACTGTAATGATCAATAATAATTAATAATAAATAGTGTGTAATAAGCATGTCATAAAAACAAATTTTATATTTCCCAGATCACTGCTTTTATATTTCACACTCAAGTAAAGGAGAAAATCCCTGGAAACATTCATTTTTAGGAGGGGGTTCGCGAGACTTGACATTTTAGTGAGAGGGGTTCACAGGTTGTTAAAGTTTGGGAACCACTGGATTAGGGGAATGCAGAGTTTCCATTAGAAGAGAGAGATGTGTTTGTATTTGATCAGACACAGCAAATTCATACTTGTCATGTGATGAAAATAGAGTTGCAGTATATCACCAAATATATTGTTGGTGCTTAATAAATAACAAATTCTTCTTAATTTTCCTGTTTTCTGCAATTTAGCAGGGAAGAAAAAATATCAGCTATAGGAATACCATTAACTCCATGAGCCTTTTGATTTGATTTTTTTAAAATGATCTACCTATGTTTAAGGACAAACCTTTGCTAAGTCAAAATTATACTTTGCTTTTTTTTTAAAATCCACAACAGGAATGTAAAGAGGGCAACAAGTACTTTCAGGTTGCCACCAGGAGATCTTGTCAAAAGAGGAGATTGCTTTTTTACAGTGGATGAAAGGATTAGGAGGTGAGATGGTCTAAACTCAGAAGGAGCTAATCTTGTTGAGAGTTGAAAAATAGATTGGTGAAAAAATTGATGCAAGAGAACTGGATGTTGAATTCTCCAATAGTTCACCCAATTTATCAGATTATTATAAACTCTAGTATATTTAAAGCCTCTCTCTTGACTTTACATGACTGAATCTTCAGATCCAATTGATTCATTGGGAAAAATAATATTTCCATTTAGAAAAGCAATGTTCAAAGAAATCTCAAAGGATTTCCACTGTAGAATGGAGCTGGCTGGTCACTGCTGATTGTTACTTGATCGGTCAAATAAAGGGCATTGTAATATCAGATCATTCAGACCTTAAGAAAGTGGGTGGCCCTACAAGTTCCATCTTATCTTCAAATGATGATTAGGAAGCATACCATGTCTAGCTCAGGTGCCACTTTCAGTGAACAGATATTCATCATGAACACTAGACTGATTACACCGAGATAGTCATTGAGCCATCTCATTTACTAGTGTCCATATTTTTCTCTTGTATTTTTATAAATTATTCTCAGGAGAACAAAGTTAATGTTCCCATCACCAAATCTTGTGAGCAGAGATACTACTTTTAGACTTAAGTATATTGAGTTATCCCTTAAACTAACACAAGTGTGCCCAAAATTCAACAATAACCTTGATAAGGGCTAAACAGGCCACTGACTTTAGACTAGAGTTGTGTGAAAAGGCTCACCAACAGCAATGGTACCATATCACAGATCTGGTCTGGAGGCTCCCATGGATTTAGCCATATTCATAGACTTGTCTATCCATATTGATAATTGGCTGTGCGAGTGAAGAGAGAAGAGGGGAACCATGCTGCCGTTCCACCTATGTCCCTATCCACCTAGCCCTTCCCTCTTCCCCCTTCCCTCCCCCGAGCCCTGTTCAGGATCCTTCCTGAGCTCCCAAGACTCTCACCACACCTCCAGGTGCAGGTTCAGCTGTACATCCCAGGGAAGGCCTGGAAAATTCCTCTACAATGGGCCCTCTGACTCTGGTGCTGCTGACAACTTCATAGATGCAGTGATAGTCCAGGCTCTATGAATCCACGTCCAACCGAAACCTATGCCTGATCTTGTGGAAACAACAGATGGGACCTGTTCCCCAAACCAGTGATGCAAGGGACCACACAGCTAGAGGCTGCAATACAGGGACACCGGGAAGCATTGCAGTTCACTATAATCAGTTCTCCGCATTTCCCTCTAATCCTCAGAACTGGCTGGCATGTCATGACCTGCACATCCACTAATGAGAGCAAAAGGGAGACCCTCCATGTCCCCAGAAAATACCAGGACTTCATCAACATCTTCTAAAAGAAAAATGCAGTCACACTGCCCCCACACTGAGACTGTGACTGTCTGATAGATCTGCAACCCAGGGTCAATATGCTGTATGGCCAGATCTATGCAACATTGGAGCTGGAACTCCTGGCCCTCCGTGAGTATATCCAGGAGAACACAGCTGAAGGGCTCATCCATCGTGTAATGTCTTCTGGTCCTGCCAGGGCTCCAATCCTCTTTGTATAGAAAAAAGATGGGTCCCTATGTCTCTGTGTAGACTACTGGATGCTAAACCAAAAGGCATTTTGGATCCAATACTCCTTCCACTGATCCCAGAGCTGCTGAACCATATCCAATCTGCTTGGGTGTTCACTAGACTGGATCTTCAGTGGGCCTGGTACAGTATACACCAACCGTAAGAACCTAGAGTATTTATGTAAAGCCAGAGCCCTGAAGCAACAACAGCTCCGATGGGTGCTATTCTTTTTCCATTTTGATTTCACTATGACTCATCAACCTGAAACCAAGAACAACAAAGCCAACACTCTGTTGTGCAAGAGGGGATACTACAAGGAGGAAGAGAACATAATTGGGAAAGACCCTTCCCTTCTCAAACCTCACAACTTCCTCAACACCAGAGTGCAACATAATCTCCTTACTTTAATCCGGTTGGCTGCTCAAGACGACCTGCTGGCCAAGACGACTGCAGTTTCCCCAGAGCAACCCAATGGTGATACCAGGCAGTGGTGTACTGTGACAGATGGAATAACATATGTCCCGCCAGGGTGCCCCCTCTTGAAAGTACTCCGGATATGCCACAATGCCCCCTTAATGAGCCATTTTGGCCACTCCAAAACCTTATGTCTGACCTCCCACCTCTTTTTGGTGACCCCCAGATATGGACAGTGATTCAGACTTATGTCAGCTCCTGCAACATATGTGTTTGTGCAAGTTACACTCACAATACGCCTCGGCACCTTTATGCCCACTTGACCCTGGACAGTGATTGCCATGGACTTGATACCAGAACTCCCTGAATCGAATAAATGCACCACCATACTCACAATGGTAGATCAGCTGACTAAGATGGCTCACTTCATTCCTTGTGCATATCTGGCCATAGGAACTGCTCAACTTCTATTCACATGCCACTTTTGTCTGCATGGGCTCCCTGAATGTATCAAATCTGACAGAGGGTCCCAGTTCATCTCCCAATTTTTGGCATGAAGTTGTCTGACTATTAAACATCCATATCTGCTTATCATCCCATAAACTAGATGAGTGGTTCTCAATCTTTTTGATACCAGGGACTGGCTTGTTGCCTTCCTAAACTGCGTCAGGGAGATCTCAGGGACTGGCAGTAGTCCACGGACCAGTCTTTGAGAAACACTGAACTAGATCATTGATATTCGAGACCATTTCAGATTTTCCAGCTAACTACCCTGTCACTGTTAAACTCTGCCTGCCGAGATCACTCAAAATGCACCCAGTCTTCCATTCACAGAAAACCCATTTCTGGACCTAACGCAAGCACCTCTGCCACCCTTCTAGCTCCAGAGCCATGAAGAATACCTTGTCCAGGGCATATTGGACTCCAAGCTCAAAAAGGGGAAATTATGGTAACTTGTGGACTGGGAGGGGTATGGTCCTGAGGACCCATGCTGGGAACTGGGCCTCCCCACTCCCAACTTAATAGAGGCTTTCTACAAAAGCTACCCAGGCGATGCAGAAAGGTTGCCCCTAAGGGTGAGAGAGTGGTACAGTATAAGGAGAAGCAGGTCCAGAACCTGGGTTTGCAGATTCCGTGGCTGGCAACCACCCCCAGAGTAAGGGACTAAAAGCCAGGTGGGCAGAGCCTAGGATAGCTGACGTTCCCACAGTGCCACTGGGAGGCCATGCAGAGCCACAGTCATGGATCATGGTGGAGAGTAGGCACTGCAGGAAGTACCACCCAAGGGAGCCAGAGTGACAATATCTTGTGGCCCTCTGATTGGCCAACCACCCTATTTAACCCTGGAGGTTGCTCCAGGAAGTTGTCTGGGCAACCACAGAGACATTGGGCCTGCTGCGACTCCAGACCTCACCTTGTCTCCTGATCTCCTGACCCTAATTTCTGCCTCCTGATTCTAGCCCAGTTACTACCTATGATCTCCGGTCTCTGATCCCAGCCTGCCTTTGACCCTGACTCTTCCTTATTGAACCCGACTCACCGACTACCATCTCTCACCTCAGCCCAGCTGTGACTGCTAGGCCAGACAGCCTATGACCCAATCCCTTATATCCATGCTGCCACTTAACAGTTCTGGCAGCAGACACACCCACCAAGTCATGAGCCTCAGAGGCCCACACATACCACAGGATGTGCTGCCTGTGGAGGGCCTGATTGACGGGACATTCCCAATTCCTGATTGGTCCGGACATACTACTTAAATCTGTGGAGGATACAGGAAGTTCATCTGTGCAGCTAGGCAGAATCCCTGCTAGCTGCTGCTAAAGACCCTGCTTCCTTGTTGTGCTTCTGATACCTAGTTTCTGACTCGGCCTTCTCTTCTGCATCTGACTTCTGGTTTCTAATCCTGTATTGACAAATGACTGTTTCCTGATGTTTGGTCCTGTTTCGTGCCACTTGGCTAACTACCCATGACCCAGCACTGACATCAAGGGGCCATGTGGTAGGTGAAGCATATAACACAACACGTTATTGTTCTTTATTTAAGCACACACAGAGTACAGGTCATATAGAAAACAATCACCAACCTGAACAAAACATCCTTCACTCAAGCTCACCCTTCCCTTGGGAGTCCTTCTTGGGGGACCAGCTGGTTCAGGTAGACAGGATCCCCCTGTGCCTTATCAGGCTCCTGAAGCAGCTTCCCTCAGCTTGAGCTGGTGAAAATGGCCAAGGACTCCTAATCAGCTCCTGTCCTTTATAACCTTCCAGTCCCTCTGTCAGAGGACTACTAGATCAGCATCCCAAAACTACCAGGTGACTCTGTTGCCAGGCAACCCTTCCCCTAACAATCAAGTTTTCCTGGTTGGGAGCCACTCTATCATCTACGGTGTTTGTATTAGAAGAGAGAACCATCCCAAGTTAATGACCCTCTATTGCAGGGGTGGGCAAACTACAGCCCGCGGGCTGGATCCGGCCCGTCAGGGCTTTGGATCCAGCCCACGGGATTGCCACCCCGTGGCACCGCAGGCCCCACGCTGCAGCCAGCACCATGTCCCTGCAGCCCCTGAGGGAAGGGTGGGGGCAGAGGGCTCCGTGCACTGCCCTCACCTGCAGGAACCGCCCCCCGCAGCTCCCATTGGCCGGGAACAGGGAATTGCAGCCAATGGGAGCTTCGGGTGAGGTACCCACGGGAGAGGGCAGCGCGCGGCGCCCTCTGCACCTCCTCCCCCAGGGGCCACAGGGACGTGGTGCTGGTCGCTTCCGGGAGCGGCGCAGGGCCAGGGCAGGCAGGGAGCCTGCCTTGCTGCACGCCGCTGCCACCCCGGAGCTGTAACTCCTGAGGGAGCTATAAATGAAAGCAATTAAAGAAAAAATGCAAATACAACGGCCCTATATAGTCTGTTTCCCTTGTTATTTGTCTGAGACAAACAAGATGGAGCAGAGGGGAAAAAATCAAAATTAAAACAAAAAAGCGGAAATTGTGGTTGTAAAATAAAAGTTGTCAGGGAGATGCCAGGGGAAGTGCAGTTTGTGAAACAACTTTTAACCTATTCTTAAAATGACTGAAGTTCAAGTTGACAGTATCCCCCCGAGTTACTCTTTTGAATAAGAGCAAAAACACAGGAAGATGTGTTTGTTTTGTTTTTTCAAAGATTTCTCATATCATTTATTCTCTATATCTCCAGAAAAACCTCATTTTCCCATATGAGCAACTCTGGCCTTAAACATTCCCATAATTCTTACACTGTATGAGACTAATTGGAACTTTGTTAAAACATCAAACTGAAGAAAAACTATCAACCTTCATTATTCAGTTTCTGCAGATTAAGTCCTATTTTAAAGGTTCCTGTCATTTAGAAATGTCTTAGCCAACTCACCAGTTCACCCACTTTGACTCATAGATCCAGTTATTCATTCCACATCCACCATTGAATCCTACTGCGCTAGTTTCCTGCTTGGCCTTTTATTTTTAAATCTCTCTCTTCTGATTTCCTAGCCTCTTTGCTGCTACTTCTCTTACATTAGATATTTACAGCTTTGTAACACTGACCAATCTCAAGTCATTTTATTTTGCTATTTGTATTTTGGATCGATTTGTCCAATGAAATCAGATTTCTGCATCTTGATTTCTCTTCTGGTAGTGTTAGACTGTAGCGGGGTGGTCACCCGCTCTGGCCCAGAAGGGGTTAAAGACAGCCCTGGGACAGGGCTGGGAAGGAAAGCCTGGACTGATTGGGGAAGCAGACGCAGCTGGGCCACGCCCCAATCAGGCCCAGCTGGTCCCTATAAGAGGCTGCGAGCCAGAAGCCCAAACAGTCTCTCTCTGTCTGTAGAGAGAGAAGGGCCTGGCTGCAGGGAGCTAGGAACAGAGTACCTGAGTGGAGCAGGGCTGGGGAAAGGCAGAGGAGCCGGGGAGCTCTAGCCTGGAAAGCCCCAGGTTGCGGCCTAGCAAAGGCCAACAGGTACTGGGAGTCTCTCTCTGTCTTCAGAGAGAGAAGGGCCTGGCTGCTGGGAAGCTCAGGGTGCCTAGAGTGAGGCAGGGCTGGGGAAAGGCCAGAGGGGCTGGGGAGCTCCAGGCTGGCAACGCCCAGGCTGCAGGGCCTTGTCCAAGGCCCCAGAAAGGCACTGGGTTCCAGAGAGGGGCAGCAGGTCCAACCCCAACCTAGCCTATGATGAGTGGCTGACACTGCAGTCTGCCCCAGGGCGCNCAGCAGGAGGCGCCGCAGGGGTGAGTCCGCGCCCCCTTACATAGACCAAAGGACCCTTTCTTCCTGACCAACTGGGCTTTTGCTGATCATTGTCACTCATTATGCTGCCATTTCCAAAGTCCTGTACACATCCATTTTGGGTGGTGTCCTGTACAAAGATGTCTCCAGCTGTTCCTAATTCACTGGTACCACTTCTGCAGCCCCTTGTCTAGCTGATCATCACATCAAACTCCCTGGATGCTGGATTTCTGAAGGTTATCAGTCACACCATGCAACAAGTTTTCCAGATCTTACAAGCACTTTTGGAATTTCTTGTGTTAAGGCAGGAGTTTGCATCAGAATTTATCTGAAGCTATGGGCAAGGAAGCCAAGATGCTTCAGCACCATGGCAATTCAGCAGTTTCAGGGCAAGATGGTTCAAGGGAACCTGGGGAGGGAAACACTGTCTGATGCAACTTGCTGTCATTGCATTAAGGAACAGCCCATCCTCCGAAGACAGTGGGCATTGCTAACAATGGATAACAAAGTAGTAGTGCACACTCCCCCTTACATTTTCTGAAGCACTAGGGAAAGAGTCTGACCTGCTACTTGTAGTAGGAAGAGAGCCTGAGACATAAGTCCTTGTATCAGAAGCCTGGTATGAGGCAGGACCTGCTCACAGAATCTGGCAAGGACAGGGCTGATATTGCAGAAATACACATTACTAAGAAGTGCTAAGCACAGAGTACTCACACAAACACAACCTGATATCAAGTGGTACCAGAAAGTCCCGATATCAAGGATGGTACAAAAACATTTCCCAAGGATAACAGGAACACACTGACCCCCTCCTAAAAGATAAGGTCAGGATGACAGTACGTAATAGAGATGTTTTGATTGAACCAACATGTACAAAGTGATGGATAATAACTAGCCACGTCTGGGGGAAGTAACTAATTATGTCAGAGGGGCAGTACTAACTTGTTTGTATCAGAGTATAAAAATGTATCTCAGAGGGAGTATCTTTGTCCAGCTGAGGGGGGAAATGGAAAGTCCCACCATTCACTGACATGCGTCCATTGACACGGACATACATGTCTTAGGGCTGGTCTACACTAGGGGGGAAAATCGATCTAAGATACTTCAACTTCAGCTAAAGTTGCGTATCTTAGTTCAACTTACCTGGCCGTCCTCACGGCGGAAAGTCGACCGCCGCGGCTCCCCCGTCGACTCTGCTTACTCCTCCTGCCGAGGTGGAGTACGGGCATCGATTCGGGGATTGATTTATCGCGTCTCAATGAGACGCGATCGATCCCCGATAGATCGATTACTACCCGCCGATCTGGCGGGTAGTGTAGACGTTGCCTTAATATCCTCGTAGAGTCTGCCAGCTGCTATTACCATGCTTTGTCGACAATAAACCTGGCCTGGCACCTTCGTACCTTAATGGATCTTGTGGTCATTGGGCGGTTCACTCGAGGACTGCTGTGCCGGCTGTCTGCACAGAGCTGGGGCAGCACATGGGGAGCACACACACATGTAGCCAAACATCTAACCACACTGCTCATGTGGCGGTAGAGGGGATAACAGATTTCCTCCATTAGTGCAGCAAATGACAGGATTTTACCCTAAATGTGTGTGAGCAGGATTCTGCTCTATTGGTGGAAGTGGAGGTATCTATGGTCACTTTGTCTCAATCTCTTTCATCAGGCAGCTTTAAAAACAAAGTATCTATCTTCTTTGCTTTCTTAATCCCACTATTACACAACTCCAACTCCCAGAATCCTTTTAATTCCATTTCTGGAACTGCCACTGTAGTAGTAGGATATTATGTTTGTATTTTGTATAATTTAGAATGAAGGATATAATAATGTAGCATGTATTAAATGTATTGATGTATGATTTGACCATATCCTGCCAGCCACCCTTTTTGAATAGCAGAAAGGAATGGCCTAACAGCCATTGGTAGAGATGCATCAGCCAGAATTTTTGTGTCTGGACTGATTTCAAGGCAGTAACAGGCCTTTGAGGGTCACCACTTTGTTGTAGGCTTAGCATTTTAAAATAAGTAAAAGAACACCATGATTGTTTTTCTTCTGCATTGCAATTTGATGCTCCTGTTCAAAATGTTCTATGTAAATTAATTCTGTTTTGTGTGTGAATGAGGAATGTGTGTTAAGAGATAAGTGTGAAGGACATCGCTGAACCAGATGTTCTAGGGAGGAACTGGAGACAGATGCAAGGGCGCCAGGAGGCTGCAACATGCCCCTATTGAAGTGTCAGAGGAGTGCAGATTGACGACTCTAAAGACGAGACAGGCACCTATCAATGGGGACAAGATAGCTGCGATCAAACCCAGCATGGGATAACTCCCTGAGAAACTTGAAAGAACAAGATAAAGGATGAGAAGGACAATTTAAGAAAACAAGCACTCGTCAAACCACCATTGATTACAGCATGACGATGCAAAACTCATTGGTCCCAATGAAGGAAAATCACTATATAAACAGGGTGCCTTGCCATGAAACTTTGGGTTCGTCCTGCCAAGACTTCTCCAGAGCATCGTGTCGCAACCGACAGAACCCGGCTCCTACCTACCCTTGATCAACCTAGCTGGCCACTAGATTGATCCGGACTCTAGACTGGTAACTATAACATTGACTGGCGTGTGTGTGTGTGAAAGCATATGCTAATTGTTGTATCTTCAATAAACGCGGTGTATTGCCTTTTCCCCTGAAAAAGATCTCGTGTGCTTCTTATAAGCATAACACCATGAGCTCTGGAACGTTCATATAAAATGACATCAGATTCTGCCTGAAGACATTTTACATGCCATTGATAAACAAGATCATCAAAAACTGACAGTTTGCTTGCCACATTACAAAACTCTTACAAATAAATTTGTGAACTCATGTGTTCCTATTTAAACACAGAAAGATCTACATATCTATCCTCCTTTAAATGCCTGGAGGGCATGTTTATGTCTGACTTCACACTAACAGGTTCTGGATTATATTAACTTCAGAAATTACAATTGCTGATAAAGTCCATCTGTTCACCGAGGGATGGTGAAACATAGTTTATCTGACAAATATCAATGCAATTATTATTTGTGGAAATCCATAAAAGAAATGTGGTTCTCAATGTCACAATTTAACAAACACACTCTGGAGTGGGCTAGGATGAGACCATTCAACCCACCTCGCTGCCAGCACATCCCCCCTTTAAATACCTTCTTTAGCCATAGTCAAATGAACATATTGCTGCCCCTTTTTACAAAGTTTGGGGCCCTGAGGATGTTTCAGCTGGAAGTAGAAATTGACAGAGTCTGGTATTGTCTTTGGTGCAATCTTGTTTATTTACAAGGAACATACAAAGTCCTGCTTAACTGAGTGCAGGAGGAACCATGAACCAGAAGAGCAGTTTATTAGCTTACAGCCCCAAGCCGCTTTAGGCAACACTGGACCCCAAAGCTTTCTTTTAACTTTTTGCAGGGTCATACTGTGCTTTGCTTTCTCTCTCTCACTCACACACCAGCCTGGTCACAACACCCAGTAGGACCATCCACCCACATGGTGCTAACTTCTGGGCAGATTCTATTAGGCCTTGTTTTAAGTGTCACCCTTAGTGTTTCTTACAATTATCTTAAATGAAGGGCACATACACACTAAGTCTCAAAGAGGTTAGTGATCCAAGCAATCACCAGTATCTCTCAGCATAGCATTATAAAGAAAAAGAGGTGGCTTATTTTCCCCTGTGCATTCAAACTACTGTACTAAGCAAGGCTGAGATTTACAAAGAAACCCAAGAAGTGTGAGGTACAATGTCTATTGAAATTCTATGGGATTTGGGCACCTATCTCCATTCAGCTTACATGGGCTGCTTGAGACAGGCAAGACACTTAAATCCACTGCCACAGAAAACTTTGAGAGACAATGACATTTCTTCCTAGTTATGTGAAAGAAAGATGGCTATGGGGAAAACTCCTAAAAATGAATAATTCAGCTGTACAAACATGCTAACACGCATGGGAGAATCAGCAGATATATACCCTTTGTGTAAAGATTTATTTTACAATCAATCAGTCGCATCCCTTGCTCGAACTGGATTGTGATTTTAGGTGCAGCCCTGAGCAAAAGGTACGTAAACTGCACCACCACAGCAACAACCCCATGAGGCACTGTGACTCAGGGCATGTCTACACTGGCAGAGTTACAGCGCTAGCAATTACAGCGCCGCTCAGAGAGCGCTGAAGGGAAACCACTGTTGTGTGTTCACACGGTCAGCTGCTGGCACAATAGCATGTTCACACTTGTGGCACTTGCAGCGGTATTTGGAACGGTGCACTCTGGGCAGCTATCCCATAGAGCACCTCTTTCTCTTCTGCCACTAAGACTTGTGGGAAGGCAGAGGGGGTCACGGGGCATCCTGGGTCCTGTCCCAATGACCCGTGATGCATTGCTTCGCATCCCAGCAATCCCTGTGCTTCTGTCCGCATTTGGCGCCATCTTTCAACGGTTTGTGTACTGCGCGCCCTGCAGGAATGGATCCCAAATGGTTAACCAGCATGCTGCTCGCTCGGACCAACACATCACGAGTGGCAACAGAGTTATTCCTTAAACTACAAAGGCAAGAGGAGTGCGACACTGATCTCGCCACACTTAGTAGCTACAACACGAGATTGCTTTTGGCATTCATGGAGGTCTGACCACAGTGGAACGCCACTTTTGGGTTCAGGAAACAAGCACTGAATGGTGGGATCACATTGTGATGTACGTCTGGGATGATGAGCAGTGGCTGCAGAACTTTTGGATGAGGAAAGCCACATTCATGGGGCTGTGTGGTGAGCTAGCCCCAGCCCTGCGGTGCAAGGACACAAGAATGAGAGCTGCCCTGCCGTTGGAGAAGCATGTGGCGATTGCACTGTGGAAGCTGGCTACCGATTGGTCGCTATTTCGGAGTGTGAAAGTCAACCGTTGGACTCGTGTTGACGGAAGTCTGCAGGGCCATTAATCGCATCCTGCTCTGAAAGACCGTGACTCTGGGCAACATATGTGACATTGTAGATGGCTTAATGGGCTTCCCTAACTGTGGAGGGGTGATAGATGGCACGCATATTCCAGTTCTGGCACCAGATCACTTAGCCACTGAGTCCATTAATTGCAAGGGGTATTTCTCAATGGTTCTCCACGCACTTGTGGATCACCGTGGGCGTTTCACAGACATTAACGCAGGCTGGTCCGGAAAGGTGTATGACGCACACATCTTTCAGAACACTGGGCTGTTCAGGAAGCTGCAAGCAGGGACTTTCTTCCCGGACCAGAAGATCACCATAGGGGAAGTTGAAATCCCATTGTGATCCTCGGAGACCCTGCCTACCCCTTAATGCCGTTGCTTATGAAGCCATACACGGGGCAAGTTGACAGCAGCAAGGAGTGGTTCAACAACAGGCTGAGCAAGTGCAGAATGACTGTTGAGTGCGCTTTTGGCCATGTAAAAGCGGGCTGGCACTGCCTCTATGCAAGCTGGACCTGGCCGATGACAATATTCCTATGCTTATAGCCACGTGCTGTATGCTCCATAATATTTGTGAAGGGAAGGGTGAAAGCTTCACTCAGGGCTGGAGTGCAGAGGCTCAGCACCTGAAGTCTGAGTTTGAACAGCCAGAGATCAGGGCTATTAGAGGGGTGCAGTGTGGGACCATAAGGATCATTGATGCCTTGAGGCAGCAATTTGAAGCCGAAAGCCACTAATTTTTGTTGCTATGCTCGGGAATGCAGTGCTTGTAATGCTAGGAGGTGATTGGTGCAAGCAATGCAATATTTAGGTTTAACATAATTGTATGTTGCTTTGCAGGGCTCTTTTTGCTTTCAAACCAACACAATTCTTTTATTAAAAAACAACCACCAGAGGAGAGAGTCAAACACAAAAAAAAATCAGCAGTGAGGGGAATGGGGTAAGGGAAGGTCCCAGGAGGAGGTGGGGTCCAGGGACGGCTAAAGATTTGTGTATGTCCAGGGATCATATCCAACCTTCTCCTTTGGAGTACAATGCAGCGGGTATTGTACTTCAGCAGGGCCAAACTGCAGAGGGATGGGTGTTGAGTGCAGTGGGTAGTGGGGGTCCGCAGTGCTGGACTGTGAGGGGGGAGGACTGGAATGCCGTGGCTATAGACTGGAGCCATGACGTTGATAAGAGTGTGTTGGCAGTGTCTGGGGGGAGCATGGGAAAGAGTTTTGTGACAGTGGCTGCAGGGGAGGGCAGGCGCGGAGCTGCTCAGTTTGACACGCTCTATAACCTTTAAGAGCCACTCCCTGGCTTCATTCTGGCGTGCCGCATTCTCCTTTCTGTCCCTCTTCTTGCTGTCCCGCCACTCCTTCAATTCCTGTTTCTCAGCGGTGGAGTGCATCTAACATCACGCAGAAAGTCCTCCTTAGTTCTTCTTGGCCGCTTTCTAATTCTGTGCAGACATTCAGACGCCAATAACAGAGGGGGGCTGGGCTCCCAAGGTCATCTCTGTGAAGTTTAAATGCAACATTTTACAGAAGCAGTATTGTTTGCAACACAGAGAACACTGATTCAGTGATTTAAGACACAACCAGTACTCAACACCTGTCACTAACTGGCTGACCCCAGGAAAGCACACATGAGCCACAAGACCCCCAAAATAGGGAGTAGCCGCAGGGGCAGGGTAAATCAATCTTCCCAGACCCTGCTTTACACTGGGCACGTGGCTCTTGGGGAGAGCCATCACTATAAGGGGGGCCTGATTATCATTCCTGTCCCCACACTTTCCACAGGGTGTGATCATTATGGAAGATATCTCGCTGCTGAGGGTGAGCAGGGACTCAAGGGAGGGTCTTCTCCAAGACTGCGGCTTCCACCCTGGCCCCCATCTGGCTCCCCTGTGTGCAGCAATGGTCCAATACCCCCTCCCCCCCCCCATGACAGCACAATGGCGCAGGAAAGTTACTGTTAATGGGGCAAGAAACAAAGCAGCTCTGCTGAAGAACCTGCAGCAGCGGATTGCCCAGTATCAACACGAGAGTTTCCTGGAGATCTCAGAGAGATTCCCGTGAAGTGAGGGAGTCTATCAACAGCCTGTTCCGCCGCTCAGACTAGGCATGCAGTGGGAGACAAGCCTGCTTTCTGCAACTCTCCTGCCCCCAACAACTCACTTCAGCAATTTCCAAAATCAAATCCACTTACCAGGGGCCTCCTCTCCTGCTTGCGCTTCACCAACATCTGACGGCTGTGACTGGCTAGCCTCCTCCAGGATAGAAAAGAGCTCCTGCATCTCTGACCTCCGAGTCATCCTCTGCCTCTGGGTCCCCCTCCACATCCTCATCCAAGATTTCCTCCTCCTGGCTTGGTCCACTCTTGACTGGCATGTGAACCAACGAAGTATCCACAGTGATCTTCACAGTGGAGGTGGGGTTGCCACCGAGTATCACGTCCAGCTCGTTGTAGAACCGGCAGCTCGTGGGCGCAGCACCGGAGCGGCGGTTTGCCTCCCGTGCCTTGTGGTAGGCGTTCCGCAGCTTCTTCACTTTGACTCTGCACTGCAATGTGTCCCGGTCATGGCCCCTTTCTGTCAGGCATTGTGAAATCTGTCCATAGGTATCATAATTCCTATGACTGGAGCACAGCTGGGACCTCACAGCCTCCTCTCCCCAAATGCTGATGAGGTCCAGTAGCTCGCATTGCTCCAAGCGGGGGATCGCCTGGTGCGTGGAGCAGGCATGGCCATCTGGAAAGACGCACTGAGACCACTCCACGCATCACCGAGCAAACAGGAAGGGACTTTCAAAATTCCAAAGGAATTTACGGGATGGGGATGATGGTTGGTCACCTGAGGGCAGGGCAGTAGAGTTCAAACCGATGACCAGAGAGGCGAGAGCAGGCATTGTGGGACACCTCCCGGAGGCCAATCGCAGCGTTGTAATCGACCAGTGTCTACACTGGCACCGCGGTGCTGTAGCCCCAGCACAGAAAGCTGTACGCCTCTCATTGGGGTGGTTTTTTTTTTAAAGCGGTGCAACTGCGCAGGTTCTGCGCACTAAGTGGCTTGGCAGTGTGTACACCTCTGGAGTTACAGTGCAGAAAGCTTCTTTACTGTGCAGAAACTTGCCAGTGTAGACAGGGTCTCAGACACACCCCTGAGACACAATTCCTCCCTTGCTTCCTCCTTGCTCCAAGGTGGTGGTAATTTGCTGCTACAACAAATTAGGAGGCCCTCTGCCCTGCCTTAGTTGTGCTCATCAGCAGTGAAGCACCCTCAAGCAAGTGGGAAAGACAGAATTAAAGCTCTGTCCATTCCCTGCTCCCACCTGCTTCAGAGAGTTTACTCTGTCTTACTCCCTTGTAGAGACCAGCATCCTGGTAGCTGGCCACATGCAGAGTCGGGAATATGTTGCACCATCTTCAAGGATCATGCAGTGAGCAGGAAAGCCTGCACTGCTCCCAGGAGCAATTCTGGTAGGGTCAGACTCTTGGAGACTCTAGTTGGAGACCTCACGGACTGTGTGGCCCCTCAGAACCCGCTCTGATGCACCTGACGACATAGCAAAATCAACTGATGTGCCAAGTAGACAGGTATTCCAAGGCACCATCTAGCCTTTTGAGGTGCAGAAAAAATTAATAGTTTGCCTACCTGCAATTTGACAGTCGTTATTAAACTAAACAAAAGGAGTGTATGGTTCACAGAAACCTATAAAAAAAACATAGGGCCAGATCTCAGGCCTGCCAAATCTCTTTTGTACCACTCTGGCAGCACAAAGGAGAATTAAAGTGCCCCAAGTGGACAGCTGGGAATTTTTCTGGCTTGGGGGAAACCTCAATGTAACATAAGTTCTATGCCAGATATGGGGGCATTTCAGGGGGCATGTTGAGGTCAGAGCAGTTGTGGCTGAACTATTCTGTGCACAAGTGACCCTGCTGATGTATCAGCCTCTAGCCAAAGTCAGTGCAACTTAGAGTGGCCCTGAAACTGCTCTAAGTTGTGCCAGCCTCAAGAATTGAGGGGTGTGGAAAGGTGGCAAAAAGCCACCTTTGTGCTCCCCTCCCCCTGCAAGGTGTGCTGAGTGCTGTTCTGCTTCCCCTCAGGGTCTGGCTCATAGTGCAGACAAAAACTCTCCTACATATTACATGGTTTCAGGGAGTTCTCCCCTTTACGCTCAAGCGTGCTCTCTTGCTTTAACTCCTGAACACATTTGCAAGAGAAGACGATCTTGGTTTCTTAAGACAATCTGATGCTTATTTTTTGGCTCTCTCATCTTTGTGATTTCATAATTATCTCCACAACAACCATCTGTGGTGTCCCAACAAGACTGTGATTTCAGATGAGCAGGGACAGCTCTAGCTTTTTTGCCGCCCCAAGCACGGCAGGCAGGCCGCCTTCGGTGGCATGCCTGCGGGAGGTCCGCCGGTCCTGCGGATTCGGCGTACCCGCCGCCGAATTGCTGCCAAATCTGCAGGACCAGTGGACCTCCCTCAGGCAAGCCGCCGAAGGCTGCCTGACTGCCGCCCTCACAGGGACTGGCAGGGCGCCCCCCGCGGCTTGCCACCCCAGGCGCACGCTTGGAGCGCTGGTGCCTGGAGCCGCCGCTATAGATGAGGGTCCAGATGAGGAGTAGATTCAGGCTTAAGAAAAAAAGATCGTATTTTTCTGCAACACACAAAAATGTATTGGGATGCAGGAAAAAATGCTGTTACTCTGAATGTGGTGAACCTGGGAAAGAAACCCACGATTTTGCAGTGTCCTAGTGGCCACCAAGTTGTAGCTGCCCTTCTGAATTCAGAAGCTGCAAGGAGGGTTTTTGAAGTTTCATTTTTACAGACTTATTGGAGTATTGTCAAATTTGTAAATGCCTGGATAGCGCTGCATTGGAAAGTGGGAGCAGAGTGTCTGGGCTGTGGAACATATTAATCACGGAACACTCCACATCACAGGATACTTTGAAAAACCTACCATATAAACTCGTTCATAAGCCGAATATTTTTGGTAAAAACGTGACGCATCAAAGAGCGGGGGTCGGCTTATAAACGGGTCTACACCAAAATTTGATGGTTTTAAACTCTATGGAATCATTTAATTGAATATCTAATACATTGTTGTTTTGTTTACCTGGAGTGTCTGCAGGCATGGCGTGCCACTTCCCGCAGCTCCCATTGGCTGGGAACGGCGAACCACGGCCATAGGGAGCTGAGGGGCTCCATGCCTGCAGACGCTCCAAGTAAACAAAATGTCTCAACCCACCAGCGGCTTACCCTGACGGGCCAGGAGCCAAAGTTTTCCAACCGGGTTGGCTTATGAAAGGGTCATACAGTTTTTGCTATTTTTACCTAACCATCTTGGGGGGTCGGCTTATAAACGAACGGGCTAATGAACAAGTATCTACAGTATACTGTCAGCAAGAATACTAGACTGTAAGCTCTTCAACGCAGGGACTGACTCTTTGGTATATGTTTGTACAGTACCTAGCCCAATGGGTCCCTGGCCTCTAGCTGCTACTGTAATACAAATAATATCTCAAGATGAGAGCTTCCAAGTTATCCTACACAGTTGATCCCTTTCAATTGCTTCTTCCAGCTGCTTCATAGAGCAAGATGGGGGTAGAAGTTAGGAGGACTGGAATTACTATCTCAGATCAGACTAGTGGTCCATCTGGTCCATTATCCTCGCTCTTTTTGTTGTTGCTCTTCATTTCTGGTACTTGGTCACTTGCAGGGTGTACCACAGCACCATGAATTTGGACTTCATCAACCCAGGACAGTGGTACTAAGCTCACTGCTGAATTTGTGTCCCTGCAGAACAGAGCATTCCGCTATCTACTAATTAAGAGGCTGGTTAATATTTTATGGTGCTCTCCAATGTGTTCACAAGATGCTAGCCAGAAAAGAAAAATATTTAATTTTTTTCATCTAAAGGGGTTTGAATAAATACATACTGTTCATCAGGCAATAAAAGCACTTATTTCTCTTGCCAAATAAAACTATTTGAAGTTAACTTTTCAGTTTCTCTGTAAAGTCTTCATTTCATTTAAATTGTCTACATATTACATTACTCACTGAAAATGCCTGCAAAGTTAGTGATAAGATTTTTATCAGGCTGCAAGAATAGGAAAAACATGCACTATCTGTGTTTCTGTGTCACCACTATGTTGACTTACAGATGTGGGAGAAATAATTCAAATATTTTACATTTTAAGGAGAGTTTTGCAACCAAAACCACCCTTTTTTAAAAAGTTCTTTTCTGAGTAAAGCTTGTACTGAATGAATCTGAGGCCTGAAATTTGCAGGATGGACACATTCTTAGAGTGAGATATAGAAAAGAAGAACTCTGACTGAAAGTAGGTCTTAAGAAATGAGCTACCAAAAACAAAACAAAGGGGGATGGGAAGTTAAAAATCTGACAGACTAAAGGAAGGCAGAATATCTGTCAGTAGGATTAAAAGACTGAAAAGTGAAGAGAAGAGGCAGAGCCCCAAAGAAAGTAGTACAGAGCTAGTCTGTGGCACCCATGTGCTTATAGTTTTGAATTTGTTGGCACAAGGCAGATAAGAGGGGTGCAGAAANAAAGAGGCGAGGCCAGAGTCTCTCCGCTTCTGGCCCCACTGCTCTCCCCACAGCCTCCAAAGCAGCTGCAGCTCTGGGGCTGGCAGGCTGCGGCCGCGCCGCCCGGCCCGCCGGAGCAGCTCTAACCAGGTCAGAGACATCCTCCCCTGGCCCTCCCCAGATAAGGTGGGAAGGGATGGGATGGGGAGAGTGTGGGGGTCCTGGGCTAGGGGTGGGGTCATGTGGGGGGTGGTCACAGGGGTTACTCCCCTGACCCCCAGCTTCTCCCCACCAGTTGCTGTCCCGGCCCGTCAGGGTAAGCAGCTGGCACTCCGGGACACTTTGTTTACTTAGTTTTACCTCCGTGCCTGCGGACGCTCGAGGTAAACAAACCATCTCAGCCCACCAGCGGCTTATCCTGATGGCCCGGGAGCCAAAGTTTGCCGACCCCTGAATTATAGGGTCGGTTTATGAACGGGTTATAAAAATTTTCCATTTTTACTTATCCATCTTGGAGGGGTTGGCTTATAAACGAGTATATACGGTAAATGTAGAATGACCAGTAAAATTTTAAAGAAAATTCACTCTACTTTTTCAGAAAATGTGATTAAATAACTAATGTGCAATCTAAAATGATTACAGTGCAATGTGTCTTGGAAACACAGATATGGGTGCCACACTAAACAGCATCGCAGCTGTTCACATACAATACTTTCTCAGTGCCACCAGAAGCAAGTCTTTTCTTTAAAGTGTTTAACAGGAAAAAGCGGTCTACCAAGCACATCACATGACCTAAACATTCCTATTTGTAATCAGAAAACATTTAACAGGAAGCACTAACATGTTCTTAAGCAAGATTACCATCTCTGCATCTCCAATCTTGCCTCAGCTGAGCTGATGGCATTTAAAATAGACTGAAAACTGGATGAAGGACTGTATACAAAGAGGAATGATAAATGGCAAGGTATCATGTTTGGGGAAGATGTCTAGTGGGCTGCTGCAGGGATAAGTATTAGGACCAGTTATATTTAAGTTTTCCTAATGATCTGGAAGAAAAGATCCTAAACAAGACCATTAATTAAATGCAAATTATTATTATTATTACTAAGCTGCAAAGTGTGCAAATCATGAGGATAATGAAAAGTTATAGACTGACCAGAATAATAACAATGTAAATTTAAGCCTGAAAAATACAAACGGATATATCTTGGGATAAGTCATCTGGAACAGATTGAGTAGAAGGATATACTGTATTTAGAGAACATTAATGCCAAAAAATACCGAGGAGCAACAGGAGTGAACTGAATACATGATGTAGTTGCAAAAATGCCAATGCAGATTTCAACTGTGGAGAGTGTCTCAGTGCTGGGAGTGAGGAGTCTCTCTGTAGATGACACTGGGAATATTGGGCAGAACATTACAAAATAAAATTCTAAAAATAAGGAATAATTTATTTAAAAAAATATATAGCATATCCTCCAGTCATCGTGTACACACAGCTCCTTCTTTGTGTGTGGGGGTGTGAGAGAGAGGCTACAGGAATGGGTCCATGAAAAGTACATGTAGACAATCCAGATGACAACTAATGGGATTATAATTGTCTGCAAGTATTCAAAGGGCATAAAAAGGAAAGAGATTGTGTGAGTAACCCAAGGGTGCATAATGATGACAGGAGTAATGGGATGACACTGTGCAATGGAAAGTTTAGATCATCAGTATATTTTCCAAACATAGGGCTAGCTCATAGAATATCAGGGTTGGAAGGGACCTCAGAAGGTTGTTTAGTCCAACCCCCTGCTCAAAGCAGGACCAATCCCCAGACAGATTTTTATGCCAGTTCCCTAAATGGCCCCCTCAAGGATTGAGCTCACAACCCTGGGTTTAGCAGGCCAATGCTCAAACCACTGAGCTATCCCTCCCCCCCAGGGGACCCTTTGGACATAGATTTCACCCTTCCCATGGTGGAATCAGCCAACCCTATGCAGTTTTCTCCCCATTCCTAGGACAGCATGGAGGGCCTTTTGTGCAGGTGGGATCCATGGGCAGAGAGGCACTGGGTGGGCTAGAAATAGAGGCAGAGTGGCTCCATGTAGGGCAGCAGTGGTGTTAGGGGGGGATGGATGTTGTCCCACCTCTAGCCTCATGGAGCTTACCTGGAATAGATTCAGCATTATCTATATTATGCAGAGCCCAATCTGTGGCAAAAACCAACCCTCACGGAGACTTCCTTAGGCAAGCTACAGCCTGGAGGAGGGGAAAGGGGAAGTGCTTTTCAACTGTGTTGTGATGGGGGAAGGGACTCACTTTGAATTTGTGTTGGTGATCCATTCACATATCTGCACATCTTTAGGGTGTCTTGCTAGACAGTGCACAGCCCTTGAGAAGGCTATGCATTGGAATGGGGATGGACAAAATGACCTATCAAGTCTTTTCCATATCTAATATCTGGGATTCTCTTACTAAGTGACAAATAAGTAAAATACTGTTTAGTCAAGGGAGTTGGAAGAAAACATAGCAGAAGCAAACAGGCAGCACAGGAGCATGTGGGGGCGGGGGGGAGGGGCATCGACCGCTCAAACATCTCTAGCCATATATGAGATGGGTGCAATAGAAAAATAAACTCTGGCAAATAAAACAAAACAAGCGAGGAAAGAAAATGCATGGGTTAACAATTACAATCCTATTCTAGAAATCAATGGTTCGCCCTCATCTAGGATACTGTGCACTGTACTGTTCACCCCATCTCAAAGAGCACATTGCAGAACTAGAGGTGATTCAGAGAAGGGTGACAAGAATGATTAGGGACGTGGAAACACATTCATGTGAAGTCAGCTTGAAAAGATTGGGACTGTTTTCCATAGGCAGGAGATAAATGAGGGTATGTCGACATTGCAATCACAGAGTGTGACTGCAGTTTGTGTAGATATCCCCGAGCTAGCTTTCATCTAGCTAGCTCGGTTACCGGTAGTCATGAAGCCGCAGCAGCATGGGCTTCAGTGTGGGCTAGCCAATCATGAGTGATTACTCAGAGTTTTGGGTGGGTTCATACAGCCCATGCTGAAGTGTTCACCACCCCAGTTTCACTGCTGTGATGCTCAAGGTAGCTAGACTAAAGCTAGTTTGGGTATGTCTACATGAGCTGCAACCACACCCTATGACTGCAGTGTAGAGATAGCCTAAGAAAGAACATGATAAAAATGCATCAAATTATGAATGGGCTAGAGAAGGTAGATTGGGGTTATCTATGTCATAAGTAGGACCCTACCAAATTCACGACCATGAAAAGTGCGTCACGGACCTTGAAATTTGGTCTCCCCCGTGAAATCTGGTGTTTTGTGTGCTTTTACCCTATACTATCGAGATTTTAGAGGGGAGACCAGCATTTCTCAAATTGGGGGTCTTCACCCAAAAGGGAGTTGCGGGGGGGGGGTCACAAGGTTATTTTAGGGGGGATCGTAGTATTGCCACCCTTACTTCTGTGCTGCCTTCAGAGCTGGGCTCCCAGCCAGCAGCCGTTGCTCTCCAGCTGCCCAGCTCTGAAGGCAGCACCGCCACCAGCAGTAGCACAGAAGTAAGAGCAGCAGTACTGCAACCCCCCCTACAATAACCTTGAGACTCCCCCGCAACTCCCTTTTGGGTCAGCATCCCTACAACTACAACACCATGAAATTTCAGATTTAAATAGCTGAAATCATGAAATTTATGATTTTTAAAACCCTATGACCATGAAATTGACCAAAATGGACTGTGAATTTGGTAGGGCCCTAGTCATAAGACAAAAGCAAGGGACAGCCAATACAAGTTAAAAGGTGAAAAATTCAAAACTGATAACAGGAAATACATTTTCACACAACACCTAATTACACTGTGGATCTCATGGCCACAGGAGGCCATTCACTCCAAGAACTTAGCCAGCTTCAAAGAGGGGTTGGACATTTATATGAGTTATAATAGTTAATGCAAGCAAACATTGAAACAGATATGAAACTGCCTGGTTCAGGTGTTGATCCAAACTAACTATTAGAAATTAATGTGAGATCTTCATAGAGGGCAGATTATCTCAAACAGTGGCCCTAACCAGATGATTCAGAGACAGGATACTGGTCTAGTTAGACAACAGGTCTGTTCCATTGTGGCCATGCCTACGTTCCTAACAGTGATACAATAGATGAGAAGTGTTTAGGAAAGTTCTGTGGGTAAAACTCTGATTTCACCTACAGGTCTATGTGCACCAAGTTTGAAGATCCTAGCCAACTGTCTTTTGAACATGATCTCTCAACTGCACAGAGCTTTAGTCGTAGAATGTCATTCTCTATGGAGGGGAGCATTCAGAAGGACTGTAGTTTTGCAGAATTCACCACAGAAGAGGATGGTAGCAGCTCAGTTAGACCCCAGGTAAAGAAGCTAAAGTTTTAGAGTGATAGTGTTGATGGCAGCTGCCTCCACTGTACCAGTCTTTCAAGATCATGAGTTCTCAACCAGAAGGTCACAACCAAGTCTGAGGATTGGGTGTCATAATCCCCTGTCTCTTTCTTTATGTCTAACAGGTTGGGGGATCCTGGAACTCTTTTCTCTTGTAGCATGGGGTCACGGTATGGAAAAGATTGAAAACCATAGTTGTAGATTGCCAAGATGACTAGCTTCCAGCATTGCTATTTCCTTAACATTCATAGCACAGCATTCTCCAAGAAAATGGCTGCCCACACAATTAATGCTGAAAACAGTCACCTAGCCTATTCTTCTAGGAAGTATGGAGTACCAGTGACTCTTGCATTAGCCACAGCTTGGGGGGGGAAAAACCACACAGAACTGCATATTTTTCTTGGGGAAGTGGGGGACATTTCATAACACTGTTTATAACAGATGGGAAACCAACATATTAGAGCAGTTGCATTAAGTTTAGGGTAGTTTAAGAGCAAGTTTAAAAATGCTTCCAGTTACTGGACTTAAAAAAATCAAAATGACATATCAAAACAGTGATGTGGAAGAGTCCTTTTCTTAAGCAGATTTGTGGCACTACAGCTTCCTCAACTGAGTACCTCTGAGTAGAAAATTTGACAATGTTTCCATTTAGCATTGTTTAGGTCAGTGATACTCAGACTGAGTGGCTCTTCAGTGTGTCTACTGTGGCTCTTTCCAGCACAGGATATTAAAACACTGTGATTTAATTTTATTAACCAGTCCAAGTTATTAACCAATCAGGATGCTTTTACTAGGTTATTAACCAATTGTAGCTGATAAAATAATACTTGGTCAGTGTGACGGAATCCCCAGGGTGCAACCTGGAACTGGGGTACTGCTGGGCCCCCTTAGCTCTCCAGCCTGGGCTGTCTCTCACAGTGCTTTGCTAGTGACATGCAGCAAATCCCTCCAGGCGCTGTCATCATTCAGCACAACAGCATATGCAACTCCACACCCAGCTAGATTGCATGAATGCTCCCAGAGCCACTTATGAATCACGTGGAGAAAGGCACCAGCCAGTTCCCCACAGCTCCCCAGCCTTACACAACAGAGCTGTGGACCATCTTGCCCTGGTGAGAAGCCTGACCAGTGTAAGTTTATTACCCAGTCTGCCCCTCCCTCAATGTGGAGAGGACATGCACTAGCCTTTGTAACTGAGCTGAGACTTCCCAAGCACTTCAAGCAGAACACACTGTTTTAGGTAAAATATAAAACAGGTTTATTAACTACGAAAAGATGGATTTTAAGTGATTATAGGAGATAGGCATAAAAGGTCAGAGATAGTTACCAAATAAAAGATAAGTGCACAATCTAAATCTTAAACCTTATTACACTAGGCAGTATTTAGATCAAGCAATTTTCTCACCCCATTGGATGTTACAGTTTGTAATACACAGGTTTCTCTCTTAAACCTGGGACCAGTCTCCTCAGTTGAAGTTCTTTGTCTTCTCAGCATCGTTGGTGCTTCCCGCATAGGTGGGAGAGGAGAAAGGCCAAAGCATGATGCCACTATCCCCTATTTTATATCCTGAGTCCATGTGCCTAGAAGACACTTGCCCAGACATGTCCTGGTGGGCTTTGGTGAGTCACAAGTTTGAGAAATCCTCCTGGTGGTCTTGTGCAACTGAGTCAGAGCTGAACAGTCCCCATTGTGTGGTGCTTGCACAACTCTCATTGAATTGTAAATTCCTTGATTACAATTCCCCTGCGGATTAATGGTCGATTAATACCCTCCTGGGAATGGTTAGCAGTAGAGACTCTCAAACTTACAACATATTTCAGTAGCAACCATACAGCAAAGTCTCATAATTTCATACACACTAATGACAGACATATTTGGACAGAACAACAGGTTTCAGCAGATCATGACCTTTCATATATCTTATATGGCGTGCTTTGTATGAAATATCACAACCATATATGAATGATGAATATGGGATTTGCAGGGTGCTATTTTGAGCTACATTCTGTCACAGTCATTTTGCTCTGAGAAAAAAAAATATAAACATTTCCCCTGTCATACTGTTCAAATACATGGTATTATAGTAAATAAAACAAATTCACACTACTGTGACTTTTTTGGGTAATGTTGATCACTAATTTGGCTCCTGAACCACTGAGGTCTGAAGATCACTAGTTTAGGTCAACATGTGCTATGAATAAGGCTAAGATTTAGTCATGGGTATTCAAGAATTCCTGGCCTGTGACCTGTCCATGACTTTTACTATATAAATACCCCTGACTAAAACTTAGCAGCTCCTGGGGCCCCAGGCGCTGCTGCTCTGGGGGGCCCCAGGACACCGCTGCTGTGGGGACGTGCAGGCCGATGGCTAGCCCCTGCACTGGCCATGCAGGCTGACTGCCCCCAGCCACCCCTGCTCTGAGGCACCAGGGACCGCTGCTCAGGCGCTCCCCAGGGCCAGCCACCCCAGGACTGCTGCTTGGGCGCTTCCCGGGGCCTGCTGTCCGAGCAGCGGCCAGTGCAGCTGGCCCCGGGACAGTCCCCGGGACCACTGCTCGGGCGCTCCTCAGTGCTGCCCCAAGGATTGCTGCTCAGGCACTCCCTAGGGCCAGCTGCCCCGGGCCACCCAAGCAGCAGTCGGCAGCTGGCCTCGGAGCAGCCCCCAGGACTGCTGCTCAGGCACACCACAGGGCCAGCCACCCCGGTGCCACATGAGCTGCAGCCGGTGCGGCTGGCCCTGGGGCTGCTCCAGCAACGCCCAGTGCTGTTGATGCCAGGGCCGCCAGAGCAGTTGGCCCCAGGGATCAGCCACACCAGCCATTGCAGCTGCGAAAGTCACGGAGGTCGCGGAAAGTCACGGATTCCATGACCTCCATGACAGAATCGCAGCCTTAGCTATGAATAAGCTTGCTGTATATTGCTTCAGAGACCATTTGGATCACAATTCTTCATGAACATTGCAGGGAAGTTTTTGACTAATGTCCTGTAGGCCTGTGTCATCCCAATTCTCAGGGGGTGACCCCAGCATGGGGGAATGCTTGACAATCAAGTCCACAGCTTGTACCGTGCTGTCTACTTCACAATTACACACCCAGAAACAAACACAGAGATCAAGAGAAGAGCATCAGAAATGCCCATGGATTCTACCCCATAGCACAGAAACTGGGTATGCAATTTTGCTTCTGTATTTGAGGGCCCAGAGAGACTGAGGAGGACAAAGGACTATTTAAATGGTTTCCCACAGAAGCTGGAGCCAGCAAAGGGGCTATAGCCAGAAGATGGGAAAGGTTGGAAGAAACCCTAACCACTGCCAGGCAGCATAGGGAGTAGGTCTGGGTGGTGAATAGAGCGGAATATTTCAGCTGCAGTGGATGGCCACTCCTTGGTGTAATCTGGAGCCCAGGGGTCAGAGAGTGACCAGGGTCTGCTGTACTACCTGGAACTGGCGAGCAGAAAGCCCCTGAGACAAGGGGAGATCACAAAGCTGGGGCACTGTCTGAACCTGGTGAAGGCTAAGGGCAGAGCCGGCGCAACCCATTAGGCGACCTAGGCGGTCGCCTAGGGCACTAAGCTTTGGGGGGCGCCGGCCGCCCCGGTCGTCAGTGCATTTCGGGGGCGGGACCTTCTGCCGCCTCTGTCGGGGGCGGCATTTTGGGGGCGGGACCTTCGGCCGCCTAGGGCGGCGGAAAAGTTGGCACCGCTTCTGGCTAAGGGACTAATTTGTGTTGTTTAAAACTTTGCTTTGGATTCTCTTGCTGATGTTCAGAAGGGGAGAATTTCTGAAGTGTTGTGCCACATCAAAGCACAACATCACTCAGTGAAAGAGGGGAAAGTAAGGTACATGGCACCTGAGGAGTGTCTGTGGAAGAAGACTTGTTTACAGACCCCTTTTACACAGTAATATCTCTACCTAGGATCAATTTTAGTGTGGATTTCAGTCTCAGAAAAGCACAGAATTTTTCTTGTGTGTCGCTAACAGCCTAGATCTTATTTCTACCTTGTAATTGAATTCTCTCTCTTAAACTGATTATATGCCCACAAGCATAGGGTGTGAGTGAGTGGAGAATTGTGTTTTGGTATTATTTTACACCAAGTGGAAATGACTACAGAAGGTGCAAGACAGTGTAGAATTAAACTCAGAATTATTAGGGTCCTCCCCCCCGCCCCAAAACTCAAAATAGTGAAGGATTGATAGCAGTCAGTAAATAACCTGTGATACTGAATTTCTTCACACATTTTTCCTCAGTGTTTTTAGGTACTTCACAGTTTAGTGTTGACTAAAACTTGTTGTGTTACTTGCTTTCCCTCTACGTTCCCATCTCTTACTGAGCACCCTCAGTATCTTCTGGTGTAGAGACCATGTTGTATGCCTGCTATCACAGTTCTGATTTGTTGACAAATATTAGTGGATTACCCAAATAGTAGGGAAAGAGAGGAGAGGGATTGGGGAGGGAGGGAGAGAGAGATAATGAGGGGAGGAATCTGGGGACCAGCAAGGGATAAAGAGGACGGTGAAAAACTAAAAAGAGAACAGAGGGACACAGATTGTAAACAAAATACTGAGGGTGGGGGGAAGGAGAGTATAAAGTAAAGATGAGAGAAGGGAGGAAAAAAGTTACTGTACAAAAGAATTATATATAGGAATTCCCATGCTGGATCTGACCAATGGTTGATCTAATCTGGTGTCTCGTCTCGTCTCCAATCATGACTGGTACCAGATGCTATTAGAGGTAAGCACAAGAAACCCTGTAATGGACAATTATGGAACAATCTGCCTATAAAGAAAATATCTTCCTAATCCCAGACTGTTAGTAACTGGTTTATACCACAAAGCACTAATTTATCTTATGTAACTGGATGTTCTCTAACAAGGGAGACAAACTCAGGAAAGATGGAGGAAAAGACCCAAGATATAATGCAGAAAGTATTAAAATAGGAGTGCAGGGAAAAGGGAGAGACCAAATCCAAAGAAAATGTAATAAGTTTGTGTTTTTAAGTGTATATAGAATCCAATGCCAATGTTAATGGAGCATTATTTGTTTCAGTTTCGTTTATGTGCACCAAATACTGTGCAGACACTTTCACTAGCAAAGTGCATAGGTTCACAGTGAGCAAGGGGCATTAGTGGGGCAAGTATTCTGAACCCTCACTAGCAGGCTTAGTAGTTCTGGCTAGCAGGGACTGGGCAAATGTTCATGTCTTGTATTATATCAGCCTGGATAGGCTATCCCCACCATCAGGAAAATGAGGTACTGAACGGCTATGGGGGGACTCAGGCAATGGCTACTAAGGGAGCTGTGCTTCTATGGGGAAACATGGAGTCATTACAAAGGGACATCCCATCCGAAGGAATATCTGCATAGCTGTGCTTGGGTTGCAGGCTATGCACCCTCTGCAGAGCTGCAAACTGCTCTGGGGAGTATGTAGAGGAAATTTTGAGGAGGACCACATGGCTTTCCCTACAGAATTTTTCCCTTCATGCCTCCCCCGTCCTCCTTCTAGATAGAGGGGAATGGAATGATTGTTCTGGAAAGAGCCAACGATTATGTGGTGGTGGAAGGGAGGCTATTAGATACACACCGGAAGGGCTCTGCCCAAGCTTATATAAAGACACGATCCACACCACTGAAAGTGGGATTAAAAATGCCTTAGTTTTGGTGCTGAGTCCATCCTTACAACTGACCTATCCTAAACCCACTGACTCTTCTGCCCGTGCTGTACTAGTGCTAGGTTATCAGGATTACTGGCCTCCCTTCTGGCAGCAAACTACAAAACCAAACTGTAGCTGCTGCAGTTATGGGTGTGTTCTACTTCCATGCCCATTTGTAGTGCACACCCTTACTTGTTTACAACGATGGCTTATCTCCACAAGCATTTCCCTCCCTGAGCCCTGGCCTCCCAGATACCAAACTTGGTCAAAAAACACAGCTGAAGGGGAGAAAAACCCTCTGTTCTGATAGACTACATAGCTTTCAGAAATGGACCTAACTCTTACCTCAAGTGAAAAAGCTGTTTGTTTGTTTTACCTTACGGTCAAACTGACAGTAACTACATGAGCATTCAGAAAGAGTCTTCTGGCCAACGCTGCTGATGCATCCTTATTGTTTCTGTGTTGTGATAGAATTCTAACAACAGTGAAGGGGAGAATGGGGGGAGAAGCTAATAATTTAAAAAACATCTATTCTGCTTTCCAGGCACACAGAAGCACAGTGGGGAAAGTAACAAATACTTTCCTCATGGATTGTATTTTCCAAACGGACAACCTACCCTAAATTCTCAATTACTGAGAGACAATCTTCACTCACTGATATATTTGCTTTCCACAACCAACTCTCTGTGTAACTTTTCATGCATGATGTACCCAAATACTTGGATGCTAATATCTAAACTGTATTCTTAAATGTATTCACCTAAATTTGGGTTATTGCTGATTTTGTTTTTAAAGTCATAAGATACATATAGTGCTTACTGTGTATTTTTGGATAATCTAAGCACTATACACAGATATACAGACACTCTTTTCTCAACCTATGTATTATATAATTTTTTAACATTCGCTTTAATCAAAATTTTAAATCTGCTCTGGCACTGCCTAGCTGCTAAGGAAACAACACTCTCATCCTTCTGTAATTAGAAGATTTTATGAACACTGTTCTAACACTCACCACTCTTGTTCGTATCCTGACCTCCAGCAAGTCTACTTCACTCCATACCCACTTTATTCCAAAGAGCATCTCTCAGGCTTCTATATGCCACATGCCCTGCCTCTTTTCCTTGAAATCTCTCCTCCTTACCCACCCTTTTCCATAGTCCTTCACACTATGATCCTCCAGTTAATTCTAAGTATTAACGTTTTTTACGGGAAAAAGAGGTGCTAATATGATCTGTACTGCCCAAGAAAGTGCACAAGCTTCTTATGTTTGCCCTCCCTCCATCCCACTTGTCTTTTTATCTTGCCCAGAGTCCTCAAGTCATGATCTGGAAGCTGTTAGTCATGATCAGTTTCTACTGGAAGCTATGCAAGGGAGGAGTTGTATTTTTACTCACCGTGAGAAGCAGCCTGCAAACCCATGTGCTATATTCAGCTGTTAAATAATAATCACTGAGTCAGAAAGTACTGGAGGTCAAAAACATTACTTTAAATAGATGGGGTTGCATTCAACCCTGCTCTGTGCACAGCATAAAACAGGTGCAGGATAACAGCAGAAAGTCTGCTCACACCAGAACCCTGCAGTGTCTGCAACCTCTTCTCCACCAGAGGGACTTATAGGGGCTGTGCTGGCTGGGGATGGCCAGGAAAATCAGATACAGTACGTGCACCTCTGGGGATATGATAAGCCTCTGGCTACTGGCAATGCATCTGATTGAAGCATGAGAATCTCCCAGGTTCAAAAATAACTTTGTACCTTTGTCTCCTCTAATATAACTGTAAAACAATTTTTTTTTAAAAGTTGCATAAGAATTTTGTATTTGTGATAGCTGCTTGCTTGTCAGTGCTGGAGGCCATTATTCGCAGGTCAGATACAAGACAAGCACCCAGAGGAGCTTCATGCTTGTCTGCTAATGTTCCCTCCAGGGCCTGGTGGGTGCACAACTCTAGGGGCGGAGAGTAGCTCAGTCCATATGTAGTCAGCCATTAACCTTGTTTTTGAGAGTGGCAAAAAGGGTACTAATTTTGGTGAAGGCTTTTTGCAATGGGGGGCCCTGGGAACTGAACTGAGTCCACCAAAATAACTTCACTTATCTGCCATAAGGTTGGTAAACTTTCAGTTGCTACTGATGTGCGCTGGGCTCTTACAAGCAATCCAGAGGTGGAAGGCTCGGTGCCCCATTACCAGTCTTCTGTCCCCTTCCATCAGATGGATTCACTAGTTATCTAATTTTAAAATTCTGGACTGAGGAGACTGCTTGTTTCCTGGAGTCTATGAATAAAGGTACCTGTTGGGGGATGGGGCAGAGCGCTAGAAGTCACATCTTCCATTCCCTAAATTACCTTGATAATGCTCCTGAGTGGAAGTCAGGCAAAGCCTGCAACGGACCTTCTGCTCTAGCTGCTCTCTCACCACCATGGACTAGCAATGCAGCTAAAGTCAGATTTACCCCGCCTTCTGTAGCCTCTCCCTGCCAGGCACAGGATGATAAAGTGTCCACTGAAGTGCTAGTTTATCACTGGGATTATCTGAGGACAACGGAGAACTTTCTGTTGTCAGGGACATGAGGGACAGTGGCAGCAGATGCATGGCATGTATTAATAGTTATTCATATTTTCCATGCAGCATCCATCACTTTAATAGTAACAGTCATGAGAATGTAACCACATTCATAGTGTGAGTGAAAAAGCACTTCAGAGAAGAAGCCCCCGTAAGAAGTGTCCCTGCCTGTTGAGGGGTGGGGACTCTAAAATTCCTGAACAGTAACTGGGAAAACATTTTAGCTGCAAATATTTTGATTGCCCTCTCCCTTCCCAGGGCCATCACTCCTCTGTTTATAAGTCCCTTCCCCCCACTACTTTTGATGTGCTCTGAAAAGTTTGCCCAGTGGCCTTCAAATCCCTTTCCTGTCTCTCCTCCATACCAAATGGCTGTTCCTTCAACCTCGCTCTTCAATGGCTACTGAGTGCTCACTCCCCTGAAGCAGCCATCTCTAGGGGACTTCCAGGTGTGCCCATGGTCTCCCTTGATCAATAACAGTTATCCTTTGAGGACCTACATATCAGATCCCATTGCCCTGCACCTGGTGCAGTCATTTACACCAGTGCAAAGTGAGTTTGAATCATTACCATTCTGATTTCGTAGAGCTTTAGAGTCCATTTTACCGGAGTGCAAATGACCACACAAGATTCAGGACAACAGAGAATCTGGCCGCTGTCTGAAAGATCTCCTCCTCCACATATCAAAGAATCCCACCCACCACTGCATGGAATAAGACATGCTCCAGGTTCTGAAATGGCAGAGTGTAGGCTGAGGTTTCCAAGATCGCCAGGGTAACCCCAAAATACACTACCTTGGGACTTCCTTAGCGCTGCAGTTCTAGCCTTTGGGCTGCAAGGAATAGAACTGAGATCTCTCAGCTCCAAGCAGTCAGCACAACAATGGCCAGAAGCATTTCCTTCCCTTGCTGCTGCAATACATAGCCTCTAGATTACCTTCATGTAGATTGAGGCAGCAGCAGCGACATCTGTAGGGTCCCCCAAAATGTCTAAGGAAACTAGCCATCTGGCATCCCCTGAAAAAACTGAGACACTAGTAGCATTTCTCAAAACTTCATGGCACTGAGACCCCCTTCTGACAACAAAAATTACCACATGGCCCTGGGAAGAGGAACCAAAGTGCCGCCCAGGGCGGAGGGGCCAAAGTCAAAGCCTGAGCCCCACCACCCTGGGGCTGGGGCTGAAGCTCAAGGGCTTCACCCCTGGGCAGGGGGGTTGTAACCTGAGCCCCACCCCCAGGGCTGAAGGTGAAGCCTGAGTCCCACCCCCCAGGGCTGAAGCCCTTGGACTTTGGCTTCAGCCCTGGGGGGTGGGACTCAGTCTTTGGCTTCAATCCTAGGCCCAACAAGTCAAATGCCAAACCTGGTGACCCCATTAAAATGGGGTCCTGACCCACAGTTTGAGAACCGCTGGCTGAGAGGATAGGCAGCCTTACCTTCAGGGCTCCTGTAGATAGCAAAGCGATCCTGGAGCATTAGGGAAAAGATGGGGGAGAGGGCAGGAAAATCTTGAGAGGGTGTTGGGGACATAGAGTACAATTGGATTTGGATTGCCAAATGTTGCTCAAACATCAGGGCCCACGTACTCTAATATTACAATCTACTCCCCTCCCTACAAGCCACCTATATTCTTCATATCCCTTTCCAAAAAAGTCTTTTTACCTTTTCTTTCAATGTATCTTGACCTATTTAAAAATAGCGCTACCTGATTTGGCATTGTACTGAAGAATTCGCTTTGTTGCCTGCTGATGTGGGGCGAAAGTGAAATAAATTGATTGAGATGTGCCTCCCAATACTACTGATACCTCTTCTTTCTCTGCAATGGTATGAAAGCTTTAACCTTGGCCCCTGTGTCCTTTGAAACTTTCTGATAATACTACTTTGCACTTATCCGAGCCTCTCAAAGCACTTTACAATCATCAGATGTTCTAATAATTAAGGAGCAATTCCCTATACAATGAAATCACTTCCAAAGGAGCAAGGGATGCTTCTGTATTCTAGGCCAACTATTCATCTCATCCAACCTGTCGATCCATTGCTTCCCTAGACAGTAATGTTGGTGTGCCTACACACAAGGGAAATGGTTCACTATTGCTGTGAAAGAGGAGAAACTGGGATGGTTTAGTTTCTCCTCAAGCTTGCAGAAGATGGAAAAGTGGATAAATTCTCAGATATCCTTCCTTCTCCCCATCCCCCCGCCAGCTAACTCCATTCTGAGACTCTGCTTAAACATGAAGACTCACATAACCCCTTTTTCATTTACATTGTTTGCTCCCAATTTGTGAATTAAAAGGCAACAAGTGATTTTATTTCCACTTGCAACTTTAAAGTGGGAATTTTCAGAGTAGTTTGATAGCGACTATTAAAAAGTTAAATTTTTTTATCACATTGGTAGATGGATCTCCCCTCAAATTAGTGGTATTTTAGATCAGCAGTTAGTTATTGCTCTCGTCACTTTCCCTGCAGGAAGCCGCCTCAATTGCACAAATAACACGGTTTCTCTCCATTGAGAATCAATCTGGCATATAAAGTGTCTAGCCTGAAATGCAGACTTTTCTTCTGAATGGGATGAGGAATCACATTTTTTATAGACGAAGACTGGAGCAGTAATTGTACTTAGTTTTTTTTCTCCTGCTGATAATAGCCTACCTTAACTGATTACTCTCATTATAGTTAGTATGGCAACACCCATTTTTTCATGTCCTCTGTGTATATATATCTTCCTACTGTATTTTCCACTGCATGCATCCGATGAAGTGGGTTTTAGCCCACGAAAGCTTATGCTCAAATAAATTTGTTAGTCTCTAAGGTGCCACAAGTACTCCTCATTCTTTTTGCTGATACAGACTAACACAGCTACCACTCTGAAACCTGTACTTAGAAGGACGCTTAGCCCTGGGATGGCCAAACTATGGGCCATTGGGAGGGACTGAGTTGCAACCTAATAGGAGTTTGATGGCTGCAGGTAACCTGCATTAAATGGAGTGGATTTCAGCCACCCTGTAGTGGGGCAGCTGCCCCACTTCTGCCCTGAAGGGGTTTAAAGCAGTCCTGGAGAGGGCTGTGGCAGGGCAAAAGGGATTAAGAACAGCTGGGGAAGCTGAGTGAGTAGCTGACCACAGCTGTGGCCAGCTAAATCAGAGCCCAGCTGACCCTTATAAGAGGGCTGTGGGCCAAAAGCAACACACACTCTCTCTGGCATCTTGAGAAAGAAGGACCTGGCTGCTGAGAAGGGTACCTGAGGTGGAGCAGTGCTGGGGAAGGACAGAGGGAGCTGGGGAGCTCCAGCCAGGAAAAACCCCAGGCTGCAGGCCTTGCTAAAAAGGGCCAAAAATGGTACTGGGGCTGTAGAGGGGCAGCCCAGAGATAGGCAAAAGCAGCAGGTCCTAATCCTCCTGCTGATGATGAGTGGTTTACAGACTGCAGTCTGCCCCAGTAAGTGGGGGCTAGATGATGACTGGCAGTAGCCACTGAGGCAAGGTGGGGATTGGGGGTTCCCCTGGGTGGGGAGACCCAGATTGTGGGTTACTGCTGGGGGCAGAACCCCACCATAAAAGGGCACCGGGGTCTGGGAGGGACACTGTGGCCAGCGGCAGGCGAGACACTGGCCTGCAGAGGATGCTCTGGACTGGAAGAGCTAATACCCAGGAGGACCAGCAGGAGGCATGCACAGGTGAGTCGTCACCCTGCCACACACCCATATCTATAGTATACCTGTAGTATTACCTTGCCTTAAGATGCAGCACTGAATGCTAGGACAGGTAGCCTCCACAAACTACACTTCTGAATAAATGAGGGTGGCCAGAGGCCACAATGCAGAATCCTTCTGTACCTCATTTACCTACAAAGATTTGGTCCTGGCACCATGTGACTGCACATGACAATATACTAGTGACTCTCCTTTGTCTTATCTAGCCACCAGGCTGAACATCTAGGTTGTGTGGAAAAGTTTATTTGCACAGACACACTAAAAGTAACAAACACCACCAAGTTTTGAATTAGTTAAGCAATATCCTGCTTCTCACAGTGTGTATCGTTTGCCACTGGAGGAAGAATCAGGGTGACTCTGAACTGCTCTGCTCATAAGAACTGCAGGTTCTTTGCCCGATTCTAAGAAGGCAGTGAGTCACCATCTTTTGCCCCCTTGAATAGGTTTTACCGCAGAAAAAAATAAAGAACTAAAGAAACACAGTATCAAAGAAAACAAAGTTTAGACAAAAGCTCTACATTCTCCACTCTGTCAGCTGAGGTTACCCTTACAAACTTAAAAACGAACACCCCAAACCTAAGTCTTTGGAAAATGTTGGTAAAACTAAAGCAACTAAATCCCGGAGAGATGTTCTGGCTAAATCACATTCTTAGAGCAGAATTTAGCCTTTTCCTATTCATAATGTTTCATCGGGACACGGAAGAATGCACGTAGCTGACACATCATGGAGACAGTTTGTAGAGGCTGCTCAAGGCCTGACACATGGTTAAGTTACAGGTAGTGCAGTAAAGTGTTAAAAATGAAATGCAAACAAAACTTGTTTACATAATGAACAGAGGGAGCCTTGACTTCAAAAGGCATCAGCACCTGCTTGAGGATGTTGTGCACTAAGCGATCAGGATTCCCATCAACAATTTGCAGCAAGAGTTAAAACACAAATTACTCAATTCAGTCTTTAAGGTTCCTGTCAGTTGTTTGATTCCAGCCACCAGAACAGCTTGTTACTATTGTAGCATTCACAGGGAATGTTTAAAGAAAAGAACAAACAATACCCCCACTACACATTTTCCAGCCATACATACTTAGTCTAGATAGAAATCTTCTCAAAATCTAAAACAAACAGGGTTGTTCAACTATGCATCTTACTTTGTTGATTGCCTGAAACCTCCCCCAGACAGTCACAGCCCATACTGCAGAGTTAATTATCTTCATTTGACATATCTAGATCTTGCAGATGAAAAATACATCTTGAAGTGACACTTGCACAAAATGTGTGCTCTAATGTATTGAACACCCATTTGGGGGAAATGGTGTTTTTAATTTAAAAATGTGCAGGGGAATGTTCCTGGAAAAATCTGAGAATTTTTAAAGAGCAATCTTTCTACCGGGCTTTCAGATTATAACAATATTTCTACAGGCTGAGGGTTATATTTTATCCTTTATCTTTGTGCAGATCTCTCAGTGTGAAGTCTCCCCAGTGGAGTCTCATATTACCAAGCTTTCAATACACTAAAAACAAACATCTGTGCCTAAATGGCATGAACCAGGAATATCTCCCCTGAATTCAGTGGGATTGAACCTGCACAAAACTGATGTGAGGGTGGAACAATCCTTGGTTACATTGACCAGTATATGGTGTAGTAATATTTTACAAGAATACCATGTAGCATTATCACTAATTTAAAAACTAAACAACAATTGACAAATCACTTTAAAAGTATATGTTATGTGTTGTTCTTAGTGTTACTTCTCAGCTAACAAAATTCAGTCCTTCACGCCAGGTCTTCCAGCCATTGGTGTGAATTTAAGGGAGTTCTACTAAATACTAAATTCTAATATGCACCTTACAGGATACTAAGAGCCATTTAAATTAAAAGAAATGAAACAAAAAGCAGAAATGTGAAGTCATGAGCTTGCTGCTAAAAACAAAGGAAGTACCTTTTCTTCAAAACAGAAAGGTATTGTTAATGAGGGTACATGACAATTACAGTGGCTTAATGGAAATTGCTATGTGCTGCCTTACATTTTACATAACTGTAATGCAATTATATTCATATATAAAATTCTACAGAGCACGTTCAGCCCTGGGATAACAGGGTTCAATTCCCATTGACTTCAATTAATTGTGCCCACTTATGCTAGGGTCGAATCCGATCCCCACAGTAAACAAAGTAGCACTTGCACCTATTTAGGCCATGCCAGGTTTGGCTTAATATTATTAGTGTCTAGAAGCCCTATTCACGGATCAGGATCCCATTGTGCTAGGTGCTGTACAAACCAGAACAAAAATATGGTCCCTGCCCCAAAGATCTAAGTACAATTTTTGCTGTAACAGAACACAACTTTGCATAGCCAATAAATAAGAAATGTAAAATAAACAAAAAAGACATTCCTAATTTAGCACTTCATTAAGATGATGGCATATATTTTACAGCTATGACACTGGGGACAAAAATTAGATTGAAACAAATAGTGAGTGACTGTAAGCATCAATATCATTCTACTAAAACAGAACATTATTGTAAAGATGCTATAATACTGAAACAATATGAGGTGTGAAACGTCATTAACTCTGACATTAATGGATTTATACATGAAACTGGTATTTGTTAAAAGCAGGGCTTTGGAACGGAGCCCAGAGCTGAAGGGCGGAGCAGCTCCGGAGCAGTGGAGCTGCGGGTTTTTGCCTGGAGCTTGCTCCGGAGCTGGAGCACAGCTCCAAAGCCTTGGTTAAAAGTGAACATCTTAACCAAAAACAAGGATTTTGGGGAAATGCAGAAGGAACCAAAACCAAGAGATAAATACCTGATCTAAAAATACTGAAAATTTAGTAGTTTGGGATTACACATCCAAGTTCGTATTTGGGTTCAGAATTAAATGAACCCTGAAAATGAGCTTACATGGTTCAGCCTTCTTTCTAAAAGTAGTGTCCAGAGTTAAATGCCTGACTACACTTAATGCTAGTATTTCCTCAATAGGAACTGCAGAATCTAGCCCACAGAGAGAGAACTCTCCTTGAAGCATGCTAAATAAACATTAATGGAAATTAACTTGCAGAGAAGAACAGCACCTTCAACTACAAAAACAGAGTTCCTATAATACCAAATATGGTAAATCAAATGAAAACTGATATTACTATTACGCTAATAGATTTGACCTGGATAAAAATAATTTGCTTGCCTTGCTCCATTACATAGTCTTAAATATAACTACTTTGCATGAGTAAGGTGAGGAGAACTTGGCCCTAAATGTTTTTCCAGAGAAGTAAAAGAGGAATCATTATTGTAGTTCTGTGAATTCTCTTAACCCATATTTATTACCATTTACTTAGATTGCCTCATGTTTTGCAAGCAAAGATAAAGACATACTCCCTGCCCTAAAGATAGAGATACCAAACTTTTTAGATATCCTAAACAGAATACAATCTTGAATTAATAAAGGCCCATACTGGGTACTGAATGCCACAAGTAATTAACTCATTCCAGAAAAAAGGACAGTTTATTCTTAAATCCAGCTAATACTAATAATGCTTTCTAAACGGGTCTTTTCCTCAGCTTGTATTTAAAATAAGATTGTTTTTCTTCTTTGGTGCACTATACTCAGTTCTGTCCAGTTGATGTGTTCAGTGCAAAGTGTTCATCCTAACCAGTGTGCATTTCTTTTATAACACCAGGTATAGCATATTATGTATCTCTTAGTTGTAATCACCTAATATGCAATTTTAGGATCATAGTCATCTGTCTGATTTCCATTTATAATGGGAGGAAAATTTAAAATAAGTTCCCCATAATGAGGAATTTCCACAGGAAACCACAGAATCATTTGCAGTAATGATCCCACCCCAACCCTTATTCACCAGAGAAGCCTTTATTCACACAGTAGCCCCCTTGACTTTATTGAGATCACTTGTCGTAGTAAGGCCTACATTGGTAGGTAACGGGTATAGAGTTGGGCCCTCTTGTTATTTAACGTTTATATTGCAACAATGCCTGGAAGCCACAATGGGGCCAGAGCCTCACTGTGCTGGGCCCATACACGATGGCTTATGCTTATAGCACCTTTTGAGCAGGGGATCTCAAAAGCTCTTTATAAAAGGGGAGGGGGAGTAAGCAGCATTATTCCCCCCCATCCCACAGGGGTCATTCCCATGGCAGAGAATGATCGCAGGGACATGGGGCTCTCATCCTTCCTCCCTGGCTAAACACTTGGCCAGCTAGTGCCACGTCTTGGTTTGTTTCTCCCCCCGGGCATGACTCTCCTCCGCTCCGCCCGGCGCCTCCCGCAGGCTGGGCGAGCAGGATGGCGAACGCCTGTCGAAACAGAGCTGCTGGAAGTGATGCGCTTGCTGCAACTTCCGCGGCAGGAAGCTTGGCAGAGATGGCGAAACAGCCCGCGGAGAGGAGCGCGCCCTAGACCTTTCCCACCGAGCGGCGGGCAGGTGGTGGGGCGCGGGCTGTCCGCTCCCTCCCCAGCCTCTGGGCTACCTACAGGGGGCAGAGCCCAGACCCCTTGCTCTGCGCCGGGTGGCTCTGCGCCCCTCTCCCCAGGGAGCCTCAGGACAAAGTCACCCTTCCCCCCCCGCAAGGGGGGCGGGGGCCGGTGACAGCCGCTGACTCTGGCAGCGGCCCGCTCCGCTCCTACCTTGCTGGAGTTTCCCCGGCTGGCCGGTCCGCCCGGGCTGGAGAAGGCGCGTCTGGCAGCGGGTGCGAGGAGCAGCGAGCGGGCTCGGATCACGCAGCCAGAGCCGGGGCAGTGCGTGCAACCGGCCCCCAGCTGCGTTCATTCACCTCTCGCCGGCCCCCACCCCAGGCGCGCTGCTTTCCTCTCTGTGAGGAAGTGCTGTTGGCCTATCAGCTGCGCTCAGTGGGTGAATCGTGTCACGTTCAGCACCCCCACACCCAGGTACCCTGGGGAGAGGGACCCACCCCAGGCACAGCCAGGCCCCACACCCTGGGGCACGGACCCCTTCCCAGACATTTTGCACAAGCCCCCCAGATGCTGGGAGAAGAGGTTCCTGCCACTGTCCTGCACCCTCCTTTTGAGGAAAGCCAGACTCCCCCATTCCCAGGCTCCCTGCAAAGACTCGCCCAAAATCTGCTCTACCCATTCCCGGCCTCCCCAAATCCTGTGGAGGGGGAATACCTAGGCACTGCAAGGAACTCCCAGGTCCCAGGTGAAGGGGACTGCCAGTGATTAATTTGTAATGAAAGGTGCTGGGGCTGAAGCAGTTAGGTGCTATGGCTCAAGCAATTTTTTTACTTTCATAACTGATGTGGCAAGCCAGAGGAGCAGGGGCTGTGACTTGCCAAGCCTAGAGGTGCCGGGGTTCAACCCTGGCAAGCCCTGGCACAAATTAAGCCCTGGGGACTGCCCTACTCACTGCCCCAGATCCTCCTTCCACTCCTTACCAAGCCACCCCACCCAAATCTGGGTGAAGAGAGGCTCCCTACCCCACACCCCAAATACTGGAAACAGGGACCTTTCAGGAGCCTCTCTGCAAGCAATGCAGATCCTGGGGGAGAGAGACTCCCTACACAGCCTGCAATCTGCACCTACAGCCCCCAAAGAGAGGCCTCTCCCTCCTCACCCTCCCACTGCCCCAGTGGCAGGGGCCTGTCTGCTGCCTGTGCCCCTTGGGGTGGGAGGTAGGGGCACTTTCATTCTTGCAGGGGCTTGTTTCACCCTTGCTGCCCCGTCTCTGCTTGCTGTGTGTGAGGCACCCGTGCAGAGATGTTCCCCTTGGCTCTTTGCTTACTGAGATTTCCTGCTGGTCACACACATCTGCCACTGACCGCAACTGTAAAGTACCCAAGAGAGCGAGAGCTTGAGAACCTCCCGCTCCGGCATGCTGGGACTGGGCACCCTCGCTCTCTGAAGTGAACGTGCACAGGACGGAAATGCCAGCAAACAAAGCATCAGCTGCAAGCTCTGCCTAGGCTGAGGGTGGATAGGGACCAGGCCGGGAGGGGAGTTGCACTCCCATACAAAACACTGCCACACTAACCACTACGTGGGGGAAAGCCTTCACTGTTCCTACAGGACACTGCACTGGTCCCTTCCCCATTCTCTCTCCCCTAAGCTGATTACTTCACCCTGTGACCCATCTTCCTTCCCCTCCTTTGCCTCTCTTGTTTGATCCTCTCTGGTTTCACATGTAGCCCCCTAGAATGCCCCCTCCCTTGTACTGTAGCTTTTTCTGTTTCACTTCCTCAATCCTGCAAACATTTATACCTAATTTTAATAAAAAAACCAAGTCCCCATTGAAGTCAATGGGCCTGGTTACATGAGTCAAATTACTCACACACCTAAGCGTTTGCAGGATCGGGGCCTAAAACCATAAACTGAGGGTACAAAGTGCTGTCAAATGCACATAATAAACTGGGGGAATAGAGAAAATTCTCTTTCTTTCTTTTCTTTTTGTTACAATAATCCAAAGTGTTGCATGTAACTATAGTAGATCTACAATTTTCAGAGAGAAATGTGATTTTTTTCCCCTCAAGTTGGAGGTGCCCCTTTAAAAAGCATCTTCTTTGGAAAGAAACATCTAGTTACAGCCACGTCAATCATTTTTGGTGGATTTGGTGCATTGCAAATTGCTATCCTAAAAAGTACCTTAACTTGTTCACTGAATGGAAACAATTTTGCAGTGTGTTTAAACTTCATCAAAAGAAGTGTTTTAGAAAACAAAATGCCAACCCATCTTTAGGGTTATCATTTGTCAGAAAAGGGAATATAAATTAGAAAATTCAGCATGGCTGTTTTTGACTTGATGTTTTGACCTTTTTAGTTTTAATAGACCATAAGTGTTGAAAGAGAGTACCTGTTGCCTTGACAGGATATTATAACTATTAGACTGAAAGCTAGCTAGAGTCCCAAAGTGCTTGTGGTTTACAGTTTTATTGTAATGTCAATAATAGCTGCAGTGCTAAAACATGTAATGATAATGAATGTGATGGGGTGTCCACCCCACACATACCCTGGAGGGGTTAAAGTGCTAGCTGGGTCAATTAACTCCCCAGGCTGCACCTGGAAGAGAAGAAAGGGAGCAGGGACTAATTAGAGGAGACTCAACTGGATGGGAACAGGCGGGGTCTCTATAAAGCCCAGAAGCTGAGAGAAAGGGAAGTAGTTTACAGTTATGCTCTTCCTAGGAAATGGGAGATGTGTTTGGGGCTACAAAAGCAAGTATAGTTCCTTCCTGGGAGTTTGAGTTGGCAAACTCAGGGAGAGCCAGAAAGGCTCAGGGGAAAAGTTGCAAAGTATGAGATAGGGCAGACTTTGGCTGCTTATGAGAGGACCCCTGAGCTGGAATCTGGAGCAGAGAGTGGGTCTAGGTCCCCTCTCAGCCTCCAGGGGGGAAGAGTGGTATAGATCAGTCAGTGGAGAGTGGACTTCCAGGGACAGTTTGTGCTTGATGACTTTGACACGCCCAGAAGGGGGAAACATGCATAGTGACCTGGTTGGAAGCCTAAGTTGTGAAGAAGGCTCCCCTGGAGGTGCAGAGGCAGGTGGAGAGATTGCCAGAAGACGGTGCATCCCCTGAAGGGAGCCAATCCCCTGAGTAGCCAGGAGGAGGTGCCCTTGGTAGTGAGTGGACCCTGTGACAATGAATGATGTTGCAGGTAGCAATGCTGAAAATTAAGACTGCTTGACACACTTCCTTAGAGAACCAAGTTTTCAGTTGCTTATAACTTTGCCAAACTCACAAATTTTCCATGCTAGCACTCTAGCGCCTTCATGCTTTAGAACAAAGGCTTAAAATTTGGTAAGGGTTGCCCTAGTTCAGAAATGTGTCTTTTGCCATCTCTCTGAAAATCCATCCAAATTTGGCCAAGTTATAATACTTTGAAAAATCTGTTTGCACATGCTCAGTAGGAATTTGTTTGAGTTTAGCTGCTTAAGTCACCAAAGATTCCATCTGTACTGAGCATGCTCCATCCCATGGCTACAGAGGCTGAGCAAGACTTTCTCTGCAATTGTTCCTCCCAGAGCTGGAATGATTGTGGTGCAGGGACAGAAAGCATTTCCAAATATTGATTCAAAATTAACCATTTTGTTTCAAATTTTTCCATTGAAAATTTTGAAAACTTCATTGAAATCAACAATTACTTTTGAAACACTTCAATTTTTTGGAAAACCCATATTTAATCAGGAAGGGTTTTTTGGTGGTGGTTTTTTTTGTGGGTTTTTTTTTTAATGAAAAACTTTATATAGTTAAAACACCTGCTGTATTCATGCTAATGGCTTATCACTTGGGGCATCTACACTGCTGCTGGCAGTTGCTGAAATAAAAATACTAATTTTGCTAGGGTAGAGAACCTTTTTTGCTAGTGTAGATGCCTCTCTAGTGTTCTTAAGTATGTATTGTGTATCTATTCCTGCTCTATTCAGTTAGCATAAAACACAACCAAGGAAACAGCAGATCACATTAATGGGAACCTTTTCCTACCCCTGTGCATTGTAACCTGAGAGTGGAAGAGTAGGCATCACTCTTTGTGGGCATGTGAGAATAAATTAGTGGGGCTCATCGTCAGAAGAAAATGTGATTTCTTAGAAATTGCAAATGATCTTGAGTTAGATGGGTCTTTTTTAGTCATGTGTGGTGCAAGTGTTATATTCTAGTGGGATGGGTCGGGCTAAGGAAAGAAGAAATGGAATTAGGGAAGTGGCACCTTAAAAAACCCACTTCTTCAGAAAGCTTATGCCCAAATAAATCTGTTAGTCTTTAGGTGCCACTGGACTCCTTGTTGTTTTTGTGGATACAGACTAAGGGTACGTCTACACTACCCGCCGAAATCGGCGGGTAGCCATCGAACTATCGGNGGAAGTGAGAGGGAAGGTATGTAAATGATGGATGATGTGTGTCCTAATGAACACAGGAGGAGAAGTTACTGACGAGCAGGTGGAGATGTATAACATTCCTTAATTGGTTTTCTCCTTTCTCCTCTAAAATGAACATTCAGAGGATCCATCCCGCTCCTGAACCCCCTGCCCTCCATGTATCTGCTGTTCTCTGAAAGCCATTCATTTTGTAAGGGAAAAAAATACAATTGTCTAGCATTTGTGTGACTCAAGATTTTNTGCTACCCCTCTGATAATTAGGGAAGTGAGAGGGAAGATATGTAAATGATGGATGATGTGTGTCCTAATGAACGCAGGAGGAGAAGTTACTGACGAGCAGGTGGAGATGTATAACATTCCTTAATTGGTTTTCTCCTTTCTCCTCTAAAATGAACGTTCAGAGGATCCATCCCACTCCTGAACCCCCTGCCCTCCATGTATCTGCTGTTCTCTGAAAGCCATTCATTTTGTAAGGGAAAAAAATACAATTGTCTAGCATTTGTGTGACTCAAGATTTTTATTTATGCAGTTACAAATTGTTCTTTTCCTTTTCTTCTCATTGGAGAGTGGATCAATGGATAGCTATTCACTGCTCTAATGCTGTCATTACACATATTCAGCTCTGGTAGCCTTATCAAAACTCTACAGTCTCTACTGGTTGCATTTCTTTGTAACGCATATTTCACTAAAACGAAGATTTTGATTTAAACAATAACATTTGCTGCTGAGAAGAAACCCTTTTATCAGCAAAACATGAGGGGGAGGGGAAAGATTTAATATAAACATAACTTTCCTATTTATATATAATGAATTTTACCATCTGTGTGCTCCATCATTCTGCATTTCCATCTCTTCATCCCTTAATGATGTGACACTGAGACCAATCCTTAGTCTAAGTCTACTTAGAGGTCCTATTACTCCTAAGGTAGAACTCCCATTACACTGAGAGGGAATTTAGCTTCCCCCAGGAAGGATCAGCTTGTAGGACCTGATCCAAAGCCCACAGAAGTCAATGGAACTCAATGGAAAGGCTGAGTGTGTGAATTGACAGCATTCACTGTTTTAATATTACCTAAACATAAATTAAATCTTTNCCAGTTCCTTATATCTCCTTGTCAAGTGCTGGAAATGGGCCATTTTAATTACCACTACAAACACTTATTTTTCTCTCCTGCTGACAACTGATCACTCTCCTTATAATGTGTATGGTAACACCCATTGTTCCATGTGTATATATATATATCTTCCTTCTGTATTTTCTATTACATGCATCCGATGAAGTGAGCTGTAGCACACGAAAGCTTATGCTACAATAAATTTGTTAGTCTCTAAGGTGCCACAAGTACTCCTATTCTATCCACTGATAGCAACAATTCCTGGTCCCCCACTAAATCTGACTTAATTTCTCATGGCTTTTCTTGAAAGGTGTGGTAGGGCTTGTCTACACTTGAATTGCTACAGTGGCACAGTATAGAATTCTTCCATCCACCTAGCACTGTCTACGCTGGGATTAGGTTGGCTTACCTATGCTGCTCAGGGGTATGGATTTTTCCTCAACTGTAACATAGCATTTCACTTTCACTGATATTTTTATCAGGACATCCTGAAATGGATGTTGTTCTGTTGCTGATGAAGACCTTGAAAGTGTGTTTATAGCATTCATAGTACCAAAGTGACTGACACTGCGCTTTTAATTAATCAAATACTCTAGAAGACTTTGTATCACTGTTGGCATCATGCTAGGTGACAGGGGTGAAAAGAGTGTAGAGACTGCCAGGTGACAATTTGCAGGCAATCTGATATCTGCAAAAAAGGAATTACTTCAGCAAAACTCTTTAGTTTCTTTGTAATCTTACTGTGCCATGGAAAAAATGTAAAACTATTTAAGATAATGATAAATTAATTTGGCAATTTTGCTCAGGCCCAGCATTTATTTGAGACTTTTAGAAAGTGGCAGCAGAGATAGGGATACATTCTCCTTCTCTTGGTTTGCTATAGATTTTTATCTCTTCTAAGACAAGATATCAATACAAAATAAAACACGCATGCAGTTCAGAGGCTAATAGCAAATGCATCAAAGATCTTCATATGTCAAAAGTATGAACAGGCTGAAAACCTATTAATGTCTTACAGACAATTTAGGGCTCTTAAAACTGCAAGCCCTGTTTTTGGAGATCAAGGTTTGATCCACTGGATAACTCTGGCTTCTAAGGTTTTCTTGCCTTAAAGTAGAACAATCAAATCCTTGCCTTATTGTAGGACATGATCCTGTGCAAAAGAAGCACAGAAGAATGAGGCACTGCATTGAGGAGGAAGTATTTTCTATAAGTACGCTTTCTTGAAAGGTCTAAAAAGAAGTCTTGTGGTAGCTAATGTTGACAGATTTTGGAACTTAATTCTTTCTTTACAGGTAATAACAAATAATTAGCTCTTTATAAGACAGCCCATATGCAGAGGCCTCTGGGTCCCTAACATTATATTCAAAATATAAATCTCTTAAAAAAATTTCTAAAAAAAGAACTAGAGCATAGAAGAGCAGGTTCTAAACCTATCTGAGTCAACCCAAGGCCCATACACCATTTAATTTCCACCTAAATCCTAATTTGCGGTTCAAATAGTATTTAGGCCTTGCCTTTGCCCTCTCCATAGGGGTGAATTTAGCCGTCAGTGCAGAGCTGGTCCACAATTTTGATAAATTTTGCTAAAAATTTGCGGAAAACCTTCCTTTTTTTTGGTGTAACTTTGTCAATGGTTTTTCACTTTTAAAAAGGCCATGTTACTGCTCCCTCCCCCTCTCTTTTAACCAGCTCTAGTGCAGGACAAATAGGGAAGAATAGAACATGGACAGTTCTGCAGAAACCCATCAAACTCCTCAGTCTTGGTTCTGCAGTTTACATTGTGGAAGGGAAGTTTATCACAGTACTAGGTACCAAACATCCCAAAACATTTGAATTTATCTTTAAGCTCCTTTCCATCTCTGGGTACAGCCTGAGAATTAGCTCATAGAATAAAATAAATTAAAGATGGAGAAGACCAGCCAAGTCATTTAGCATTCCCTGCAGTGTAGTCTCTATCTGCCTTCTTCTAGTGATCAGGCCTTTCACTAGTGACCATCTCCCATAGGATACCTCTTTTTCTTCAGTTTTCAATGGGAATTACCATGAAATTAACTGAACATGTGGACCAAATATGCCCAGCCCCCCCCCCCCCCCCCCCCCCCCCCCCCCCCCCCCCCCNACAGGCAAATGCATACTTCCCCGTGCTACCACAAGGTATATTTGGCAATGAAGTTAGTGACACAAATGAAATCTATATCAATATGTTAGTCTACAAGGGCTCAGTTTGGTGGCTAATGTGTCCCTTCATTTAGGATGCAAAACCCACCAATGGGAGCTCTAGCAGGATTGGTGTCTTGTCTCCTCTTCATACAACTGCAATTTTCTTTTTCGGACTTAGCTGTTTTTGTAATGTTCTCTCTCTCTCTCTCTTTTTTTTTAATCAGATTGTACTTACAGAGGTATTAAAGTGATATCCTAACTGTTTCACTTGCATGCAGTATACATTTAACTATCTTCTTCCATGTGTGTATTAGTCCATTGACCCAGATCCTCAGCTGCAGCCAAGGATCATTTTAATGCAGCTGAGCACAGGATCTGCAAAGGGGTCATAAGCCACCTTTATGCTTCTCTGAGCCTGGGTCATCTGGGCTCCATTACAGGCATAAACCAAAACAGCCCAACAGTTGCTTTAAAGAGCATCAGTTGCAAATGGCCCCAAGGGACCAATATGGCAGTCAAAGATCACCATGGTGCACTGGTCATGTCCCCTTTCCCCTGGATATAGCTATTCCTCTTATGCCAGCAACTGAGAGTGTTGGGTGGGTACACAGTGGAGAGCCACCCTACCCAAGGGGAATCCTCCAGTGGCTGGAGAATCTGGCCCATGATGTTAGGGTCCAAATACTATATATTTTTGTACTATAATGTACTGACTAAAATTGCAGCATGCTAATAGTCTAAATATAGTATGATGTGGCAGGTATCTTAGCTGCATATCACTGAGTAGGATTCAGTTTGTTTATATTCACATCTTTGCTAAATATCGCACAATGCACTCCTGCCTTGTGTGTGTGAGGGTATGAGCTTTTTGGGGGGGGGGTCCAACCTGCGGAAGTGAGAAGTGGAGATATTGCCTAATCACTTATTTCTCCAAAGCTCAAGCAGTAGATACTAGGGCAGGTGGACAGCTGCAAAAATAGTCTTTACAATTTTTTTTCCACCCAGAAAACCTCTTATATTGGCAATATTCCCCAATGGCTCATTTTAGCTAAATGGTCCCTTTATGCTGCCAAAAGATTCCACAATGGAACATAGACCCTGCCCCAAGCACTTGAAACAAATTTGGAAGCAGACAGGAAAAGCATGTAGTAGAACTGTGACATGCTCTTGTTTATCTGTTCCACCTAGAAGATATGTTGAACTAGGAGAAGATTCCATTTGGTCTTCACAATTTGCTCTATGTAGAATGTGTTGTCATAGTCCGGTTTATATGTCACTTTGATCACTCTATATGTGACCTATTAGTCCTCATCCTCAAAGGAAACTTGCACAACACTTTGAAAAATGAGCCTGCTAGACACTAAACATCATAGTCTTGATAAAGACTGGATTTATGGTTTATTACAAAATCTGTAAGCCACTAACCCCTCTTTTGTCCTATGACTACAGAGGTGTTAATGGGCCACCTCACCTTGGATGGTCCCTTAGAATATCTTATACTTATATTAAACTATGTTTGATCTTGTGTTTAGGTGACACTTAATTCTCTAATGTAGACATAGCCTAAGTCAACTTGAGTTACACTGATCATACGCCATTTTAATTACATCCATTGTGCATGGTCACACAACACTCCTTGTATTGGCGGATTGAGGCCACAGTCGTTGCTCTTGCATCGACAGAGCACTGCATCATGGGTAGCTATCCGACTGGGTGCAACTCATCACCTTCTGCCACTGGGAGCTCTGGGAACAGATCGCAGTGCATCATGGAGGCATACTCACTGTCAAATGATGCAGTTTTCTGTCCCATCATTCCATGGGCTTCCGACTTCATTTCGTGCTGTTTTTTAGCAGCCCTTGTAAACTGTGCACCCGCCATCACTGCCTGACTGCATGGATCCGGACCTGCTGACCTGTCTGGTGAGGAGCATTATGAACACAACGTGACTGGTCCTGCAGTATTCCATGAGCTGCAAAACAGAGAGAATCGGTGGTGCCTGCCATTCTGTCTTCCATGGAAACAAATAATTCAAGATTGCTGCTGGCATTCACAGAACAACTGCACACAGTGGACTGTCAGTACCATGCTTGGGAAATAAGCACTGAGTGGTGGTATCGCATCGTGATGCATGTATGGGATGACTAGCAGTGGCTGCAGAACTTTCAGATGCACAAATCCACCTTCCTGGAACTGTGTGCAGTGCTCGCCCCAGCACTGTGGCACAAAGACACCAGAATGAGAGTTGCCCTCACTATGGAAAAGCGTGTGGCAATTGCTGTGTGGAAGCTGGCAACTTCAGACTGCTACCGATCAGTTGCAAATCAGTTTGGAGTTGGGAAGTCCACTGTGGGGATTGCGGTGATACAAGTGTGCAGGGCCATTAATCGCCTCGTGCTACAAAAGACTGCAACTCTTGGTAATGTGCTGGAAACAATTGATGGTTTTGAGGCAATGGGATTCCCTAATTGCGGTGGGGCTGATAGATGGAACACCCATGCACGTTTTGGCCCCTGACCATCTTGCGACGGAGTACATCAACAGAAAGGGCTACTTCTCCATGGTCTTGCAGGTGCTGGTGGATCACTGGGACTGTTTCACTGACATCAGTGCAGGGTAGTCAGGGAAGGTGCATGATGCACACATCTTTTGGAACACTGGACTGTATAGAAAGCTGCATGCTGGGACTTTCTTTCCAGACAGTAAAAATCCAATGGGGGATGTGCAAATACCCATTGTGATCCTGGGAGACCACATCTACCCCTTGCTCCCTTGGCTCATGAAGCCTTACACTGGGAACCTTGACAGCAGCAAGGAGTGCTTAAACAACGAATTCAGCAGGTGCCAAATGACTGTTGAATTTGCATTTGTCAGATTAAAGGGTTGCTGTTGCTGCCTTTTTGGCAGGCTAAACCTCAATGAGGAAAATATTCTGATGCTTATTGCAGCCTGCTCTACTGTGCATAATATTTGCGAAGCGAAGGGGGGAAAGTTTTCTTCCCGGGGGTGGAGCGCTGAGGTTGATTGGCTGCTCAAAATCAGCCGCCAGCCAGATACCAGGGCAATTATAGGGGCACACAGGGCCGGCGCACCCATTAGGCGACCTAGGCGGTCGCCTAGGGCACTGCCATTTTGGGGGCGGCGGCGCCCTGGCCGCCCGTTGAAATTTGGGGGCGGGACCTTCCGCCGCCGCTGTCGGGGGCGGCATTTCGGGGGCGGGACCTTCCGCCGCCTAGGGCACCGGAAGAGCTGGCGCCGCTACTGGGGGCACAGCAGGGGCCTATTTGACTTAGAGAGGCTTTGAAGGAACATTTTGACAATGACTCCTAGAAATGTGTCTTTATGTGATGCATTGGGCCAGGCATGTTTACTTACCGCCTTGAGTGATCCCTGTAGTGCTTACTTCCTGAGTACTAACGTACTGAGCAAATATTTTTGCCTTTAGCCACGGTCTTTGAATGTTAGTGCTGACTATATGTATGAAATAAAACTTGAGTCTTTGTGTCAAAGATTCAAGTTTAATAACAGGACAAAACACAAACAGGTCAAACAGGACATGGCAATGAGAAACAGGGCAGAAGCTAGGGCTCTTACAGCTGGGGTCTGTGCTGGTAGACGTGGTCCATCCCGACCAGACCTACTTTGTCCTGCACTGTACCGTCTTTGATAATCTTTATTTGGTCAGGATCTCCTCCAGCTCGGGTGTAGGGATGGTCTGTCATTCGGCCTCCTGTCCATAGAGCAGGCGAAGGTGTTTGACAAGGTGGACCATGGGTATCTCCTGGGCACTCTGCAGGCATTTGGCTTTGGGCCCTGGTTTGTGGGCTTTCTCCAGGTGCTGTATGCTTCCATGGAGTGTTTGGTCAAGCTCAACTGGACCCTGACCAAACCTGTCAAGCCAACTTGCCCAGTGCCCACTTGCCCACTGTCAAGCCAACTGTACACTCTGGCCACCATGCCCTTCCTCTTTCCTCCACAGGAGATTGACAGGTTTGATGTTCTGCAATCCAGAGTTACAGGTGGTCCTGTCAGCATATGCTACTGATGTACTCCTTGTGGTGCAGGACTCAGGCCGACCTGGTGTAGGTGGAGGCCTGCCAAGCTGTCTACGTGGTGGCCTCCTCCACCCAGGTCAACTGGGTCAAGAACTTTGGCCTGATGGTCGGGGGCAGGTGGTGGGCAGGCTCCTTACCACCTGCGCTCCAGGCCATCCCATGGAACGCAGGTCTGCTGCTACCTATCCGCCACCCATCTGTTCCTGTCAAAAAACTGGCACAACTTGGACAGGGTGGCTGAGCAGCTGCAGAGGTGAACAGGACTGCTCTGGTGCCTTTCCCTGCAGGAGCTGACACTAGTGCTTAACCAGCTGGTCCTGTCCTTGCTCTGGCAGTGGTCCAATGCCCTAAGTCCCGCCCCAGGTACCCTGGCCGTCCTCCAGAGGCTAAGTGGAGTTATTTTGGGCAGGGCTGTACTGGGTTTCTGCGGGAGTTCTGAGTCTCCCCCTGGAGGAGGGGGGGACAGGGTGTGCTCCGCCTCTGCAATCAGGTCCATGTCTTATGATTCCTGATTTCAGATTTGTGTCCATTTATTCTTTTGCGTAGAGACTGTCCAGTTTGGCCAATGTAAATGGCAGAGGGGCATTGCTGGCACATGATGGCATATATCACATTGGTAGATGTGCAGGTGAATGAGCCCCTGATGGTGTGGCTGATGTGATTAGGTGATGTGATATGATGATGTCACTTGAATAGATATGTGGGCAGAGTTGGCATTGGGCTTTGTTGCAAGGATCGGTTCCTGGGTTAGTGTTTTTGTTCCCTGGTGTGTGGTTGCTGGTGAGTATTTGCTTCAGGTTGTGCTCAAATAAATGTGTTAGTATCTAAGGTGCCACAAGTTACTCCTGTTCTTTTTGCAGATACAGACTAACATGGCTGCTACTCTGAAACCAATGTCAAAAAACATCTGCTTCATCACACCTTGTAATAAATAATAATCACTGCAAAAAATCATTGTAGGTCCAGTGGCCATTGCCATTTCTCTATTGATATAAAGAATATATTTGTATTTTGAAATGAACATCAATATTTTGTAACTTGGGCCCAAAGAAAATTGCTTATAATTTAAAATCTTCTAGTGAGCCTGACTGAACAATGGCGTACCAATGCAGGTTAGCTACTAAGCCCTTGCAAAAGATAAATTCTTATTATTGATTGGTTTTAAGAGAAGGGGTCTGTCTTAGAGCATGAGGATCCTCTCTCTCACCACATGTCTTTATTTTAGATTTGTTGTTGGTCAAATATTCAACAAATAAGTATTCACCAATTTATTTCTTCTACAGCTTGTGCATTGAATGCTAGCGTAATAGCAATTGATGAGTTACTCAGTAACCGTGCCTAGCACAATGGGGCCCCAATCTCAGGTCAGGTCTCCAGATGCTACTGTATTACAAATAATAAGAATAATGTTAGTATGTGATAATGGTCAAAAAGTTCAACTGTGAGCCTTACTTCACTCAGAGCTGTAAATGTTCACTTCCAGAAATTGTAATTTAGCTCACGGTTAGATTGTGCAGCTATTACACTCATTTAGCCCTGGTCTACACTACAGGGTTAGGTCGAATTTAGCCACGTTAGGTTGATTTTATAATGAATGGGTCTACACAAGCAACCCCATTCCATCAACCTAAAGGGCTCTTAAAATCGACTTCTGTACTCCTCCCCGGCAACCTAAAGGGTGCTAAAATCGACCTTGCTGTTGCAGTTACTTTCACGGAGGGAGGGAGGGGAGAGTGACGACATGTACCCAAAACCACCCACGACAATGTTTTTGCCCCATCAGGCATTGTGAGCTTACCCATAATTTCAATGGGCAGCGGAGACTGCGGGAACTGTGGGATAACTTCCCACAGTGCACCACTCCATGAGTCGATGCTAGCCACGATAGTGAGGACGACTTAATGCGCTTAGTGGGGACGTACACAATTGACTGTATAAAATCGATTCCTAAAAATCGACTTCCATAAAATCGACCTAATTTCGTAGTGTAGACATACCCTTAGTGAGCACATTAGAGGCTGATCCAAACCCCACTGAAGTCAGCGGGAATCTTTTGGATCAGACTCATACTTGCAGGAGTTGTTCCATTGACATCAAAGGAACTATCCATGTGAACAGCTTAACGGCAGTAAATCGGGCGGCCCGGATAACCTTCATCCTAGAATATTAAAGGAATTGGCGAGTGAAATTGCAAGCCCGTTAGTGATAATTTTTAATGAATCCCTAAACTCGGAGGTTGTACTGTTTGACTGGAGATTAGCTAATATAGTTCCTATATTCAAGAAGGGGAAAAAAAGTGACCCGGGTAACTACAGGCCTGTTAGTTTAACATCTGTAGTGTGCAAAGTCATGGAAAAAATATTGAAGGAGAGAGTAGTTACGGACCTCGAGGTCAATGGCAATTGGGACAAATTACAACATGGTTTTATGAAAGGTAGATCGTGCCAAACCAACCTGATCTCCTTCTTTGAGAAGGTAACAGATTTTTTAGACAAGGGAAATGCGGTGGATCTGATATATCTTGATTTCAGTAAGGCGTTCGATACGGTACCGCATGAAGAATTACTGGTTAAATTGGAAAGGATGGGGATCGAAATGAAA
>QXTE01000026.1:5126109-5152629 GCA_003942145.1 Platysternon megacephalum | reverse complement strand
CGGTTGGCTGGCTGGCCGGCGGGTGGGCGGGGTGGTGAAGGGGCCAGTGGCAGGCTGGGGAGTGAGGGTGAGCCGGGGGCAGTAGGCGGGGGCAGCAGCAGAAAGTAAGAGGCCAGGCAAGTGAGCTGGCGGTGTGGTAGCGGGGGGTGAGTAGGTGAGCCGGGGGGCTGAGGAGGTGAGTGGGTGGGCAGTGGCGGGGGGGCAGGTGAGCCGGCAGCAGGGCGGGGGGGGGCTGAGGAGGCGGGTGGGCAGTGGCAGGGGGGCAGGTGAGCCAGCGGCGAGGGAGGGGGGGCTGAGGAGGCGAGCGGGGGGGCTGAGGAGGCGAGCGGGGGGGCAGGTGAGCTGGCAGCGGGGGAGGAGGGCTGAGGAGATGAGCGGGCAGGGGGGCAGTGGTGGGGGGGCAATTGGGAGAGGGAGGTTTTTCTGTCACTACACCGGCGGCTGAGGAGGCGAGCAGGTGGGCAGGTGAGCCGGCGGCGGGAGAGGGCTGAGGAGGCGAGCGGGTGGGCAGTGGCGGGGGGTGAGTAGGTGAGCCGGGGGGGGGCGAGGAGGCGAGCAGGCAGGCGGTGGGGGGGCAATTGGGAGAGGGAAATGGCAGAATGCCCCCGACGGTCCCAAATGTTCAAGTAACTGCCCCAGGGTGGTAAAGAAAACGGGGTCATTAAGGCTTGACAGTCTCTGGGGGGAATCACTGCTAATCCCAGGACCAGACAGGCTGCTGTGTTTGGATCAGGGGTTCTTCAACTTTTTCATAGTGTGGAAAACTGGTTAATGCAGGGACTGCCTCATGGGTTCATGTGCCTGTCGTCACTGCGCAACTGCTTCCATGGAAAAGCCACCTTAGGAGGACGTTTAAATGTATATTTAGCTTCTTTCTATCTCACATTCAGAAGAAGCTGGCCCCATGTGCACACACCCAGCCCTCTGGACTCAATCCCACCACACTTTGGGAACCTGTGCAGCCGAGTCTGTCCCCAGCAGTGCAAAGGCAAAGTGAGGACAGGATCAAATCAAATGTCCATCCCCGCATTAGAGAAGAGAGTACTATGACATACTGCACATAAATCCGAACCACTTCGTTAGCTGAGGAGTTAAGCTGTAAATTTTAGAGGAGCCCAGTTAAAAGCCAATCAACAAATCTCACTTACAAATACTCGACAGCTTCCCTAAAAACCCAAAGGCAGGACAGTCTAGAAATGAACAGTTCATGGATCCAACCCCACAGCCGTATCATTCTTCCCTGTTCCTCACGATCCCACCTGCCCTGCCCTGCCCCCAAGAATCCTAGCCACATCCCACCCGATCCAGGCCCCACCTCTTCCTCTGCAGAGCAGCCCTTGCCACAGACCCAGGACTCAGCAGAAAGGCAGTTTAAATAATTTACAGAGTCAATGTTATAAACATGACACAGGTCTTTGTGATCCCCCAGCGCTCCCCCAGTAACACCCAGAGGCCCCCGTCCGACTCAGCCAGACACCTGGTGTTTGGGGCCAAGCCATTTTGGGGGTAGGAAGCTAGGAAAATGTTCAGAAAGGGAATGATGGATATTTGTGAAATACCTTAATTGCAAAACCCCTTTTCTGAAGGTTACCAGACCTCCCAGACAAATCCTACCTGGCCTAGGAGAGCTCAGGGGATCTGGTAACTTTTTGGAGAAGTTACACGGAAGTTAAAAATGAATCTTAGTTGTAAGTTAGGATCAGTCTGAACTATGGAGTGGCTACCACTGGCCCATTACATCCGGGTGAGCGTCTCTATAGCAGCATTGGGCCTGATCTGGTCTGGCTCCCATCCCCTCTCCAAGGGTTGCAGCTGTCTGGAGGTGCCTGCCTTCCACGCCTTCCTCATTCACACCTCATTCATTCAACAGGGCAATCAATTACAAAGTGGGGGGAAGATCTTATTCTACTTCTAGCAAAAAGACATTTTTCTTTTACCTTAATTATACTACCTCAGGGGCCCGCTATAACATATTACCAAGGTTCAATACAAAGTCATGTAAAAGTTATACAAAAATGCATAATGCAGAGATTTATCTACAACTGCATTGATTGACTGCTGTGTGCAGTAATATAGTGACCCCTGGGTCTTTGAATGAGGCTTTATACTTGGGGGGGGCAAGCGGCGAGTCGGGGCCAAGCGGCGGGTGGGCAAAGAGGCGAGCAGTGAGCCAGCAGGGGTTCTAGGGGCGGGCATGGGGGTTTCTGGCAGGGGAGGGAGGAGGTGAAAGGAGGTGAGTGGTGGGTGGGGGACTGACTAGGAGGGACGCAGCAAGCCAGCGGGGGGGCTAGGGGGTGAAGAGGGGTGTGATGGTGGGGCCGAGTGGGGAGGAGGTGGGGCCAAGCGGGGAGGGGGTGGGTCCTATTTTACTGCTGTGATCTGGTCACCCTATGCACGCCGTTTCTTTCCCCCTCTACACCAGAGGTCTCCAAAGTGGGGTGCACAAGAGGATTCTTGGGGGTGCACGGCAGGAGGAGCGCTTCGGGTGGGAGTCCGAGCGGCTTTTTTTTTTTTTTGCTTCGTCATGAGTTCGGAAGGGAGTCCGAGTGGCTTTTTTTTTTTTTTTTTGCTTTGGCGCAGCAGGGGGTGCATGCTCAACATTTTTTTACTGATGGGGTGCACGATCAAAAAAGTTTGGAGACCACTGCTCTACACTACAGGCTTCCACACACTGTCAGTGCCTTCCTAGTGTGCCATACGCCGTGAGATAGCTCTTCTCTTTGTGTGTGACTGTGAGTGTTTTCCTTGTGTGTGAATTTATTCAACAGAATCTTGAGCTTCATAATGGATACCATGAGTGAAAAGAAAAATAGAATCAGAGCACAGAGTTTTCAACACTGAATGGATGAATAAATACTTATGTACTGTTTCTAAAGACAAAATACTGTGCCTCGTGTGTCGCGAAATGTTAGCCGTTCCGAAAGACTACAACCTTCGGCGTAGGGTGACCAGACAGCAAATGTAAAAAATCAGGACAGGGGGTGGGGGGTAATAGGAGCCTATATAAGAAAAAGACCCCAAAATCGGGACTGTCCCTATAAAATCGGGACATCTGGTCACCCTACTTCGGTGGCACTTTGAAACTAAACATCCCAATCTCGCCAAATTGAACCCAAATGAAAAAATAATGAAAGCAGTCAGTTTAGTGAAAAACCTTAGGGGAGAACAGCAAATTTTTAAGAAAGTGAGCACTGAGAACGATACGGTTACTAAAGTAAGCTTTCAAATTTCTAAGGAAATTGCTGCTGCTGGGAAATGCTTCACAGAAGGCGAGTTTTTAAAAAAGTGTATGTTGATTGCTGTATCTGAGTTATGTCCAGAAAAGAGGGGAATATTTGAGAATGTCAGTCTATCACGCATGATTGTACAGAGAAGAATAGCTGACATTTCTACCAATCTAAGTGATCAGTTAAAGCAGAGAGTCAGTGATTTCTGCTTTTACTCCCTAGCTATGGATGAAAGCACCGATTTAAAAGACACTGCCCAACTTCTTATTTTTATTAGAGGTATTGATAAAACCTTTGAAATTACTGAAGAACTTGCTGACGTGCTCCATGACGGGTCGCACAACCGGAAAAGAAATCTCCAGTGAAGTGATAAAGTGCATGAGTGATAAGTCGGGATTAGATTTCACAAACTTGGTGGCCATTTGTACTGATGGTGCTCCAGCTATGTGCGGAACAAATGTTGGAGCTGTTACTCTTCTTGAAGGATTTATCGGGAGACAAATAACCAACCATCACTGCATTATACATCAGCAGGTTTTGTGTAGCAAAGTCTTAAAATTTGAGCATGTAATGTCAGTGGTAGTTTCCATTGTAAACTACATCCGCTCTAGAGGACTAAAACATAGGACATTTTGAGCCTTTCTTGAAGGGGTAGACGCCGAATGCAGCGACTTAATCTACCATATGAAAGTGAGGTGGTTGAGTCGAGGAAGAGTGCTCCAGTGTTTCGTTGCTTTGAAAGAGGAGTGTCGGAGAAAAACAGAGTTCTCACTCTTTTGGTTGGGTGCAGCAAATCAGATACTTTATTATCTCTCGCAATTGCGTGGAGGGAGAGAGCTGAACAGGTCTCTCAACAGGTAAACAATTACAGCAAGCATTTATACCTTTGTTACCGACAATAATGAGCAACAGCTGCATTTTGTTTATACATAGTTCATCCTGATAACTTATTTTTTTCACTTATTTAGACTCTAGTCTACATTTCATCTTATCTACACAAGGTCGCAACAACTTCTCACACAGTTCTTTCCCATTCGCCTCACACAATCCTCGCTTCTACAAATCTCGCGTTATTAGGGTTACAGCTAGCCTGACTCTTGCTCACAGCTAGCCTGTTTGCATTGACATCCCCTTCAAATCCCTGTCAGTTCTTTCTCTACTTCCACAGGAGGTAGCAAAATTCCTAGAAAATGGGCCAATAAAATTCCCTGAGCTTGAAAATGAGTCCTGGAATCAAGATCTCTTTTTCTTTTGTGATATCACAGCACACCTGAATGATCTCAACATTCAACTTCAGGGAAAAAAATCAACTTATATTTCAAATGTGTGCAGCAGTGAAAGCTTTCAAAATGAAATTGAAACTTTTCAGAAGTCAGCTGTCAAAAGGTGAAATGTGTCACTTTCCCACTTGTGCACAGCGTATCCCTCAGCACGAACACGCCGAGTTAGGGAAAAAAAAGCACATCAATCTTTTGATTGAAGAATTTGACAGAAGACTTACTTTGTCTAAAGAAGAAGACGTCCAGTTGAAGCTGATTGAAGTTCCCTTTTCTGTGGATCCAGAGGAAGTGCCACTAGATTTGCAGTTGGAAGTTATTGAACTTCAATGTTCGGCAGTTTACCAAAATAAGCACAGAGAAAGCAACCTGCAGGACTTCTACAAAAGTCTGGACGATGAAAAATACAAGAATCTTATCGAAGTTGCACTGAAAACGTTCAGCATTTTTGGAAGCACTTACATATGTGAACAAACATTTTCCATCATGAACATGAATAAAAACAAGCAACGTTCTTCTCTGACTGACGACCATTTGGAAGACATTATGAAAATATCCACTTCAAATATGACCCCCGAATACGACAAGCTTGTTGCCGAAAAGAGATGTAATATCTCTCATTAAATTTGCAAGGTAATTATGAAAAGTACAAATGTTTTCTTTCAATGGAACAGGTGTTTTTCATTTTTCCATGATTCATAATTTTTTTTTTAAATTGTTTGCTTTAATTGAAAAATTCTTTATAAAGTATCACCCCCCCCCCCCCACACACACACACACCCCTTCCTTTTCGGCCCACAGCTGTTTCAGTGGGGCGGCGCTGGGGAAGGAGGGTTTGTTTCCGCGGGGCGGGTGGCGCTGGGAGTGTGTGTGTTGTGTTTCAGGGGGGCTGGGGGGCGTATTTTGGTGGCGCTGGGGGGGGGAGGGTTCGGCCCTCAGTTGTTTTCTTTGGAGTAATATGGCCCTCGCCACTTTACGAGTTGTGCAGGCCTGATCTAGACCTTAATATTTGTTACCCCTCTTGTAGTTTCCTCTGTTGGGGATCAAGTGAGGCAGCTTTACAGGGCAGGATTTGAAATGTTCCTCTGTCACAGCCTGTATTATTGTTGAAGTACTCCCCTGCGAAACCCACCAGCTTGGATATATTAACTGAGTGACCTATGTGTGGTGTGGTGTTGTCACCTTTGTCCAGCCTGGCCTCGTCCGTCCCTCCACGAACGCAAGTCAATGCCACACCATTCTATTTTGTTGCGAGTATGTTCTTTCCATTTCTGGCCAAAGAGTTTTCTCATGGGATCAGCCCAGCGCATTTTCTGTCTGTCTAGCAGTCGCTTGTAATCTCTGGGGATCCAGTCACTGATGCGGGTTGTTCACCTATTGCCTTGCCTGTGGACTACATGACCTGCCTCTTCGCTTTGCGTCGTATATTGCCTGCACCACATTGGTCACCTCTGTACGCCTTCTGATCTCATTTGGTATATGATCATGGAGCAATATCTTACACGTTCACCTTTCCATTGCTCTCTGGGTGACTGAATTTTTCTTCCTCCGCTTTCATTATTGACCAGCTTTCTGCTCTGTATATCATTGCTGGCAGAACAGTGGAGTTGAACTGCCCATGAAGAAAAGGAAAGAACTGTTTATCATCCATTAGAGACAACTTTATTTTGTTGAAATTTGCCCACCCCGCCTTTCGCCCTACTGCATTCCCCTTTAAATGAGTTCTCTGCTCAGCTGCTGACCCAGGTAAATATATTTGTCAATTTCTTCTATTTCTTTCCCGTTTACAAGTGATGATTCCTTCTGCACAAAGCGCATTCTGCATCCACTTCCTCTTCGACGTGTTCACTTCCAACCCGATGTGCGGAAGTGTTTGCAGTTGCTGCAATTTGTTCTCCAGTTCTGCTGTGTCCTTTGCCAGTATTATACAGTCGTCACCAAAGAGAAGATTCGTTAACTGTTCTCCATCAATTCTGATTTCTTCTTCCTAGTTTAATTTCTTGAACAGCAACTCCAGTACTGTTGCAAACAGCTTCGGTGAGATTGTTCCCTTGTCTGACTCCTCTGCGTATAGTAATAATGCAGGGGACATTGAATAATGTTATCTCTGTCGAGCAATTGCGGTTAATTTCCTCCAGCAGGTCAATGTACCTCAGGTCTATTCAGATTTAATTGAGCACGTTGAATGCAGCGTTAATCTCTACTGAGTCAAATGCCTTTTTGTAGTCGACAAATGCAATACACAACGGTACTTGTATTCCTTGCATTTTTTGATAAGCTGCCGAACTGAGTGGATGTGATCAATTGTTGAATACCCTGAGCAGACACCAGCTTGTTCTCTGCTTTTGTGCATTTCAAGATCCTTCTTAATCTGAGTATGATGTGGGTGAAGACTTTATATGCTTGTGAGAGGAGTGTCATCAGACAGTAGTTGCTCAGTTCTTCTGGATCACCTTTCTTCATCAATAGTATTTTTGATTTCTTCCATGCATCTGGAACATGCTTGCTATTGATGTAGATGGTGAACCATTGCGCCAACGCATTGAAGAGTATCTTCCCCTGCTTTGAGATATTCTAGCCAAACATTGTCCACCCCCGGACTCTTCCCTCTCTTTGTTACAAACTGAATATTCAGTTTCTTCCCACATAACATCAGGAACTTCTTCTGTAACCTGCTGTCTTGACAGTGTACACTGGACATTGACATGTGAAGAGTAGAGATCATTGTAGAATTTTGTACATATTTGGTTCATCTTGCTCCTTTCCGATGTCCTTTCACCATTTTCATCTTTCAGCACTGCCGCGATAATCTGTTTCAGCCTAACATCCTCATTCTACCTTCTTCAAAAAGAACAGGAGTACTTGTGGCACCTTAGAGACTAACAAATTTATTTGAGCATAAGCTTTCGTGGGCTACAGCCCACTTCATCAGATGCATAGAATGGAACACACAGAAATAAGATATTTATACATACAGAGAACATGAAAAGGTGGAAGTAGCCATACCAACTGTAAGAGGCCAATCAATTGAGATGAGCTATCATCAGCAGGAGAAAAAAAACTTTTGAAGTGATGATCGAGATGACCCATAGAAGGTGTGAGGATACTTAACATGGGGAAATAGATTCAATTAGTGTAATGACCCAACCATTCCCAGTCTCTGTTTAAACCTAAGTTAATTGTATCTAATTTGCATATTAATTCAAGCTCAGCAGTCTCTCTTTGGAGTCTGTTTTTGAAGTTTTTTTGTTGCAAAATTGCCACCTTCAAGTCTGTCACTGAGTGGTTAGAGATGTTGAAGTGTTCGCCCACTGGTTTTTGAATGTTATGATTCCTGATGTCAGATTTGTGTCCATTTATCCTTTTGCGTAGAGACTGTCCGGTTTGGCCAATGTATATGGCAGAGGTGCATTGCTGGCACATGCTGGCATATATCACGTTGGTAGATGTGCAGGTGAACGAGCCCCTGATGGCGTGGCTGATGTGATTAGGTCCTATGATGGTGTCACTTGAATAGATATGTGGACAGAGTTGGCATCGGGCTTTGTTGCAAGGATAGGTTCCTGGGTTAGTGTTTATACTGTATGGTGTGCGGTTGCTGGTGAGTATTTGCTTCAGGTTGGGAGGCTGTCTGTAAGTGAGGACTGGCCTGTCTCCCAAGATCTGTGAGAGTGAGGGATCATCTTTCAGGTGAGGTTGGAGATCTTTGATGATGCGCTGGAGAGGTTTTAGTTGGGGGCTGAAGGTGACGGCTAGTGGCGTTCTGTTATTTTCTTTGTTGGGCCTGTCCTGTAGTAGGTGACTTCTGGGTACTCTTCTGGCTCTGTCAATCTGTTTTTTCACTTCAGCAGGTGGGTATTGTAGTTTTAAGAATGCTAGATAGAGATCTCGTAGGTGTTTATCTCTGTCTGAGGGATTGGAGAAAATGCAGTTGTATCTTAGAGCTTGGCTGTAGACAATGGATCGTGTGGTGTGTCCTGGATGGAAGCTGGAGGCATGTAGGTAAGTATAGCGGTCAGTAGGTTTCCAGTATAGGGTGGTGTTTATGTGACCATCGCTTATTAGCACAGTAGTGTCTAGGAAATGGACCGCTTGTGTGGACTGGTCTAGGCTGAGGTTGATGGTGGGATGGAAATTGTTAAAATCATGGTGGAATTCCTCGAGGACGTCTTTTCCATGGGTCCAGATGATGAAGATGTCATCAATGTAGCACAAGTAGAGTAGGGGCATTAGGAGATAAGAGCTAAGGAAGCGTTGTTCTAAGTCAGCCATAAAAATGTTGGCATACTGTGGGGCCATGTGAGTACCCATAGCAGTGCCGCTGACTTGAAGGTATATATTGTCCCCAAATGTGAAATAGTTGTGGGTGAGGACAAAGTCACAAATTTCAGCCACCAGGTTTCCCGTGATATTATCGGGGATACTATTCCTGATGGCTTGTAGTCCATCTTTGTGTGGAATGCTGGTGTAGAGGGCTTCTACATCCATAGTGGCCAGGATGGTGTTTTCTGGAAGATCACCGATGGATTGTAGTTTCCTCAGGAAGTCAGTGGTGTCTCGAAGATAGTTGGGAGTGCTGGTAGCGTAGGGCCTGAGGAGAGAGAGCCCACATAGCCAGACAATCCTGCTGTAAGGGTGCCAATGCTTGAGATGATGGGGCGTCCAGGATTTCCAGGTTTATGGATCTTGGGTAGCAAATAGAATACACCTGGTCGGGGTTCTAGGCATGTGTCTGTATAGATCTGTTCCTGTGCTTTTTCAGGGAGTTTCTTGAGCAGATGGTGTAGTTTCTTTTGGTAATCATCAGTGGGATCAGAGGATAATGGCCTGTAGAATGTGGAGTTAGAGAGCTGCCTAGCAGCCTCTTGTTCATATTCCAACTTATTCATGATGACGCCAGCACCTCCTTTGTCAGCCTTTTTGATTATGATGTCAGAGTTGTTCCTGAGGCTGTTGATGGCGTTGTGTTCAGCACGGCTTAGGTTATGGGGCAAGTGATGCTGCTTTTCCACAATTTCAGCCCGTGCACGTCGACGGAAGCAATCTATGTAGAAGTCCAGTCTGTTGTTTCGACCTTCAGGAGGAGTCCACGCAGAATCCTTCTTTTTGTAGTATTGGTAGGAAGGATTCTGTGTGTTAGTATGAGGAGTTGTCCACGGTGATTGAGAAAGCAGGTGGTGGAGATGTGGGGGGCAGGGGAGGAGAGATTAAGTACTGTTTTAACCATGTTGATGCTGAGCTGAGGAGATATCAGAGGGCCAGGGTGAGACTTATGCATTTCAGGTAAAGCTGAAACTTTGAAAGTTGCATTCTTAGTAATATCAGCAGCTGGCATGGGGAGATTTTTTTTTTTAAGTGGACAGTGGCTGTTCTCATTTTTATGGTACAGACATGTACTTGATTTGATCTCTGTGGAGACAATCAGTAAAAATCCAAACGTATATTTTCTCCTGATGTGTTACTGAAATAAAAAGTTTGCAAAGACAACAGGATTTCCAGAGCAGAACTCAATGTCCTCATTCATCATTTTCTTCATATTCAGTTATCTAGTCCTCCTACTCCTCCCCCCCCACCCACCCAAAAGAAAATAAAGGCCATAAGGCAAATGAATTATTCTACCCTTAATTTACAAACACCCCCCCTGAACATCTCATTTATATGAGGATACCAAGAACAGCAGAATAGGGTCCCAAATTTTCACATTCAATGCATAAAGGAAATGCTTTCTTGCTTAGCAGGACCAATATTATGTGTGTTTGCACATTTTCCTGAAAAAATGGAAGTTTTTTCCACAAGGTTTCTGTCTCAGTCTTAGAGATTCATATGGCTCCTATTACTGTAGTATCTGTGCACCCCATAATCTCTAAAGTATGTATCATCACAACCCCTTTGTGAAGTAGGGCAGTCCTCCTTTTCCCTCCTACATACAGAAAACTAGGCAATAGAGTGATAGTACTGTAGTTGGAGAGGATGGGTGGCTCAGTCGTTACGGTGATTGTCATTCAAGTCCCTTTTCTCCCACAGGCTTCTTGTGTGACCTTGGGCAAGTCATGCAGAGACAGATTTTGAGATGAATTTAGGTGCTGAAAGAGGCAGACAACCCCACTTAATAGCTTTAGGCCCATATATACCTCTCAAAATCTGGCCCATAATCTGTCTGTGGCTCAGTTCCTCATCTATTTAAAAAAATGGGGATAATAGCACTTCCCTACCTCAGAGGGCTGTTGTTAGGATAAATAAGTTAAAGATTGTGAGGTGCTCAGATACTATGGTAATGAGGGCTGTATAAGTATGTATCTTAGATAATTGTGGTAACCACAGCAAAGAAATTGTGCTACAGCTTCTGAAAGTATTGAACAAACACAGGATGTAAGTGAAACTGGTATAATGGTTGGTGGGGGTGGAGAGAAAGAACCTATTAAAAGGCCTTTTTCTTTACAGAAACAGTATTATTGCAGGTTTAATATTATTTCTACTAAGAAAGGCCAAACCAAACAATAGTCTTAGACTAACTGAGAAAAATCTTTCTTGAGCAGAATAAACCCAACTGGATCTTGATCAACGTTTGAAACATTTCTAATTTGATAGTATTTTTTTTTAATTGAGTTTTAAACTGTGGTAAAGAAGAAGTCTTTGTAACTGATCCTGTCCTATATTGAGGATTACCAAAATGAGGCCTGGAGTCTTGATGCTGAACAAAGAGCCATGCTTAAAAGAACCAACCATAAACATTTCACAGCTTGGAGCAAAGATCAATATAAACTGTTTACAGAGGGCACTCGAGAAACCATCAGATGCTGGAGTATTGTTCAACAGAAACATTTGAATTATTGTGCAGAATTCTTCACCAGTAACAGGAGAAGTTAATTTTTGTTTTCCTCTTGCAGAGCAAAAGTGTTCTTTTTAGAAAAGAAAAACCATTATTCATAGGGTTTGGGTTTTTTGACTGAAATTCTCTCAATGCCTTTAATATGGAATGTATTGATCACAAGAGGATAACAGTTTGAGAGAGATGCAAAGGGCTTGATCCACATTTACACTAAGCCCTTATAGAATTTAATGGCTTAAACATTTGTTCATTTATCCTCCTTTTCCAGAAGGGACTAACCTCCCCATCCCCACAGTAATCCAGTGATTAGGGCATTCATGTGGGAGACCCAGGTTCAAGTCCCTACCCCAAATCCGACAGAGGGGATTTAATTCTAGGTCTCCCATGTCCCAGATGAGTGCCCTAACCACTGGGCTATTGGGTATCCTGTGACAGATGGGCACACATGCCTACCAGCTCAGGCCCTGCAGGCAAGATTCTCAAACTAAGCATTCCCTTGGGTATCCTGCATTGGGGCTGCCCCAATTCTGGCTTGTGCTAGGGCTCTGAGCTGCTTGTTAGCTGTGGGGTGATGTCAGAACTTAGGGTATGTGCAAAACCACCTATGGCAATTTAGGTACCTTGGGGGCTAGCCAGCAGCTGAGCTGTGATTGACACTCTCAGTGGCAAACTAGAAATTCTCATTTCTTACGAAAGGAAAGAGAAGATTACATTTATGTGCAGTAGCAATTTCTATAAGTTCAGCTGTTTACCTTTTCCCCCATGATCAACAAAGGCATGAGAATAGGTAAACTAGCCCAGAACGTAACTCATGTGTATTTAAGTGATGTTGTTGTGAGATGAGCATATAAAAATGATCTGGAATCTAGCATCTTTTATTGTAACCTACAATGGCTGAATGGATCTTTTGGACAGGATGATGTTTATTTAGAAGAGGCTCCATAGTCCAGAGTAGCCCAACCTCTCCATTGTAGCATGCACCAAAAAGCCCCTTTGTGCAATTCCTGATACATTCACTGTAGTGGGGTTTGCAAGCTCCTGTATGCCACTGCCACAATATACAGAGGCCAAGGTATGGGACAGAATCTATCCTGATGAGTCAGTCTGGAAGTGGCAAAGTGGTCTTATAGTGAGGCTTCCTATCAGTTTAATTGAATGATATATCTTCAAAGTGAGAAGCATAAATCTTCTATCAAGTCAGAGTGCTTTGAATATATTAACAAGGACTCTGTATTGTGGTACTCGACATAAACCATGGCATTGTTGAAAAGAGTGCAGTCAAACTGTGGGGAAGAAAGGTGATACAAACGTGGTTATTTTGGGGATTTTTTGGACCTGTAATTCCCAGTGGGTGCAAAACCACCAATGTAGACAAGGCTCGGGTGTCTTTACTACCATGCCATCTAACCATGAAGTCTTTAAACGTTCAATGATGCTACTGCTGGTGGAGCTGCACCTGTTGGGAATTATCGGCCTGAAAAATCCTAGAACAGACAGGGCCTGAGAGACTCTGGTTTATCCACAGTACAAATATAACTGACTCAGGGGAAATAGTTATCACACTGTCCTTTGATCTGATTACAACACAGTTAAAATTTGTAATGTTGACAGGACCTAGCTTTCTCCCCGCATTAACTGGGTAGAAGGTCTTTTTATTTCTTGGGTATGCACTACTGTTTTAACCATGTTGTAACGGAGACTAGCTTTCACTTTGTTCTGACTCCACTTGTCACTGAGCCCTAACTGACTGCTTTAATCCTATTCCTGCTCTGCTACCATTATAGGGGACTACTTTAAAAATACTTTGATATTTAATGTCCTTCATGAACTGAGAATTTTTTTTAAAAAAATATGACTCCTCCATTGTTTGCATGTACCTTGGTTACACTGAAGAATTGCTTCTTTCTATGCAGAATTTGGCAATGTGGTTTTGTGATAATCTTTCATAGCAAAGAATGATTTGTTCTTTGCCATTCAGATTCAAAATCATTAATGTGCTGTGATAACTTGAATTTTTCTGTGTATGGAGCAAAAGCAAAGGGGGAGTCTTCCTTTCAAATAAGTTCTTTCCCCTTCTCTTTGTTAGAAGGAGTTTATCCGCTAAATCTGGAAGAATGTTGGTGATTACACTGAGTGATAGTGTTTGTGGCTATTTATTATTTATTTATTTATTATTATTATTATTACTGGTCTGCTGATGAAAAGGTGATATATAAGAGCTAGTTGATTGTTATTAGTTGAGCGATTTCTGAGTCTCCTCCATTCTGAACATTTGTGAGTTTATATTTCTTTCCATGTGCCATCAAGATGTAAATATGCCTATAGAGGAGAGACAACCACAACAGCCCAGACATCTAGGGGAGACCAGATACCACTGGCCATATACCTGAGATCTGCTGCCATTTCTACAGGTAGGACATACCATGGGGAAGGAGAAGAACTACTTTACTGGTGTTGCTCAGTCCCTATGTATATAGCTCCTCAGTCCTCCAGTTTAGTCATCACAGATATCATTACATACCATTTTGAATGCAATGCAATTCCATAAATAAAGGAATGAACAGATTAAAAAAAAACCTCTAGAAATCTATCCACCATATATTCAGCAACTATAGAAGGTGTTTTTATTAGAAGAATCTTATCAATCCATAGATACTACTATCAGTTTTTCTCTGCTCTAATTAGGCATCATATTTCATTGTATTGTAGAACTGACTTTTAGCAAACCAGACAAGAAATAAAGTGAAGAATATTTGGTATTAAAAGGAATTTCAGAACCAGCATGAGGAATTATGAATATATTGGAAACGATCTTGGAATTTAAATTTGACCCTTTTTGAAAACCAATGAAGAGTATTGTATACTCTGCATAATTATATAATGTAAACTCTGGCTTTTGGTGAGGTATGTGTTAGTGATTTTTCTTTTCTCCACTCCTCTCCCCGCCCCTGTTATTGATTGATCATTGGGGCGGGGGCTGGAAAAATAACTAACACCACTTCCCAATGTCTTAATTCAGCAAACGGCCACCAAGTTTTCGATTTGAATCAGATTATTTCCTTATTTAATTTACAAAATTCAGGGATTAAAAACTAAAAATTGAGAAACATAAATGTACTACAATTGATGAGTAACTTGTACTCCTTTTTTTTTTTTTAAGCCTGCAAAATTAAGACTTGTTTTAAGGATACATTTTTACTTCAATGATTTGATAAGGAAAAAATATTTTTAAATTCTGGGTTAAGCCCCAATCCTGCAAAGATTTATGCACAAATTTAACTGTGTGTACTGTGAATAGTCCCATTGAAGTCAGGCAAGTCAGTGCACAAAGTTAAGCAAGTCTGCAAATCTTTGCAGGATCAGAGCAATAGTTTCTAAAAGAGATGGTTTTAAAAAGATCATTCTCTTCAGGAGAAGAAATCAAAGCTTAAATCTGGTTTAGAATGGTTGTGGAATTGTTCCAGTGTTAAATTATGGATTTTAATGAAGATGAATTAAATTTGATGACATATGTCTGACTACATTATATAGCTTTCTCCTATTTATACTCTGGTAGGGAGTGTCTGTCTATAAATATTAAACATTATCTTAAAGAGTTACATGACTTCTCTTTCTTGCAAAATGTATTCTATGCAATTATAATCCATCCAGTCAAATATAGAGCTCTAGAAATGTGCATTTTATAGAATCCAACTAACTAAATTGACTGGGAACAAGAAAAGGGAGCAACTTATCCTGAAAAAAACAATAGTGATGGGATACTATGAAAATTATGATTTAAAGGGGTCTGTGTTCAATAAAAATGTTGCCGTGTTTTTAATGCAATTCAGACTCATCCACAGAATATTGAACCTGATTTTGACTCAGGAAAAACTCCCTTTGCCTGACAATGGAGTATAGGATTTGACCCATGTTATATTCCTGAAGTGTGGGGGTTATTGGGATCCAGGCCCAGACTCTGTTGTTCATATGGAGTTAATACACCCCAAATTTTTGGAACTGATTTCAAAAATTGATCTTTTTATGTATATGAAAGTCCATTATACATATCCACATGGAAGCAAGAGAAGAAAGGAAATGCTATGGGGCAATGAGGGAGAGGGAAGGATGAAAAGAGAACTATATTTTATTTGTGGGCACCAGGAACTGGCAATGGGTTCTGGTGGCAGCTAGTTCAAGAAAGCTTTGATCCTGGATAGAACTTTAGTGTACTGGGCTGGGGGAGGGGGAGATGTGTGTGCACGCATGTGATCATGTTGCCCTCTAGTGGCTAATCTACAGAGAAGTTAATGAACCTACTACTGGAACTGATCCAATTTCTATTGAAACTAATGGAAGTTTTTCCATTAACTTTAATGGGAGTTGGATCAGACCCATTGCCATCTGAGAGAGAGCTATTTTAGACAAAGTAGTAGAGTTTGAAGAGGAAGGACCAGCATTCTAGTTTGGTTCCCTAGGTATGTGACATGCTCATCCAGAATGGATGAGTTTTATTATTACAGTGGTGTATTATGTCGTTCAATCTTTTTAGTAATTTGAGTTAAAAAGAAAAATGCTGTGGAAAGACTGGGGTTTTATATTGGGTTTTTTTAACCCATTACAAAAAATAACTTGAAATTTATTTTTGGCTCCCACTCTTTGGGTGGGTTGTGGGGAAGTTTTCCTGGCTGCCTCTGGGCTCCCAGCTCCCTCTCTGCAGGAGACAGGGATGCCAACAGCCAATGCCAATCCTGCTCCTTAGGCAGGCCAAGAGGAGAGGAACTTTTGAAGTCGCAGCTGTTGGCTCCTGCTCTCCTGGTGGGTTGGAGGAAGAGAGCCATTGCCACTGCTCCTGCTCTTTGGGCAGGACGAATAGCATGCCCTGACTGCCACAGATCCCATTCTTCTTGAGGGTGGAAAAAGGGGAGGCCCATCTGCTACAGCTCTTGTTTCTTTGCTGAGCTGAGGGGAGGAAGCCTGCTGCTGCTACAGTTCTTGTCTGGGACAGAGAAGGGGACCCATCTACCACAACTTTCAGCTCTTGGGAGGCAAGGGACCCCAGAAATGGCATCTTCCTGCTCCTGTTGCAGTGGCAGGATCCCCTCCCCAAGACAACTCTTGACTGTTGCTCTTTGGGAAAATAGACTACTGATGCCACAGATCCCAGCTTTTTCTTTGTCAGGCTGGGGAAAAGGGGCCCTGCCTCCCCCACCTTGACTACAACTCCTGAGTCATGTTCTTTGTCAGTTAGGTCACCACCACCAGTCTGGGGTTTTGGACAGGCTTGCTGGAGCTTCTCTACTCTCCAGTGCAATGCTGCTGCTCCTCAGGTGCAGGGATATACATAGGGCTTAAATTCTCATATACTATTTCCCAAAGCACGCGCCCTCCCATTCGGGGCTCTGGACTTCAGCTCCCTGGGGTGTATCAGGGCTCACTCCCTATGGTGTGCTGAGGCTCACCCCACGTGTTTGAAAATATTTACCAGAGCTTTGCTCCAGAAGCTCCGGCTGAATTTAAGTCCTGGATATACACAGTATCTTATGTATCAGTGTCAACAGGATATTAGAGAGACAAAGTAGGTGAGGTGGTACTATGGTAGACATGGCTACAATGACACTGCATATACAGGATACACAGCAATGCAATGAAAGCTTTTACTACTGTTTTAAATGAAGCAAGCATTTCTTAACTGCAGAGCATCTGTTCTGGCCTGTTTATTAACCCCATTTTTCTGTAAATATTCCATTGAATTTCACTGGACTTGGAAGAAGTGATACAGCTTTGGGCACACGATACTGCTAAGTAGGTGCATCAGGAATCATTTTTGTCAGATTTGAAGACATGGCATGTTGATTAGACCACTCAGCTCAATCTGAGCCTGCTCAGACTCCTGAAAAGAATAGCCATGTCTCATCTGCCATTCTCAGAGGCTTAACGCAAGCCCTAATACTCCTTTAATTAATATCACACAATCTCATTTGCACAGTATCTCCTAGGAACATGATACTTATCCTTCCAAAGATCACAGTACAACCTATAAAACAACGTTGCACAGATAAAAATTTGGGGCCAAATTTTGCACTCACTTATACCAGCATAAATCTTGAGTAACTCCATTAACTTCAGTGGAGCTGCTCTAGATTTACATTGGTGTAACCCAAGAGCAGAATTTGCCCTGGTTGTGTGTGTGCACTATTGCATGCAGATGGAATTATTTTGAGAACTTGCAAATTCCCTGCAATTCACTGCAAGCCATCATCAGAGGTCACTGGAGATGTACACCGGTGAGTCTGAGCACTTTGAATTCCGTCTAGCAGTTTTCCTATGCAAACTGCCTATGGGAGATAGGGGTCATTAAAGGCTGCAAGATCAGCCCTATACTTTGGAGGACCACAATCCCTATGCTACCAGATACATAGCAATTGGATCATACTTTATTGCATTGGATTTTTTAAAATCCAGTGTAAATAAGACCTAGAAAAAGCTGTTGATGGAAATGTATATTGAGTTACATGGAATACTAGTGTCCAAGGTTTTTAAAAAAAAAAAGCAGACTGGAAAAGAGCATTAACAAAGGAAAGAGCATATTAAAAACAACGTGTATGTTGCAGGACAAAATGAACATATAAAACATATGTTGCAAATATTCATAGAGGGAAATCCTGGCCCAAATGAAACGGGTGGGAGTTTTGCTGTTGATTTCAATTTGCCAACGTTTTACACATCTTTTAAGGATAGAAGGGACCATTATAATAATCTAATCTGACCTCTTGCATCAAACTTCTAATGTCTGCTTAAACTTGAGCATATCTTCCAGAAAGCCATCCAATTTTGATTTGAAGACTTTAAGTGAGGGGAGAATCCACTGCATTGCTAAATTGTTTCAATGGCTAATTACCCTCATTTAAAAATGTGCACCTAGTTTGAATTTTTCTAGCTTCAGCTTTTAGCGGACAAAGGCATAACAAGAGCGCGTGGATAGGAGTCCTCTACTGTAGGTACTTATAGACCATGATCAATTGTGTGCAATATTTGGTTTTCTAGAATAACATTGCTTGTTATGATTACAGCCTTTTGTTCTAGAACAGCCCTTTTAACAGGCTGATAGCCTTCCCTGTGTTAATGTTAAGCTTGACCCTATTCCCACTGAATTCACTGGAGTTGAATTAGGCCCATTGTGTGTATGGCATTGTTCTATGGTTTTCCTTCAGAAGGCACAACAACAGATCAGCCAGAGTGACTGCACAGAACTGAAATTTGGAACATAAACTTTCAAATATGTCACAAAAAATGGAGAAAAATGCATGACCCTACCCAGCCCTTTCTTCTCTTCTATTTAATTTTGAAGAGACTACACCTCTGTTAATATCAAAGTATTGCGTCGTGGGGGAGAAGGTTGGAGACAATGAGTTAATATATATATTTGAGGGTTTTTTCCGCTTACAGGTATGATTTTACCCACTATAGCTTGGTGTACCTTTATGATGGCCAAATCTAATAACAAAATGGACAAAGTGGACCTACCCTTTCAAAGAAAATGTGCTGTTTTTCCTCCTATACACATCTGGAAGAGATGAGATTTGTGAGTTTGGAGCCTACCGTAGTGAGTTATTCATGGAGCACTTGAAACGTACCACTGCTCCTCACACCTCCTTAGGTGTCTTGCTATGATCAGAAGTATCAGGGGTGTAGGGTTTCAACTAGAGAGCGCCAGGCTTCAACTCTCGCACTACCACTGGTTTAAAGTGAAAACCATTCTCTTCCCCCTCCCCTTCCCAGCTTCTAGGTTAGCTAAAGGTCGCCTTTAATCTTGAATAAACGTCCCTCGTTGGCTAGCCCCTGAGGTCACAATCGCAGTCTTCCAGCATTTATCCGCTCTGCGAGCCCTGCCTTTTGCTTTGTCTTAGGTCAAGTGCGGATGTTTATTCCTGTTGTCTTCATGATATCGGCGTATGCAAGTCCTCACGGAATAAAAGCTTTACTCGGTGTAATCTTTTTTTTATGAGGAATCTTCCCCCCGAGCCCAGGGCGCTGGAGTCGCAAGAGTTAAAGGGAGGTGCTTGGGAAATTGGATGCTAATGAAGTCTAAGGAATGTTCTACATTAACATTCTTCCAGGCTTGCAGAGGTCAGTCCCCACTCCTGGGGAAGGAAACTCCTCTGCTCCCTGCCTGGCCCTTGCAAGCCGCCCAGCTCCAGAGAGCGTGGCCTTCTCAAGTGCAGCTCCGCGCCGTCTCTTAGGTAAAGCAGCTGGCTACTCACGGGCCCATCTAACCAGCCAAGCCCCACTTTGGAAAGAGTTTCCCCGGGGTTTGACACAGGCGGGTGGACGTACAGAAAATCGGAATGAGTGGGGAGGGAAGCCGTAGCTCTCTGCAGCCAGGGGTGGCGAGTGCAGAGAACCGGGGGGAACGTGCACTCTGCAAGTGGGGTGCGCCTGCTGCAAGGCAAAACACTGCTGGCCATGGCGCCTGGGCGCTGAGAGGAGAGCGGGTACAGGCACTGGGAGCCCCTGTGCGGTGCGCGGGGCTGCTCCCCCTGACCCGTTGCTGTCTCGCTCTTTCTCTTGCAGATGCGGCTGGAGATGCTGCGGTGGGCTCGCTGCTGCTGCTGGCTGGGTGTTTGCCTCTCGCTGCTGGGGGAAGGGGGAGGAGGCAGCGGCGCTGCCGGCTGCCGGGGCGCCCTGTGTGGCGGCGGCGGTGATAGAGATCCGCCCAGACAGCAGTGCCTGGGGCCCCGCTGCTCGGGCAGAGCCAGCCGCCCGTCCCGCTCCTTCCCTCACACCGCCCGCGGCAAGCAGGCGCCGAGCGCCCCGCACGCTGCCCCTCTCCCCGCCTTCCCCTCCAGGAGCACGGCCGAGCTCAGCCCGGAGCTCCCTGCCCCGGCCGCTAGGGGCGCCGGGGAGAGCTGCCTGGGAGGGGACTGCGCCGCCCGGGCCCCCAACGGCACCAGCCGGGACTGCAAGGGCATTGAATGCAAACTGCCCCCGCGGCTCCGCCACGGGTCCCGGCCGGGCAGCAGGGCTCAGTGCGCCCAGCAGGGAGAGGCCTGCCCGGAGCCCGCCCTGCTCAGAGAGGCAGAGCGAGCCGCCCAGTTCCTCGCGGAAGACTTCGCCTACCCGGCCTCGGAGCTGGGCGTGCAGCTCACCTGCGACCTCAAACCAGGTGGGTGCTGGCTTCAGAGCGAGGCGGGCAGGGTTTGAGCTGGGAGAGCCAGCCCGGGGTGGGTGTACTGTGCACTGGCCCCTGCTGCCCCTGTGCTGAGGAGACGGGAGTGCCACCAGTACAGTGACTTGGCCTGGGGAAGCCTGTGGCCTGCATAGGGTAGGGCCATGAGCCCAAGTGCCTGTCTCCAACACCCAGCATTTGGCACCCTACCTCTCAGCTAGGCCAGGGTCCAAGCTCCGCATTTTCTTAAGTGCCCCTTAGGATTGGAGGTGCCAGACATGAGACACCTAGGGCCCGAATTTCAGAAGTGCTGGGTGCCCACAGCTCCACTTGGTGTCAATAGGGAGCTGAAGGTCCTCAGCACCTCTGGAATTCAGGCCCAAAGTGTGTGGGGCTGGATGCCCCAATTCATGGCCATTTGAAAATTTGGGCCCAAATTTGTGGCCCTAGTCTTTAAAAGCGGGGCAGGAACTATCTCTCTTTTCCTCCTCCCCACACTCAAATAAGGGAAGCAACAAAGGAGCAGACAAGGAAGCCTGACAAAATAGGAGATCAAATGTTTTGTACCAAGTGTAAACGTTTTCTTGCATCCGAAGAAGTGGGTATTCACCCACGAAAGCTCATGCTGCAAAACGTCTGTTAGTCTATAAGGTGCCACAGGATTCTTTGCTGCTTTTACAGATCCAGACTAACACGGCTACCCCTCTGATACTAGTTTTCTATTTAGCTTCACAATCTGGTATTTCTGAAGTCTGTAATTTCCAGCAAGGCCAAACAAGGTTTGAGTAGGATGGAAATACATCTGCATCCTGAAGGAATGACTTGGTAATCGGGCACAGTTACTGTTGCCCACCGGAATCCTACGGACATTGACAAACTAATAATAATTGTTTGCATCCGAAGAAGTGGGTATTCACCCACGAAAGCTCATGCTGCAAAACGTCTGTTAGTCTATAAGGTGCCACAGGATTCTTTGCTGCTAATAATAATTGATAACTCATTTAGAGAGTGGAAGGATTCCAGGAGCACTTTACAACTATATTATTTAAAACACCATCATGGAAAGTCAACCACTTCTAGGGTGGAATTTGTCAATTTTTTAATGGTGGACAGCATCTTAGTATGAAGGTGAAGTATGCTGTATCCAATTGAAACTGCAGGGCAAATTTGGGCCAGCAGAATGCAATTTAGAATCAGTCCAGGATCTCTGGGCTTATATCTCTCCTGCAGTAAAAAAGCATCATGGGGTCTTTAATGGCCACAAAATAATAAGGACCTTGGTTAATGTCTCACCCGAAGGATCTAAAAATAGGGGAGAGTGATTTATTTTTATTACATGTTTTTTGTCAAGATTAATGGAAATTAGGAATTTTGTGTGTCAAGCTCCTGTGGAAAATCAAAGGGCTGAGACTAGGATAGTAAATTTTTGGAGATGCAGCTGAATAATTTCTGGGCATTCTTATTGGACATATTATGATTAAAAGCAGTCTTGAGTGGTGGAACCCCCTTATTCGTAGGCACATATTGAAATCATATCTTGACACCAACTATACAATGCGGAGTCTTAATTTGATTGGAAAAAAGGATATTTCAGCAAACCTCTTTGACCTATGTAAAGCTGCAACAGTTTGAGAATCCTATTGACAAACAAGATCACTTTGTTTAATTTAATTTAATTTTTTGTTTATTTTAAATACAAACTTCTCGTCCATTGAAGAGCTTAATTATACTTTCTGTTGTCCTAACGTTGTTCACTAGCAGTACCAAGCATAAAGTGTAGTGATGGGGCAGAGTTTAGGTCTATTGCAACTACATCTGGTGGGAAGAAAGGGTATGATCACTCATTACACACATGCATCCTGCGATAGCATTGGTTTTGACTGGATTATAACAACCGTCACTCTCATGAGAAGGGATTGCACAAAGGGTCAAAATTGTGTTTCCCAGGATAAAGGCAAAGGGCCTGATTCTTCTCCACTCACACTAGTGTAAAATCAAGAGCAACTCCACTCAAGTAATTTGACTCATACTCATGTAAAACCATAGTAAGTGAGAAGAAAATGTGGCCTGGAGGGTTTCTCAGGATCCATTTATACCAGCTAAGTGCATAAACAGTATCGTTTGTTGTGGATTTTTCAGCAAAATATTCCAGTTCATTGAAACATTCCTGCCAGTAGTTCCAGTATCAGTTTCAATGAAATATTGTCACGTCCAGGATAGCATTTCTGGTCACACCCAGGGAGACAGGCTCCTACCTCAGAATAATAAGGTGATTAGGGTACTCCTCTGGGATATCCAGGTTCAAGTTTCTGCTCTTTCTGATTCAGAGAATGGGACTTGAATGTGGTCTCCCAATTCCTAGGTGGGTACCCTAACCCTCAGGCTATAGTCAGTCTTGCTCTGGCCCAATGAATATGTAATTATTTATGCACAGTGGAACATCTCCAACAGGAGAGACTGAGAGAACTCCACCCCAGAATAGCCGGTAACTTGGTGGTTAGGGATATCGCAGACCCAAATCCCTGCTCTGGATGAGTTGAACTGGAACTTGAACCCAGATTCAAGTCCCTGTGCCTAACGCCAGGAGAAGGTTTGTGGCTGTTAACTCTGAGTGGAGCAGGGCTTAAGCCCCATCTCCTCAGCATTTTCTACCTTATAGTTTCAGCGGCTCCCTGATTAGTTTGCTCGCTTCTGTGAATTCCAGTCTTAGGCATCTATCTCTCCCCATGCATTGTACAGGGAGTCTTGGCACCTAACTCAGGGCTATGGATTCCACTAGGCAGCATGATACCTAAAAGTTAAGTATGACAATGCTGACCCTTGTAGCACCTCAGTCCCTTTAGTCCTTAGCGGCTCCAGCCACATAGGCAAAATGTTTTTGATAATAGCTCCTGGGCTATAGAATTCACTCCCTCAATCAGATCCTGATGAACTGCCAATCTTGATTTTTAGGGCAGGGGTTATCAACCTTTTTCTTTCTGAGACACCCCCCTCCCCTCCCCCAACATGCTATAAAAATTCTGTGGCCCACCTGTGCCACAACAACTGTTTTTCAGTAGATTATAAGCCAGGGCTGGTGTTAGGGGGTAACAAGCAGAGCAATTGCTCAGGACTCCACGCCTGAATCCATGTGGAGTCATGACACCATAGACTTCATGCAAAGGGCCTTCTCGTGGGATCCAGGAGCGGTATGAGCATGCTGTGGAGTCCAGGTTTCCCTGCCACACACACATATTTTGGAGCCCAACCCCTATGGGACCTTGCTTGACCCCTCTCTGGTCAAATAAACACAGGGCAAGGCAACAGACAAGTGAGATATAATTACTCTGAGAAGACCAAGATTGGTCTCTTACACTGTCTATGTATAAAGTGTTGATTGGGTATTGCTGCCCTTTGAACAGGAAGAACAGGGGATTTTACTGTCACTTGGAGAATCCTGTGCTTGTTGCTGACTGAAGCTATTGTAAGAGTGGATCAGCATAGTAAATACATTGATATAATATGCTGACACACCTAGAGCCAATTGTAAGGTGTAAGGCAGTGTGGCACACTAATGTGAACCTCTGTATCTTAGCATTTTGTGCTGGTAAGATATAATGAGATAATTGTTTCGTATCAGAAATGTGTGTGTGTTATCATGTTTGCTTCATGAAATATCTACTCAACTCCAGAGCAGAAACAGCTGCTGATGCTTGGTGCTTATTATCCCTGGGGTCCTTGTCACAGATGGGAGGGCTCTTTGAGGCCTTCTTGCTAACATAACATATATTCAGAACATCTGTAAAGAAGAGTTTTGTTTAAAATCTCCATATACAGTCCTGCTCATGTAGATTCCTGAGGGTATTGCTGTATATTGTACTGCCATTTCCTGCTCTTCACTAATGGAAATTTTATAAAGTCACCACACTATCTTAGTGTAAATTAGAAACAGTATTCCTGGTACCCTAGCGGCAAGTGCATGAAACACTCTAGTTTTCTTGTTGCATTCCCTACCAAGCACATCTACTGGAATCCTTAACTTAGCTATTTGAAGTTACAGTGCCTAACAGAAATTCAGGTAGGTACTGTAGGCGGGTGTGGCCCTCCCTCATGGTCAGTCTCCGAGGGAGGTCACGCCCCTTTGCTGTCACACACACAAAAGTCTAAAACACAGGGAAGCTAGCAGCCGCTAGGGCTCAAACCCTGCAGCGGGGTAGAGCAGTGAATAGTCCAGAGGCCGGGCCCTCAGGCAGGACAGGGCACCAAGCACTCTAAGGCTCCAACCCTAAAACAAGCCTCCACCGTGTCCAAGCCCAGGGACCTTATAAGTGGCAGAGTGGTCCATCACTGGGTCAGCGGGGATCCAGACACAACATGCTGACCTAGAGTAAGCAAGCAACGTAGCTAGATAGTAGTGGTCATCTTCTGTCTCCCAGGGGTACACTGCCAGTGGCAATCCCAGTAGCTCCTCAGCATCAGGCACGTCTGGCAGTTCTGGTAGCTTGGGTGCATCCTCAGGACAGCAGAAGTCTTCTGCGGGCTCAGGCGTCAGCAGCAGACTGGAAGCATCTGTCTCCCTCCGTGGCTCCAGCCCAACTCAGCTACAGGGCCAATCTCTTAGGTCTTGGCTACACTTGCGAGTTACAGCGCAATAAAGCCGCCCACAGCGCTGTAACTCACTCCCCGTCCACACTGGCAAGGCACATACAGCGCTGTATCTCCGCGGATACAGCGCTGCTTGTACTCCACCTCCCCTAGAGGAATAAAGAGTATTGTGCTGCCGCTGCTGTGCTGCGGCGCCAGTGTGGCCGCCCAATGCGCTCTGATTGGCCTCCAGAAGTATTCGGCAGTATCCCACAATGCCTGTTATAGCCACTCTGGTCATCAGTTCGAACTCTACTGCCCTGGCCTCAGGTGACCAACCGTCAGACCCACCCTTTATATTCCCCGGGAATTTTAAAAATCCCCTTCCTGTTTGCTCAGCCAGGTGTGGAGTGCTATCAGCGACTCTTTCCAGGTGACCATGCCTCCACGCGCCAAGCGAGCCCCAGCATGCAGCAGTGGTGAGTTGCTGGACCTCATCAGTGTTTGGGGGGAGGAAGCTGTCCAGTCCCAGCTGCGCTCCAGCTGTAGGAATTACGATACCTTTGGGCAGATACCAAGGGCCATGATGGAAAGGGGCCATGACCGGGACGCACTGCAGTGCAGGATTAAAGTGAAGGAGCTGCGAAATGCCTACCGCAAAGCCTGCGAGGCAAACGGCCACTCGGGTGCTCCCCCCACGACCTGTCGATTCTACAAAGAGCTGGACGCGATACTTGGGGGTGACCCCACCTCCATGCTGAGCACCACCATGGACACTTCAGAGCTGGGGGAGGAGGACGAGGAGGAAAGCAGGAGTGAGGGAGCTGGGGCAGTGGGAGACACCCCGGAATCCCTGGAGGCATGCGGCCAGGAGCTCTTCTCAAGCCAGGAGGAAGGTAGCCAGTCGCAGCGGCCGGTACTTGGTGGAGGACAAACAGAAGAGCGGGTTCCCGGTAAGCAGCTTTTTTGGGGGGGAAGGAAATTTTTCGGGAGAGGAGGGTTAGGGCCGCATGCATGCCTAGCTGCAGAATAGCGCATTGATGTGGTCTATCACATCGCGGTAATCGGCCTTGGTAATCTCTTCGAAAGTCTCATCCAGAATGTGGGCAATGCGCTTGCGCAGGTTTCTTGGGAGCGCCACTGTGGTCCTTGTCCCAGTCAGGCTAACGTGTCCGCGCCACTGTGCCGCGAGGGGTGGGGGGACCATTGCTGCACACAGGAAAGCTGCATATGGGCCAGGGCGGAAGCTGCATTGCAGTAGAAGACCCTCCCTTGCTTCCCAGGTCACCCTCAGCAGTGAGATATCTTGCAGGATGGACTCCTGTGGAAAATGTTGGGACAGTATTCAGTGTAGGTGCCCCCTGCAGCCGTTGGCTCTCCCCAAGGCACAGAAACCCAGAGGACAGTACAGCCCAGTAACAATCAGTCCCCCTTACTCACCATTTTGGGGCTCCTGTGGGTTATGTCCGCTCTCTT
>QXTE01000026.1:5109363-5124518 GCA_003942145.1 Platysternon megacephalum | reverse complement strand
CCAAACGTGACGTGCTGGCGAGACTCGTCAGCATACTCCTCAGCAGTTTGGGCTCCATTACCCGCAGACCGAAACGGAACACACATCGCGCTGCACAGAAACCGTTGAAAGATGGTGCCAAATGTGGACGGAAACACAGGGATTGCTGGGATGTGAAGCGATGCATCACGGGGCGTTGGGACAGGACCCAGAGTGCCCCGCCCCCCCCGCCCCCTTCCCACAAGCCACGGCGCCAGAATGGGAAGAGGTGCTCTGTGGGATAGCTGTCCATAATGCACCGCTCCCAATGCCGCTGCAAGTGCCGCAAATGTGGCCACGACAGTGCGCTGTCAGCTGTCAGTGTGGACAGACTGCAGCGCTTTCCCTACTCAGCTGTACGAAGGCAGGTTTAACTCACAGCGCTGTACATCTGCAAGTGTAGCCAAGCCCTGAGTCTGCTCTCTGGTTTATGTTGGTGGACCCCCTGAAACCTGCTCGTGGCCCCCCAGTGGTCCCTGGTCCCCTGGTTGAGAACCACAGTTTTAGGGCACATTTTTGGTGAAGCATTTGTTTGGACTATGAATTATCTCTGGGGAGGCTTGGTCGGTTGGAGTGTTACAGGGAGTGTGTGAGGAGATTCTTTGGGCTAACATGGGCAGTTTAAGATGTTTTTAATACCCTTTGGTCCTCTAGAATTTTGTTAACCTCTTGAGCATATTGGAAAAACCAGGCCTCCTTCCCTGGACATTGGTGAAGACAGTAGGCTGAGGAATGAAGGGATATGATAGGTTTAATGTGAAGATTATAGTGATGGGTAGACTTTATATGTGCTTTACAAAGAGAGAACAAAAAGATGGTCTCTACTGCACAGAGCTTACAATCCAAGTATAAGTCGAGACAACAGATAGAGACAGATCGGGGAATACAAAGAAACAATGAGACAGTATTGGTCAGCAAGATAGGCTGTGGTCTCAGCATGCTAGCTGCATAATTCTTCTTAAGAGTTTTGTGTGCATGTAAAGCACCTTGTAAAGCACCTTGGGACTTGGAAGAGTGCTGAAAAAATGAAAATAAAATGATTGATATATGTCTGGTGATGAGAGAATAAAATAATTAAATATAAGAAAATCTAGTAACCATAAATAAAGTCCAGCCACTGCCTCTTGCAGTGTTCGACACTTGATGTTTCCAGGTAATGTTAACACAATTCCATACTGTACCTGTCCATGTAGAGCAGCGCTCTGCATGGTGATGGTAAAGTCCTTCCTGCCCCTCAGTGGTGGTGAACTTATGTCCTGAAGCCTGAGGCTTGATTTTCCCCCTACTTTAGCAAGCATGGCTATAAATGTTGTTCATAAAACTGACCAGCCTCATTATATTGAATTAAAGCAATGCACATATTTATCATTGTAGGAATTAGTCCTGCACTCATGATTTGCATTCAGTGGGACTACTTGCATAAAGTTACTACTTGCATAAAGTTAGTTGTGTGTGAGTGTATTTGGGATCAGGCCTATAGTTTTTGAGTATGGGAGTATTGAAACAAGATATTGATAAGAGAAGTTTTGTATTTTTTAATAAATACATAAAACATACTAGATTAGTTAAAATTCTACTATTAGACATGAAGGGCTAGAGAGTGAGGATTATTGCATTAGAAAATCTTACTTATTTTTTGTATTGTTAATATAAATTAGGGCTGTCAATTGCAGTAAACTCACGCGATTAACTCAAAAAATGTAATCACGATTAAAAAAATTAATCGCGAATAATTGCACTTTTAATTGCACTGTTAAACAATAGAATACCAATTGAAATGTATTAAATATTTTTGGATTTTTTTCTGCATTTTCAAGTATTTCAGTTACAGCATAGAATACGAAGTGTATAGTGCTCACTTTATATTGTTATTTTTTATTACAAATATTTGCACTTTAAAAATGATAAACAGAAGAAATAGTATTTTTCAATTCACCTCATACAAGTACTGTAGTGCAATCTCTTTATCATGAAAGTGCAACTTACAAATGTTACATAACTGCACTCAAAAAACAAAACAATGTAAAACTTTAGAGCCTACAAATCCACTCAGTCCTACTTCTTGTTCAGCCAATCACTAAGACAAACAAGTTTGTTTACATTTATGGGACATAATGCTGCCATCTTCTTATTTACAATGTCACCTGAAAGTGAGAACAGGCATTCGCATGGCACTTTTGTAGCCGGCATTGCAAGGTAGTTACATGCCAGATATGCTAAACATTTGTATGCCCCTTCATGCTTCGGCCACCATTCCAGAGGACATGCTTCCATGCTGACGATGATCATTTAAAAAATATGTGTTTAATTAAATTTGTGACTGAACTCTTTGGGGGAGAATTGTATGCCTCCTGCTCTGTTTTACCTGCATTCTGCCATATATTTCATGTTATAGCAGTCTCGGATGATGACCCAGCACATGTTGTTCGTATTAAGAACACTTTCACTGCAGATTTGCCAAACGCTAAGAAGGTACCAATGTGAGATTTCTAAAGATAGCTACAGCACTCGACCCAACGTTTAAGAATCTGAAGTGCCTTCCAAAATCTGAGAGGGACGAGGCGTGGTGCATGCTTTCAGAAGTCTTAAAAGAGCAACACTGCAATGTGGAAACTACAGAACCGAACAACCAAAAAAGAAAATCAATCTTCTGCTGGTGGCGTCTGACTCAGACGATAAAAATGAATATGTGTCGGTCCACACTGCTTTTGGATCATTATCGAGCAGAACCCGTCCTCGGCATGGATGCATGTCCTCTGGAATGGTAGTTGAAGCGTGAAGGGACATATGACTCTTTAGCGCATCTGGCATGTAAATATCTTGCGACGCCAGCTACTACAACAGTGCCATGCAAACACCTGTTCTCACTTTCAGGTGACATTGTAAACAAGAAGCTGGCAGCATTATCTCCTGCAAATGTAAACAAACTTGTTTATCTGAGCAATTGGCTGAACAAGAAGTAGGACTGAGTGGATTTGTAGGCTCTAAAGTTTTACATTTTATTTTTGAGTACAGTTAGTTTTTGTACATAATTCTACATTTGTAAGTTCAACTTTCATGATAAAGAGATTGCACTACATTATTTGCATTAGGTGAATTGAAAAATACTATTTCTTTTGTTTTTTACTATGCAAATATTTGTAATCAAAAATAAATATATAGTGAGCACTGTACACTTTGTATTCTGTGTGGTAATTGAAATCAATATATTTGATATATTGAAAACATCCAAAAATATTTAAATAAATGGTATTCTATTGTTTAACCGTGCGATTAATTTTTGAATAGCTTGACTGCCCTAATATAAATGTTTTCACTTCAGAGGGTAGTTTAAAAAAAGTCAATTCTCATTTGATTATGAAGATAAATCTAAAGAGGTTTTAATTTTTGCTTGCGCAAACAAGCGTCAAGATTCATATATTTAAGGACATAAAAACATAGAGACCAAAGATCCATATAGCCCAGAATCCTGTCTTCCGACAGTGGCCAATGCCAGGTGCCCCAGAGGGAATGAACAGAACAGGTAATCATCAAGTGATCCATCCTCTGTTACCCATTCCTAGCTTCTGGCAAATAGATGCTAGGGACACCATCCCTAAGGACTATTTATAGGAAAGATATGTGAGAAAGTTATTTCTTACATTTAAATCTTCAAAGTAGGGGTGATATTTTATTAAATCACATTTAATTAAAAGAAGATCTGATGGAATTTTGAATGTCGTTGAGATAATATAATCTGGAAAATTATTTTTTTGTCAGGAAAAGTAATAGACTATTTGTATTTCAGGAGAAAATGAAGTTCCATCTGAAGATGCACTAATATTACAACTGCAGCTTGCAAAAGGCCAAGAGAAATTTGTTGAAATGTTAAAAAGCCAACAGAAGATAATTGTGGATTTGCAACAAAAACTTGCTGAACAACAGAGCACGTTAGTTAGCCAGCAACGAGAAATTCTTGAACAACAAAGAAAAATGTATGAGCAAATGGATCTGATAAAAGTCCAGTATGGCATGCTTTTCGACACAGTGAAACAAATGTCATTCCAGAGTTTGCATGAGGATATTCAACATTATTTTGAAGCTCAGCTTCAAGGACTTCAGAACCAGGTCAGAAATCATCTCCAGAAGTCATACTCTGTACATAAAGTAGAAGTTGATGCAAAAGTGATTGATGTTGGGGAGTCTTTGCTGGACTGCGGCCTTTGTAAAAGTGATGAATTTTGCAATTTCCAAAAGACACCATCACAGTGTGAAAAATGCACCTTGTGCCCTGCTGGCTTTTTCCAAATATCTGAATGTTCTGCAAACACCGATCGGATTTGCCAGGTGAAATATTATTCTGTGTATTTTAATAAGTAGATCAAGCATTTTGTCAGGCAAACAGAGGATACCATGCTGAGACTGAGGCTATTCAGAGAGAGTAAGGAGAGAGCTCCTACTCTGAGTGTAAGTTTTCTATGCCATGCCAAGTTTAGGATTCTTAGGTTCACTTGTGTTAACAGTAAGGTATTTGCTTTAAGAAATATATTTAGCAGCAGTTCATTGTCTCTAACGCCAACAGCATACTAGGTGTTTTAGAGACAGATATGAAAACAAGGCCCTTGTCCCAGAGAGCTTAAAATTTTGAATAGCTGTTGTACGAACATAGGAGGTGACATGAGAACAGTGATAAATATGCTTGGGTTTTGTTAGTTCCACAATTTATATATGCATCTCTTTTCCAATAACTTACAGTATTGGGTTGTGGTTTATGGGCCTTAGGGAAATGTATTTTAAGGAGGGACTTGGAGAAGAGGGTGGAAACAGCAGGTCACAGAGGTGGTTCCAGCCATATAAGCAGGCATGAAAAGTCCCAGAGTTGAGAACTGAAGAGGGACATGGGTTGGATTGTTCGACATGCAGCTTGGGCAGAGCTTAAGTGGGTGAGGAGGTCTGTGAAAGGAGACCAGGGCAGAGAGGTAAGTAGGAGTCAGGTTACAAAGGGCTTTGAAGGCATGGAGTGAGTTTAAAGATAATGCAGCTGGTACAGGAAACGAAGGGAGGAAACTGAGAAGAGGGTGGACACACTCAATGCAAGGTACAGAGTAAATGACTAGTGGCAGCATTCTGGATATGTGGAAAGGATGGTGTGATGGATGTCTGGATGGCCAGAGGGAAGGAGATTTCCATAATCAAGGCAAGAAATAATCAGAGCTCAGACAACAGTTTTGGTGGGGGTTGGAGGGAGAGAGAGGGATGGTTGAGTTCTGGAGAAATGACAAGATTCAGTGAGACCATCAATATGAGGAAAGAGGAGAAAAAGAAGATGAAAATGACACTGTTTGAAGACCTGAGGGATGGAAAGATGATGGAAATTCAGACTGACTGAGATTGGGGAATAGCATGGAGGAGAGGGAGGCTAGTGGGGGAGGATGGAGCAGAGTGTGTCAGAAATTGGAGGCTGATGGCTCAGAGAACACAGAAGGAATGCGAGACAGAGCAGGGAATTGTGGGAGAGGAGGATATGGTCAGGGAGAGAGAGAATTTGAATCCTCAGAAGTTTATTTTACAAAATAATTAAAACAAGTACAGTTAAGTGGCTGTCAGTTTACAAACCTGACTTGGTTTAACTGTATGCTTTATATAATTGAACTAAAATGTTTTTCATTTGGCGTTCCAGGTAAGTGTTTTCCTGTTTTAAAGCTTCCATATTAGCCATTTCATTAAAAGTGAAATGAATATGATTCTTGTGATTTGTAGGACAGAGACGAATGCATTGAATCTCCCAACATTTGTGGTGAGAGAATAAAATGCCTGAATACTCCAGGTAAGTTCCTACCTTTCTGTGACTAAGCACATCTTCAGTGATAGAACAAGAAGGCAATTAAGAGCACTGTCCTGCTAGGTGCTGAGCCCTGAAGTGCTTAGGATGCTGGAATCAATGAAAGTCAAAGGCACCCGGCACAGAGAGGTAGGTTGTAAGAATGAAAACTAATCTTAGGAGACCAATAGGCTGCTTCAGGCATAACACTCTTCACAGCCTCTGGTGCTTTCGTTACTTCTGTTTGGCTTTTTAATTCCCATGCTGCCTTTGGGCCTGACGCTCTTCTTGCACTGGTGTAAATTAAGAGTAACACCATTGAAATCAATGGCATTACCCCTGCTGGCCAACTGGCATGGAAGGATAATCGAGTCATTTATCTCTTGCAGTTGCTTATCTTTTTCTTTTTTTTAAACTACCGTTCATAAGCCGAATTATATACTCGTTCATAAGCCGAATTTTTTTAGTAAAAAAGGGAAGCACCAGAGAAGGGGGTCGGCTTATGAATGGAAGTAGAGAGGGAGAGGTGGGACACAGCCCCTCCCCCCAACAGGGAGCCAGGAGAGGCAGCACAGCCAGCAGAGCCAGAAGGGAAGAGGCGGGGCCAGAGTCTCTACGCTTCTGGCCACGCTGCTCTCCCCGCAGCCTCCAAAGCAGCTGCAGCTCCGGGACTGGCAGGCTGCAGCCGTGCCACTTGGCCTCGCCCCCCAGAGCAGGCTGCCGTGCCACCCGGCCCAGCCTGCTGAAACAGGCTGCGGCCACGCCGCCCGGCCCAGCTGACTGGGACATGCTGCGGCTGCGCCACCCGGTCTGGCCCGCCGGAGTAGGCTGTTGCCATGCTGCCCAGCCTGCCGGAGCAGCTCCAGCCAGGCCAGAGACATCCTCCCCTGGCCCTCCCCAGATAAGGTGGGAAGGGATGAGATGGGGAGAGTGTGGGGGTCCTCAGCTAGGGGTGGGGTCATGTGGGGGGTGGTCACAGGGGTTACTTCCCTGACCCCCAGCTTCTCCCCCCCCCCCCCAAAAAAACAACAACAACATTTCCCCACCAGTTGCTGTCCCGGCTCGTAAGGGTAAGCAGCTGGCATGCCGGGACACTTTGTTTACTTAGTTTTACCTCCGTGCCTGCGGGCGCTCGAGGTAAACAAACCATCTCGGCCCACCAGCGGCTTATCCTGATGGCCCAGGAGCCAAAGTTTGCTGACCTCTGAATTATAGGGTCGGCTTATGAATGGGTCATAAAATTTTTCCATTTTTACTTATCCCTCTTGGGGGGGCTGGTTTATAAATGAACCAGCTTATGATCGAGTATATACGGTAATCTATGTACTTATATAGATTCCCCCTCTGCAGTATCTGAAGCGCCTTGTAGCAATAGTATTGTCTAGTATTGAGACGTGAAGCCCCAGTTTTCACCTCCAGTTTCTTAGGATGGCATTTTCAAAAGCACCAAAGTGACTAAGAACCACAAGTTCTATTAAACTTCTCCACCCCAGCTTTGTCCTGACACACCTACCTTAGGTGGCCCCTTCCCAATCAATGTGGCAGTCAACTTCATACTTGTGGGCCTAACAGACACAATGAGCATGCTAAATCAGCAAGGAGGGTTCTTTTTTGCCTATCAGCCAGGCAAGAATTGAAAGGAACTACATGGCCAGAATACAGTGTTTCACTGGTTATGAGCTCTGCTATTGGACTGTCAGTCAAGGAGATGAGAAGGGTCCTTCAGGTTAAAGATTGTCCTTTCTCTGGCACTCCCATTGCCTTCCCACCCAAACTCCATAGCGATGGGGGCAAAAGGAAGGGAACACTCAATGTAATGATGGCCCATACAAAGGTGAAGGGGGTTACCCTGCATCACTGGCAGCAATTTGGGTGAGCAATCTCCATCCTTTGTAAATCACCCCATTTCAGCCAGGGGGGAGGGAGAGTTCCCTTCTCCCAATAACTTAATTGTTTTAATTGTTAAGGAAGATTGCTATTTCCAGGGCCGGTTGCCTGTTTGTTCAAGACAGTCCCTTAGCTTACACAAGCCCAATGTACTTGTTCATGGGGACATAGAAATCAGATTCTGCTTTGGGAGGGGAAGGTGGATGGGAATTAGCTCTGACATGTGAGGTCGAGAGTTGGATGTGGAGCCTCTATGGAACTACACGCAAAGGTGGTTCCAGCTTCACCAACTCCTGTGATCTGCACAGCTGTAGTGTGAAGGGAAAAAGAGAGCAAGTCAGGATACAATTGTATGAAATGAGGAGCCTTCTATTCTTCATTGCTCTGACCCACCCTCTGAGGAGCTCTGCTAGAATCTGGATTGTAAAATGTCTGTTGTTGTTTAGTGGGAGTGCGTTTTCTGCAGCGAGCAGTCCTGATCTCTCAATAGATCAGTCTGTGCTATGCATCTGTGCTCCTAGAGGGCTTGCATGACCTAGTGCTGCAGAGATTTTCTACAGGGCTCCCTGGAATTAAAGCTCAAAGAAGAATCAGAGGTAGATTATCTTTCTTCTTAGATGATCCAGCCTTGATCGAAGGGTTAGTCATGCAGTGTGCAGTTTTGAAGACTCATCAGTGAACTGAGAAGAACAGTAGACGTCCCTCCTTACACCGCCCACAAAAAACTGTATGAAGCTAAAGTCTAAAAACTTGCTTAAATATATATTAAAAAAAATTTAAGAAGCAAACTACATTTAAGAAAAAAATCCTTTTCTATAATATAAACCACTTTTAGAAGGGATGAATGTACAGTAACTCCTCTCTTAAAGTCGCCCCAGTTAACGTTGTTTCATTGTTACGTTGCTGATCTATTAGAGAACATGCTTGTTTAAAGTTGTGCAATGCTCCCTTATAACGTTGTTTGGCAGCCGCCCTGCTTTGTCCACTGCTTGCAGAAAGAGCAGCCCGTTGGAGCGAGCTGGTGGGGGCCTGGAACCATGGTGGACCGGCAGCCCCCCTATCAGCTCCCCCTCCCCTAAGTTCCCTAATGTGCACTGGGGGCTGGGATCCCTACGGCTCCCCTTTCCCACTCTGTTTGGGTGCAGCATGAATGCAGTGAGGTATCAAGGCTGTAGTGTTTAACCCATGCTTGGAATCAAGGGTGCTCTCACAATATTGAGTAACCTACTTTTGCTTTGTTAGTGTCAAATGGCTCAGAAGGTGTGCCTGTGACTAAAACTGCCTACTTCCTACAAACAGGTGGCTTCCGATGCCTTGGAATTGCTGAAAAAGATGCAGCCTTGGGACTGTGTGGAGAGGAATATTTCTTTAATAAAGAAATGCAGGAATGCCAGGCTTGTTCAGAGTGTGAAGACGGAATAGTAGCTTTCCCTTGTTCTCCAGTCACTGACACTGTTTGTTCAGCAGCCAGCGAGAACAAGCTTTCTGAATCGTGGGTTGCAAACATTATTTTACCCTCAGCAAAGTCTGGCACTTCTCAGGTCTACCTTGGTTTAAACTTGAAGATAAAGGGAAAGCTTCACTGTGAATTTGTATCTGTTGAAGAAAACAGCCTGGTATTCAGGCAACATGGTTTGATGTGGACTGACCTCAATTTTGCTGTAAAGCACAACTGCAGAAACTTTCTCCAGCTATCCTTGAAATTAAATGACACTGAGGAAGGCTGTGAACTGAGTGGTGTTCGTATCGAACAACCAGAAGGAAAATATTTTCAGAGCACCAGTTTAAGCAGTGCGGCAGAGGTGGAACCAAGCCAAACTCTCTCTCTGTTTCTGAAGAGTCCAAATCAATTCTGCAACCAAAGTAAAGACTTAAATATTTATGACCTTAATACTCCACTCAGTTTGTTTTGGTTGTCCCATGATACAGGTGCGGTGGCTATGAGTGCACAGATGTCAACTGCAATGCACTACCAAACTAACTATCGACCTACTTTTAAAGTTATTTCCGTTTCTGACCCTTACATGCTAAGTTTATCTCACGATGGCAGAGGTATAAAGTTCACTGAAACAGGTGTCATAAAATTTGTTTTTCACCAAGCACTCTATTCCATGGGCCATACATGTGTTCGTGAAGGCTTTTCCTTGGTCTCTTATATCAGTAGGAATGGTACTAACCGAGAATTAATGAACATGTATAAAACTGGTGTAAATTACAGAGACACATCAATATCTGCTTCTGGTGCCACAAAAGTCAACAGTGGGGATCTGCTTAGCTTTGAGATCCTTTCTCCAGCTCAATGTAACGTTCGATATTTTGGAGACAGCTCTGGAATTAGTATGCTCAGCCTCATCTGGATCCCATCTGCAGTTTCCACTGCCATCTCAGCCACAGTCTCTGTTACACGACTGCCTACAGGAGCTGTCAGAAACAAATTACTGGATTTCACCCAGGTCTCAGCCAGTGAGAAACAAATACAGCTTGTTTCTTCTGGAGAACTTGCTCAGAAGTACTTCAGATTTACTGAAAGGGGAGTTGCTAGCATTGCTTTTAATTTAAAGCTGATCCACTCATGTAATGTACTCAAAGTGACTCTAAATCATTTGATCAGTGATCAGATGCAACCCACAGCAATTGGCCAGCAAATTGGAGGTCAGATGCCTGATGGAAGTATATGGACCAGTGTGTCCCTCCGCTCTTCTTTCGAAGTGCATAATGGTACATTGATATACATTTCTCTTGACTGTGTGCGTGGAAGAATCAATCAGATCGCTCATGAACATAGCACCAGCATATCTATTTTATGGATTTCATCTTAGTTACTTTCGAGTGAAGTAAGCCTGAATGGACAGTTTGCAATGGGTTTTGAATTTTGTCATACTACATATGTTCAGAACCATAGATTGTGTGAACATGTACAGAACATTGCATTAAAATATTCTTACCACTAGGAACATTTTAAAAATAATCTTTGGTTGGATTATCATCTAAACAAAAGTAATGTTTCTGCTTTTCCAAAGGGATTGCTCTGTTAACATCTTGGATCGTAGTGTCATGAGTCCAGCTCAGGCGCTACTTCTTACAAAGCATTCTCTTGAACTCAGGTTTTGCAGGACCTACAAAAATATGAGGGAAGGTAAACAGAATAAAATGCTATTTAAAAAAAAAAAGTACTGAAATTGGCAAGAGCAAAGACACCCAAACAATCTAGGCCTGATTTCAAATGCCATTATCCCTTACTATAGCTGGGTAATGCAAGGACTACATGCGCTTACCTTAGGTATGACAAACTCATCTTGTCAGGCTCTGACATAGCGGTGTTTCCCGTATATAGGCAGGGAGAAAGTGTGCTTCAGACTAAAGGCAAAAGGGTAACAGCTCAGCATTCATGCTTAGAGTGTAAGAAAGAGGGTTGGTCAACAAATATAATGTAATTTTCACCCCCCTCCCCAACCCCTCAAAAATGTAAGGTAAATGACAATTTTAGTGTTATTTATAATGGAAAAAAATGGTTTTAAGTGTCTTTTTGGGGGGATGGGTGTTTCCTTTCACTTTTTTTTTTTTAAGCTGTTTTCCCCAAAAAATGTGTGTGGAGGGAACAAAAAAGAGGAAGCAGGGGAAACACCTCCCGCAAAAAAGCTTCTTAAACCCTCCCGGATCAACAACAACAAAAATCTCCGAAGAAACAAAATGAAACTTTTTGAAATAAATGTTTGTTCCACGATGATTTGTTGAGAAAATTATTATTATTATTATTTTTTTAATTTTGGCTTAAAAAAACATTTTAATCAAAAATGCATCTTTTTGGTGAAAATGTTCAGTCAGCTCTAATAAGAAAATGTAATTAATAGCATTGACTTTTGTTTGCTCTTTTTCCAGACCTTCCATCAAACTTCTTTCTGTCAGTTCTTTCCTTCTTTCCTACTGTATCAAGACTCTCTCATTTTCTCCACTCTTCTTCTATTCTGTGCAGACACTTTTTTCGCTCCTTCTTGCCTCTTTCTCATTTCCTTTGTTAGGACCAAATTCTGGCTCATGTGGGGAAAGTGGCGCAGCACTTTCCCTCTCCATCGTCCCATGTGGGCACATAGATAATCCACATGGGATGATGGAAAATTGGCATGATGGAAAATGCAGCTGGAGGCTACCTCAAGTCTAGTCTAATATGCAGGTACCTGGGGCATTCTTTCCCTGTTCAGAGTGCTAACTGTGTGTGTGTGTGTTGCTATGCATGAGGTAAGCCTAGCTCAGTTGTGTGCATAAGCATTTATATATGTAGACCCATGTTCTTCCTTATGGCTTCACTATGCTTGGGATGTCAGTGGGGCCCTACCAAATTCACGGCCATAAAAAAAGCATCACGGACTGTGAAATCTGGTCTTTTGTGTGCTTTTTACCCTATACTATACAGATTTCACGGGGGAGACCAGCATTTCTCAAATTGGGCATCCTGACCCAAAAGGGAGATGAAGGGGGGGTTGCAAGGTTATTTTAGGGGGGGTNTTATATATGTAGACCCATGTTCTTCCTTATGGCTTCACTATGCTTGGGATGTCAGTGGGGCCCTACCAAATTCACGGCCATAAAAAAAGCATCACGGACTGTGAAATCTGGTCTTTTGTGTGCTTTTTACCCTATACTATACAGATTTCACGGGGGAGACCAGCATTTCTCAAATTGGGCATCCTGACCCAAAAGGGAGATGAAGGGGGGGTTGCAAGGTTATTTTAGGGGGGGTCGTGGTATTGCCAACCTTACTTCTGCGCTACCTTCAGAGCTGGGTGGCTGGAGAGCGGCGGCTGTTGGCCAGGTGCCCAGCTCTGAAGGCAGCGCTCCGCCAGCAGCAGTGCAGAAGTAAGGCTGGCAAGACCATACCATGCCACCCTTACTTCTGCGCTGCTGCTGGCGGCGGCACTGCCTTCAGCAGCACAGAAGTAAGGGTAACAGTACTGCAACCTCCCTCTCCCCCCCCCCCCCCCNACTTCCTGCATCAGTCTTCTTCCCTATCCCTTCCTACCTTACACTTACTCTCTGCACTCATAGGAATATGCAGAGGTTGAAGGCTTTCAGCCTGAACTCCTTCTCATCTCCATCCAGTGGATCTCTGATTTGGGGGGAGGGGGGGAAGTCTTAGATTTTGTCTACGCCACAAAGATAAGTCGACCTATATTAGGTTAACTTAAAGCCACTGCAACATTTACTGTGGTGACTGATGTCCACACCACCCTCCTTCTGTCAGCGGTACGCGTCCTCACCAGGAGTGCTTCCACTTACTGAAGAGGGGTAATGTGGGGAACTGAGAGCCAGGGCTGTCATCTCCACTCAGCTCCCCACTGGGAGACCAGCTGCCCCCCAAGGCTTCTCGCCTCCATGCTCCCAGCCGGGAGCTATGGGGAAGCCACCTGGGGCTTCTTGCCTCCATGCTCCCAGCTGTGGCAGGGGGTGGGAGTCGTGCTGGGAGTCCAGTTGGATGCTGTGCTCCCGGTGGGGAGCTGGGACCCCAGGGGGCAGCAGGGTTCCCAGTGGGGAGCCCTGGTGGCAGCCCGACTTGGAGGGGAGACTGGGCAGCAGGCCGGGAACTGGCTTTCTTGTCAATTTCATGGCTCCAGCAGAGCAGTGAAATAGACAAGAATGACAGCCAACAGCTCATGTAAGGAATGCAGTGTCTACACACTACATCGACATAAGCCCTAAGCCTTTCGTTGAGGTGGTTTTATTATGTCGGCATAGTTGGGGAGTTACATCGACAGGAGAAGTATTTCAGTGTGTACACCTCCACTGTTTTGTCAACAGAACTGTGTAGTGTACACAAGGCCTTTATATACTCTCAGTAGTTCATTGCAAGGTAGCACAGCAGTGATATGGTACTGAAGACAGCATAGCAGTGCAAACCACATTGGGTAAAATTCTGGCTCCATTGTTTACATGGCACCAAAAAGCACTCTAGGGGGGTGTGATGTGTAGAGCACTCTAAGGCTTTGTCTAAACTGGCAAGTGAAAGACAAAACTTTTGTCATTCAGAGGTGTTAGAAAACAAACAAACCCTGAAAGACAAAAGTTTTGTCGACGACAAGCACCGATGTGAACAGTGCTCCTGCTAACAAAGCGCTGTCCTGCCGACAGCGCTAATGCTGCTCTTTGGGGGTGAAAGATTTTTGTCGGCAGGAGAGCTCTCTCCTGCCGACAAACAGCGGCTACACTGCATGTCTTCTAGCAGCACGGATATAGCGGCACAGCTGTGTCGCTAAAAGCTGCATAGTGTAGACATAGCCTAATGTGTTGCGTTCTTACTGCACTGTGTAGACCCTGCCAGTGCACTCTAAAAGGATACTACTTCGTATTATCATAGTCTTGTTTCAGACTATGTTAATGTCAACTAGATACCCTGTAGTGCACGCCAGCAGGGTCTACGTGGGGCAGTTAGAATATGACATGTTTGAGCGCTCTACAGGTCACATCCCCCTAATGTGCTTTGCTGCACCATGTAGACAAACCCAAAGGCAAAACTCACACTGATTTCAGTGGGCCAGTATTTCATCAACTCTGACTAGAAGATTAAGTGGGATCGATAAACTCCAGTACTGCAGAAGTAAAATTTCATCCCTGACTGAGAGTTCTCAACACTTGGAAAATATTTTTGTGGCTCTAGAGAACATTTAGTATGAAGAAAACAAAACCTCTCTTGGAACTGGAGGATTTGTCTTGAACAGATTTATATGGAGGAGCCCTTTCACTTGAGAGCAGTAGCATTTCTGGCTCCTAGTTAGACTGGGCAAACAAACAAACAAGTCAGTGAGCTTAATTCCTGTGAGACTGACCAGTAAAGCAAACTATTCAAATAATTCTTAAATGGTTTAATGTGTTTAAAGGAAAGCAGGTTGCAACAAGCTGGCAGTGTTTGCCGAAATACCCCACCCTGTTAGCAGGTGTTGATTTTTAGTGGAAAAAAGGTTGAATGGGTTCTGCTGCCTCACAGAGGGAGGCTTGTTACTTCACAAGGATATATGGGAGGTACAAGTGGATCTTTAGAGAGCCACTGTGGGCTGAGCAGCCCTGAGGTAAGCACCTCTAAGAGAAGCTAAGTTTGGAGAGAAGGCTTGTGCTGAGCTTTGTGTTATTGCTAGGGCTCTACCAAATTCACGGTCCATTTTGGTCAATTTCACGGTCATAGGATTTAAAAAATCATACATTTCATGATTTCAGCTGTTTAAATCTGAAATTTCACAGTGTTGTAATTGTAGGGGTCCTGACTCAAAAAGGAGTTCTGGGGGGAGGTCACAAGGTTATTGGAGGGGGGAGGTTGCGCTACAGCTACCCATACTTCTGCACTGCTGCTGGTGGGGCGCTGCCGTCAGAGCTAGGAACCTGGCCAACAGCTGCCACTCTCTGGTTACCCAGTTCTGAAGTCAGCACTGAAGTTGCAAACCCCCCTCCCCCCCCCCCCCCCCCC